>CM036091.1:3076367-3396371 GCA_020631695.1 Trichoderma cornu-damae
CGGCCCATGCCCGGCCTGCGCAGAGCAACATAGAGAGCCATCCGACTAGGTAAGTACCTTGACGTATCAATATAGCAGCAGTACAAAAGCAGTTGGCATCAATCACCATGAAGCCCTTGCACCGCCGTGTCGATCTTTGCCGAGCCGTTGTTTTGCTTTTTCTTTTCTTTTTCTTTTTCTTTTTTTCTTTTTTTTTCTGTTCCATTTGGAACATTCGCTCGAAAGGGGCTCTTCTTCAGCCCAATCTACATAGTTTATACTCTATACTTTATGACAGAGCGGTAATCCACGTTTTTTTGCTACCTTGGTTAGACAGGGGATTTGGCACATGGCTTTGGGAGGCGGCGCCCCCCCCCCCCCCCCCTTTTTTTTTTTTTGCAGGCGGGTACAAATGCTTATTGTATACCTGGACGAAATCTCCATCTAGATGTAGATGTGCTCTTTTTTCTTTTTTCTTTTTTCTTTTTTTTTTCTTTTTTTAATCTCTCTCGCATAGAGCAGAGGGACCTTCCCGGGGGGGGGGGGCTCTGGTCGAATGTGTCAGCAGAAAAGATATACTACTACCTTACTAGTACCGAGGGAGCGCAACGCGGTGAAAAGGCAAGGAGAGTTTGCCGGCTGGCTGGTTGCCATGCCATGGCAAATCAAATGATGATGGGAGGATTGGTCCAAATCAAGGTCCTTGTCCTCACCCTGGCAGGCTGAAAATGTCGTATGTTAGACCCGAGACAAGGCTTTTTTTTTTTTTTTTTTTTTTTTTTTTTTGTAATATATACAAAATCATGTGATTCCCGATGGCATTGGCAATATTTATTTTTTTTTGCCAAAACTCCATGCCTGGCGTGTCACGCAGTGAAAAAAAAAAGAAAAGAAAAGAAAAGAAAAAACCAAAAAAAAAAAGGCCCATTTGATGCCAATGGCACGCATCAGGTGCCTGCTCAACCTATATGACGGGGGCCAGTGGAACCGAGAGCCCAGATGACTTAGATTGCCGACCAGAGAAAACATGTATCAGTCGACTGCTTCCGTATGCCTTCTCGTGGTCGCAAGAGGATGGAACCGTGAATTTTTTTTTTCCTTCTCATTTTCTTCAACATCCCGGGCCCTGTGAATAAATGTATACATCATGCTCATGTCCTGACAATAGAAGAGGCAGCTTCCTGCATCATCTGCCATCATTCAGAGATATGGTAAGCCTTCAAGAAATGCCGCCGCACGTTGTGGAGGCGCCGATCTGCGATCCCTCCCACATGGTTGGCTCGGGGGCTCCAGGCATTAGTAGTAGTAGTACTACTATTAGCATGAGCCAGGCACCGCCTCTGCCATCGGGCCCAAAGCTGGGAACGACTCCCATATTCCCTCCCCCCCAAGAGTTCTATTGCTCTCTCGTCCACGCCGTATCGCTCCCGTCCCCGAATCGCTGAATTGAGGCGCTCGCTCCTCCAAGAGGCCGACATGTCGATCCCCACGACGCAGTCGGGCGGTCGCGGTAAGTCATTCGTTTCTCCGCGGCCCGAACCGATGCGGCACATCCATTGGCTGAACCAGAAAGACAGCCCTTCACCACGAGGACAACAACGCAGAGGTAGAGCGTGAGTACGACCGCCTCCGCGACCTAGCCCGCGCCGAAGCCGAAAAGCGCGGCGACTGCTTTGAGCGCGTACGTGGAACCGGCGATCTTCTCCTGTCCCTCCCTGCCTCGCCAGCCTCGCAGCGCCGTCGGGCTCTGATTGCGAAACAAAGTACGACCTTGGGACCGACCGACTGACTTTTTTTTTTTTTTTTTTTTGGCCCTTGTAGTCGCGCCGCGCTTACGAAGATGGCGACGGTGCCAGGGCCAAGGAATTATCCAACCAAGGCAAGGCTCACGATGCCAGGATGAAGGAGTACAACCGTCAAGCGTCCGACTACATCTTCCGCGAGAACAACGCCCCCGGCCGAGTCGACCCCGATAGCATCGACCTTCACGGGCAGTTCGTCGACGAGGCGGAGCGAATCCTCGAACAGCGCATCCGGGCGGATCAGGCTCGGGGCCAAACCCACCTGCACGCCATTGTCGGCAAGGGCAACCACTCGGCGAACCACCTCCAGAAGCTCAAGCCCAAGGTGGAGGACCTGTGCCGCGAGCTGGGCCTCAAGTGCAGCACAGAGGACAATGCCGGCAGGATATACATCAACCTCCAGGGCGGAGAGCCCATCCCTCCGTCCAACGGCGGCGAGCATCATGCGCCGCATCAGCATCACGGACAGCAGCAGCACGGTGGCCAGCACCGGCCCCCGCAGCATCACGAGCAGCATCACGAGCAGCAGCAAGAACAGGCCGAGGCCGAGGACATCCTTTCGCTTCTCCTGCGCAAACTGGAAAAGGCTTGCTGCGCGGTCATGTAGGGGGTGGGAATGCGGCCGCTGTTGCCTGTACGAGCGGGATTTTCCAACCCTTTTTTTTTTTTTTTTTCCTCTTTTTTACACTTTTTTTTTTCACAGTTTCTTCGTTTCGGATACACACATACACCGCGTGGGAAATCAGCCATGTACCTCTTCTATTGCGTGCCGACCATGATAGATTTGGATTCACAAAGACAAACGGAGATATGAAGAGGTAGGATGAGGTTGGAAACTAACAGTATTCTAGAATTTTATGAATAACGCTTGTGAAAGAATGAAGCGAACCTTTTTTTTTTTTTTTTTTTCAAAAACTCTTTATGCCAATACTATATCCGCCAAAACAAAACAAAAAAAAATCTCCAAAAATTATTTCCTACTTATTACTGCTAAAAGCTTGCATCTCTTCATCGCTTCGGGGAATTGGTTGCGGCGCCGCCTTGTCCAAGCTGAATCCTAGAATTTCCGACAGGAGCGTGACGATCATCTCCGTGAGAGAGGACATGCCCAGGTAGAGCCAAGGGGTCGATGTGACACCACCAAAGATGACGAGGCAAGAGTAGGCGAGGCGGACAATGATGAGCGGGAAGCAAGCGGCCACGGTGAAGATGGTGCGATGCTCGCCTGCGCCGACGCGGCTCTGGTCGAGGACGGCGAGGACAATGGCAAAGGCGAGGAGAGCTGCGACGGCTACAAAGATGCCCGCAGCGGCGCGGCTGACGGCGGAGTAGTCGACTTTGGGCTTGCCGTCGACGGTGGTGAATCCGGACTGGGTGCCTCCCACGATGAGGAGGACGATGGCAAGAAGCATCAGGAGCTCGACGAATTTCTGGTGTCGAGGTCGGATGAGCACGCACCCTCTGCTCTGCATAGACTCGAACACACGAGCGAGGAGGCCGAGGGCGAGCATGATCAACGGCGCGAGGCCGATGCCGTTGAGCGTCATCCAGCCAACGTACAGATTGACGTTGCTGGGGGAGGAAATGGTGGCCAGGCGCAAGCAAGCGCCGATGATGCGTGCGAGAGAGAGGACGATGAGAGATCGAAAGGCGGCAAAGCCATGCTTGAGGCAGAGGAAGATGCCTCCTCCAAGGGCGAGGGTGTAGAATGAGAGTTCTGCAATGGCGATGTCGTCGTAAGCCTCGAGAGGACGACCCATGACGGGTGGGCTGTGGGGTATTCGTCCCAAGTCGAAGAAGATGAAATGTTTCCGTGCTTCTCTTCTTCTTCTTCTTTTTCCGAGAGCACTTGAACGGTGTTTTCTTCTTTTGAGTCTACTCAGTTGGCGAGTTGGATGATGGATGGCCTTGGGGTTCAACAACACCAAGCAACCAGACGCAAGTTATATATATATATATATATATATACATATAATACAGTGTTCCGTTGGACGCATCTATCCCAGCTTCTCCGCCATCATCAACTCTACGGCTACCGGCACACCGCTAGGCTGACAACAAGCAGCTGCCTGCCGCATCCTTCGCGGCGTCCATGAAATCGAAGCCCTCGTCAATGCCCCAAGGAAACGAACGGGCTTCTTCGTTGGCTGAGGGATTCCAATCAACTACCAGGAACAAAAAAAAAATACTACATACTACTACGTATTTCGAAAAGATTTCCTGATGCGGAATGGCGCCAATTTCTCTCACCTTGGATCGGGGCGTTGGCGACAACGGCGCTCCGTCTCCCGAACTGCCGAGGCGGAGGCCCGTGCGCGGATCCTCCTCGAATGGAATAGGCGTTTTGGGGGAAAACTTTAGTTACTAAATATTGCAGTTAGTACGTACGTACTA
The DNA here is from genome assembly GCA_020631695.1 of Trichoderma cornu-damae. Classification (NCBI taxonomy): domain Eukaryota; kingdom Fungi; phylum Ascomycota; class Sordariomycetes; order Hypocreales; family Hypocreaceae; genus Trichoderma; species Trichoderma cornu-damae. Next base: position 3,080,543 of record CM036091.1, read on the forward strand.
TGTTAAGCGGGAAGGGCTGAGGCGTGAGGCGGTGTTAAATTTACAAAATGAAAAAAAAAAAAAAAAAAAAAAAAAAAAGAGAGAGAGAAAAAAAGAAAGAAAGAAAAGAAAAAGAAAGAAGAAAAAAAAAAAAGATGATTGCCTGCAGCAACCCTCGAATCGCTTGGTTAAAAGGAGAAATGATGGGGTTTTTTATTTCTATTTTCATTTATTTATTTATTTATTTATTTATTTATTTGTCAGTGTGACGATGTTGAGGCTGATGCGTTCAGAGGCCGATTGTTAGCGCCTCTCTCTCTCTCTCTCTGCCTTGCCGTGACGTCCTCTGGGCGTCTCTCATTCGCACCACCAGAAATTTTCCACAAACAACAATTTTCCCGGTTTTTTTTTCCCTCCCCCCCCCGGCATACGGACAAGTAATCAAAGAAAGGAAAGAATTACTTACTACCCAAGGATGGTTCGTCCTTGAATTCGGCAACAAGATGCCGGTACGTACGTTACTCGCTGCGTTAAAAAAAAAATCTTTTTTTTTGCATGCAAAGCATATTGTCATGGTATTGTTGTTGCCATGAGACCATTCTTGAACGTGGTCGCCAATGCGTTTCTCTCTCTACAGCTCATCATTCTCACGGGTCTGCCAACGTCGGGCAAGTCGACTCGGGCCAAGCAACTCCATGATTACCTCGCCGCGCGCATCGCAGGAACCAAGTACCGGCTGCATCTGATATCAGACGACTCTCTCTCGATCCCGAGATCCGTGTACGATCTCTCCACGGTGCCGGTGCATACGAGATCGGCCAATGCGAGCGAAAAGGATGCCAGAGCGGCCGTTTATGGCGCCGTAAAGAGGGTTCTGAGCGACAAAGACGTTGTCATTCTGGATGGCCTAAACTACATCAAGGGCTGGCGGTACCAGCTGCACTGCGAAGCGAAAGCCGTCCGAACGCCGAGCTGCATCTTGCAGATCGGATGCTCCAGGGAGCGCGCTCGGCAAGTCAACGAGGACAGGCTGGACCGAGGCCAAGCCGCGGTTGATCACGAAGCGTCGAGCGACGCCGCAGAGCCGTACGAACCGGCAAACTGGGAGAACCTCGTCTTCCGCCACGAGGAGCCCAATCCGATGACCCGCTGGGACAGCCCTCTATTTACCGTGATATGGGAGGATGACGAGGAGCAGGTGAGGAAGACGTTTGACTCGCTGTGGGAGGCGATGGCCGGGGACAGCCGCAAGGTGATTAGGCCCAACCAGGCTACGGAGCAGCGAGGACGCGACGCCAGTGGCGATTACTTGTACGTGCTGGACCGCGAAACACAGGACATCGTGAAGCGAATTCTGGACCAGCAGGGCGACGGCGGCGGCGGCGGCGAGGTCAACGTGCCTCTCGGTTCCGGTGGCAGGAAGGGCCTTGTCGTGGAGCTGCCGGCGGCGAGAAGGGTTGGCTTACCGGAGCTGCAGAGACATCGCAGGGCCTTTATGGGGTTGAACAGAGGGGGCATTGGGCTGGAGAAGGTCACCAACATGGCCGCCGATGCGCTGAGGGAGTCATTTGTCAACTACCTCAACAACGCGTTTGAGAATGAGTAGGGATATCGGAGAGAGGCCATCCTCTCGGATGACTACCGACTTTTTGCGCAACTTTTTTTTTTCTTTTCTTTTCCTTTCTTTTCTTTTCTACCCTGGCAATGACGCTACAGGGTAGACGACATTGGAATACAAGAAACAAAGCCACAAACGAAGTACCTAGGGATCGGAATATCGCGGGTTGAGAGACCCATTACGCAAGCGTGAGCGCCTGCAGATGCATAACTCGCATGCGCTGGTCGCTTGGAGGACATCTAGAGTTGTTGCCTCATGTAAGGGATGTGCATATTGGCGAGAACCGAAGCCATCCACGCGTGCCACAACGAGTGTAAAAAATCTAAAGCAGCAACGGTGGCCTATTTTATTTCTATCGGTGCCAAATTTGCTTTGAACCTGCCCGTCACACTTGAGATGCGAATATATCCCCCCCCCCTATATATCATATATTTAATCTACAAACAAAGGGGCGATTCACGGCGGAATGGCGCATAGCTGCCGGAGTCCCCCCCCCCCCCCCCCAGCGGCAATGCAGTATTTACATACCAAGTAAGGCTTCATCGTTTGATGCACCATATATCGCATATACGAAGCACCTTGTGGACTACAGTACCTCTACTCCGTACTACTACTACCTGGTAGGTATATAATATATAGGAGCACTTCATCTGAAAGGTACTATCGCGAGCGCAATGCCAGACATCAAGGTCTTATAAGGTATGAATGTCCAGTCCCCACACTTGTCACGACGGCGGCACGAACAAAAACCCGTTCGTTCTCCGGCCAAAAGGCGGGGGGGGAAAATAGCAACCCGTTTTCCCGTGGCGATACAACGGAATTTTGCCCCCTTCCCGCCCGGCCGGGGGGGACTGCTTAGTAAATCGACGCTCCAGGCTCCAGCTCGTCATCGTACGCTCTGCAGGCAATCAATGGGCAACGGTTGATCAAGTCAAATACGCGGTGGCTGTTGCGCGTCCCCCCAGTTGCCTGGCTTTTCCAGGTGGAAGGCGGCAGAATATTCCAGACAGCCTCGCAGATCAGCGCCCGTGCATCATTGATGTTCCGCTCCGCTCAGGGCGGCGAGGGCTGCCATTGGCCCGTGCCCCCCTCTGCCCGTAGCTGCCTTTAGGCGTTGCACTGTGCCAGGTCTCGGAACTCTCTCTCCCTCCCTCCCTCTCTCTCTCTCTCTCTCTCTCTCTCTCTGTGGACACCTCTCTGGCTTTTCGCCGCTCAACCTTTTGTTTCCTTTCACATCATCTTCTCTCCCCCCCTCGAATCCAAAGCTCAAGAATCAGTCTCTCCCCTTCCTCCTCTTCCTCCCATAATTCCGGCTTTGAGGAGGCCGCAGCCACGCATTCTTCTTTTTTTTCCCCAAGTTTCCACGAACCCCGGCTTTTGTTCCCGTCCACTGTTACCACCACCCCCACATCGTTCGTGAACACTGCCGTCACTCGACACCATGGCTTCTCAGCCTGAAGAGCATAAGAAGAAGGTCAACTTGACGTATGTACGCCCTCTTGGAGGGGGGAAAGTGTTTCCTTTGTTTTGTGTAGCTGCCGAGAAGCCAGAAGAGCCATCGAACTAACCATTTCATAGCGACCCCTCCGGTGCGGAGATCAAGCATGTTCGTTCAGCCCACCTTGCATGGATCCTAGGGCGGGGAAATTGACTTTTCGTCACAGGAAGATGACACCGCCACTGCCATTCTCAAGAAGAAGAAGAAGCCCAACCAGCTGATGTAGGCATCCCTTCCTGTCGGACGATTTGAAAAAAAAAAAAATTGACGTGCATGTGTACTGACTGGAACCAGGGTTACCGATGCTGTCAATGATGACAACAGCATCATCGCCCTGTCCGAGGCGACCATGGACACCCTCCAGCTCTTCCGCGGCGACACCGTCCTTGTACGAGGCAAGAAGAGAAAGGAGACGGTGTTGATCGTCCTTGCGGACGAGGAGCTTGACGAGGGAAGCGCCAGAATCAACCGGGTTGTCCGTCACAACCTCCGAGTCAAGCATGGCGATATGATCACCATTTCCCCTTGCCCGGATATCAAATACGTGAGTCTACTCGATACCTTCAAGTGGGCACTACGGACGTTTTCTGACAAGAAATGCAGGCCAAGCGAATTGCCGTGCTCCCTATTGCCGACACCGTCGAGGGCCTCACCGGCTCCCTTTTCGACGTTTTCCTTGCCCCGTACTTCCGCGAAGCCTACCGACCGGTCAAGCAAGGGGATTTGTTCATCGTGCGTGGTGGCATGAGGCAGGTCGAGTTCAAGGTCGTCGAAGTGGATCCTCCGGAGTATGGCATCGTGGCCCAGGACACCGTCATCCACTGCGAGGGCGAGCCTATCCAGCGAGACGAGGAGGAGAATAACCTAAACGAGGTTGGCTATGACGACATTGGTGGGTGCCGCAAGCAGATGGCCCAGATCCGAGAAATGGTTGAGCTTCCCCTCCGCCATCCCCAGCTGTTCAAGTCCATTGGCATCAAGCCGCCCCGGGGTGTCTTGCTCTACGGACCCCCCGGTACCGGTAAGACACTCATGGCTCGCGCCGTCGCCAACGAGACCGGTGCTTTCTTCTTCCTCATCAATGGTCCTGAGATCATGTCCAAAATGGCCGGAGAGTCCGAGTCAAATCTGCGGAAAGCCTTTGAGGAGGCGGAGAAGAACTCCCCCGCCATCATCTTCATCGACGAAATCGACTCCATCGCCCCCAAGCGAGAGAAGACCAACGGAGAGGTTGAGCGCCGCGTCGTGTCGCAGCTCCTTACCCTCATGGACGGCATGAAGGCTCGCTCCAACGTCGTCGTCATGGCCGCCACCAACAGGCCCAACTCCATCGACCCGGCCCTGCGACGCTTCGGTCGCTTTGACCGCGAGGTGGACATTGGCATCCCCGACCCGACCGGCCGTCTGGAGATTCTCCAGATCCACACCAAGAACATGAAACTGGCCGACGACGTCGACCTGGAGCAAATCGCTGCCGAGACACACGGATACGTCGGTTCTGATGTTGCCGCTCTCTGCTCCGAGGCCGCCATGCAGCAGATCCGCGAGAAGATGGACCTCATCGACCTTGACGAAGACACCATCGATGCCGAAGTCTTGGACTCCCTGGGCGTCACCATGGAGAACTTCCGATTCGCCTTGGGCGTGTCCAACCCCTCTGCCCTTCGCGAGGTTGCGGTTGTCGAAGTGCCCAACGTCCGCTGGGAGGATATCGGTGGTCTGGAGGAAGTCAAGCAGGATCTCCGAGAGAGTGTCCAGTACCCCGTCGACCACCCCGAAAAGTTCCTCAAGTTTGGCCTCTCTCCGTCCCGAGGTGTTCTCTTCTACGGACCTCCCGGTACCGGTAAGACGATGTTGGCCAAGGCTGTCGCCAACGAGTGTGCTGCCAACTTCATCTCCGTCAAGGGGCCCGAACTTCTCAGCATGTGGTTCGGCGAATCCGAAAGCAACATCAGAGACATCTTTGACAAGGCCCGAGCGGCCGCCCCCTGCGTCGTTTTCCTCGACGAGCTGGACTCCATCGCCAAGGCTCGCGGCGGCTCCGTGGGCGACGCTGGCGGTGCTTCTGACCGGGTCGTCAACCAGCTCCTGACCGGTAAGTCTTCCCCGAACGGCGGCCTGGAGAGAATAAATTTTTTGCGTGACCATCCCGCTAACCGCCGTGGTAGAAATGGACGGCATGACCTCGAAGAAGAACGTCTTCGTGATCGGCGCCACCAACAGACCCGAGCAGCTTGACCCTGCTCTTTGCCGTCCCGGTCGTCTGGACTCGCTCATCTACGTGCCTCTGCCCGACGAGCCTGGCCGTCTTGGTATTCTCAAGGCTCAGCTGCGCAAGACTCCTGTCGCCGACGACGTTGACCTCGGCTACATCGCTGCCAAGTCCCACGGCTTCTCTGGTGCCGATTTGGGATTCATCACCCAACGCGCCGTCAAGATTGCCATCAAGGAGGCCATCACAGCAGACATTGAGCGCCAAAAGGCCCGCGAGGCCGCTGGGGACAACATGGATGTTGATGAGGATGCCGAGGACCCCGTTCCCGAGCTGACAAAGGCCCACTTCGAGGAGGCCATGCAGATGGCCCGCCGATCCGTTAGTGACGTGGAGATTCGCAGATACGAGGCCTTTGCGCAGCAGATGAAGAATGCTGGACCTGGCGCCTACTTCAAGTTCCCTGATGGGGCTGAGGGTGGTGCTGGCGGCAACGCCGGCAACTCCTTTGGCGACGCAGGTAACGACGATGATCTTTACGACTAAAGTATGGCGGCAGTGGGCAACAAAGAAGCAATCCCCCGGATCCCTTTGTCATTTCACAACAAAAAAAAAAGCAAATAAAAGAGCTTCCTCCTACATCTAACATCCATCAGCATACAGTTGGTCAGGTAGGGGTCTAATTCACGGCATCGTAAGGGTATAACTATTTCGACTCGGGAGGGCGGTAGAATGGTTAGAGTTTTTTAGTTTTTTTTTTTGCAGACGAGCGAAAGGGGGGCGGGGGCCAACCCAGGGCGTGGCACTGACAGGCTCGGCCATGAATACATGCCCAGGACATGTTCACATGAAATCCAGGTTGAAGGATGGCGGTTACTGGGGATTCGGGACCACAATAATAGGTTACGTTAGCTTGATAGACGAACGCAATTGATTCCCGTTAACACCGGCTGGGGGAATGCTTTGGCTGTTTGACTCTGGAGTGTTGCGTAGCAGTGTACATGACTTGACTACCCGGATAGCATACTAGCAGTTGTGTGTGTTGTATATTGATACCAGCCTTGAGGAACTAGGAAGGTTTTTAGAGCTAAAAGAACCCGAATGTAAAGCATATGATGATGGGTGAATAGCCATACACCGAGTTGTTTGTAATGTTAAGATATGTTGATGCAAATTCTTATATATATAAAGTCGCAGTGGCCTGCATCATATATTATCCATCCATCCACACTATAGGCGTCTCGAGGCGCTTCAGATGGGCTTTGGTAGTTTTTTTCTTTTTTTTTCTTTTTTCTTTTTTTTTACCTTACTTCAGACACAATGCGACATGCTCCCAAAAAAGCCATATGCAACCTCGTTTCTTCTCTTGGCCTTCAAGGACAAGAAAAAGGGAAAGGAGGAGAAGAGAAAAGAATAGAAAAAGAAGAGAAAAGAATGGAAAAGAAGAGCTATATCCCTAAATAACCCATATGCCATTCCTCATCTATATCATAGAGTACTCGAGCAGGCGAAAAGAAAAAATAAAGAAAAGAAAGGAAAAAGAGTAGAAAGGGGGGAGAAACGACAAAATTATACGGAGGGCGTGCGCTTTGTTTTGAAAACCCCTAGGCGTGGTTGCTTCGCAGTCTTTGGAAATGGGCCAAGCGCGGTTGGCGAGGAGAGGTGATGGGGAGGAAGAGGAGGAGAGGGTTGGGATTTCTAGCCGCTGCCCTTTTCCTCGATTTCGCACACGGAGTCGAGACATTCTCTCGTGATTCTGAGGGCCTCTTCTATCACGGAGGTGGGGATGGCGAGGGGAAGCTTGTCGGGGTTTGGGCCTGATGAAGAAGAAGAAGCACCGTTAGCCTTCTTGGCATCGCCGTTGCCGTTGGTCGCGGCGGATGATGAGGATTTGCCGTTTGCGCTAGACGTCGAGGACGAGGAAAAAGATTGGCCCTCGCGGACGTCGTCGAGAACGCGGCGGAGGAGGGCAGGGAAGGTGGTGGCTTCGCCGGAGCGGAGGAGGGTCAAGGCGTGGTTTTGGATAGCGGTGGGCCAATTGGAGGAGTTGGCGTTGAGGGCATGGAGGAGAGCTTCTTGGATTCTACAAGAGGAGGCAGCAAAATGTCAGCGCAAAGTTTTTTTTTTTTTTTTTTTTTTTTTTGGGTGTGCTTTTGGTCGTGGCGGTTTGGCACGGGCGACGGCACTGACCTTGTGACGTGCCCGTCTTTCAGCAGGATGGTATTGATCTGCGATCGCAGGTCTGGGTCGAGCGTCGCGGGAGTGTAGTTGGCCGCCGAGGACGGCACCTTGACCGGCGTAGATGGCCTCTGCGACATTGCCGGCTCTGTGATGCGGCGGCGGCGGCGGGGGGGGAGCGAACAGAAAAAGGGTTGACGAGGGCGCGATGAGCAGCAGTATTGAGTATTAATTATATATCGGTCGGCGAGAGTCGAGTCGAGGTGGGTGAAGAAAAGTATATCGGAAGAATTGAGTTTATGCCAAGGGCAGGAGGCGGTTTAGCCCTGGTGGGAGGATGATATGAAGTAGTTGGACGGAGGCAGGATCGAAGTGTCATGGACGCCGATCGATGCGAAATTGGATTGGATGGTGTTGAACCTCGACAAGGGGGGGGAAAGTCGATGATTTCCAATCCCTCTCTCTATCTCTCTCTCTGTCTCTCTCTTTTTTTCTTTTTTTCCTTTTTTCTTCTATATTTGCCTTGAAGCGATGAATTAGACGTTTATCAATGACAATCATGTTATTTTTTTTTTCTTTTTTTTTTTTTTTTAATATGAGACAAGCAAAAAGATAGAGATATGGCGACACAACGGCTTTTGCTTACCTGCTCCACCCCAGCAAGAGAGAGCGATACAGAATGAAAAAAAAAAATCAAAAAAAAAATCCCACTTTCACAATCCCAACACCCACTTCCAGCGCCGCTCCGAATCAAACGAGAGCCCCGATCCGCACCAGACACTGCAGCATGTGATTTTGCCCGAGCTAAATAGAAACTCAGAAAAAGAAAAAAAGATTTAAAAAAAATTTGAAAGTTTAAAAAAAAAAAAATTTAAAAAAAGGGGGGGGAACCCGAAGAGATAAAACGGAAAACGAGGCTGAGGCTGAGGCTGAGGTTGAGGCTGAGGGACAATGGGCGTAATGTAAATGAATATGTGTGTTGTCTGTGCAAAAAAAGAAAAAAAAAAAAAAAAAAAAAAAAAAAAAAGCAACAACGACAGGATGGGAGATGCGGCGCGGAGAGCTTGTAAAAGGGTCTGTGGGAAGGAGTAATAATATAAAGGATAAGTCAGCAGAAATTAAGGTTGTAAATATTAATTAAGGAGGAAAGGTAAAGACTAGACTTAAAGAGGACAAGGACAAGAGAATATAATAATTATCCTACCTATTATTTTTATAGTGCAAGCTATAGGGAGACTAGTTATTAATATTGCCTTAGTGGAGAATACTAGATTAATAAGGTTTGCAGCCTTAAGCTAGACTGATTTATAATAATTATATTATAGTATAGTAGTATTATAGTGCTTATTTAAAAAATATATTTTTAAAAAATATAATAGTACTATAGTACTTAATTAAGAATTATTATTAAAATATTAAGTATAAATAGACTAGATAAACCCTATAGCTATAGTTTAAGAAGTATATAATAGACTTTATTAAGTATAAAAATCTAGAACTTTAATTATAAATAAAATAAAAAGGCAATAAGAACTAATCTATTAAGAATATAAAGAAAGGGGAGAGTAAAAAGAAAGAATAAAAAAAAAAAAAAAAAGAAAAAGAGAATAAGGATAAAAAAAAAGGGAAAAAACTATTAAGAACCCTTAAGAGCAACCTCTTAATACTAAGAGTACCTTAATTAATCTTTAAATAAAATTAAAAATTATAAAAATCTTAAAACCCTTAAAGAGGCTGTAAATAAAAAAGGTACCTTTAAAATAGCTAATTATTAAATTATTATATTCCCTTTATTTATAATTTAGCATGCTTAATAAATATTAACTTATAACCTAAAATACTTAATTAATAAAGAACTAGGCATAAGATAAGCACCTTAGATAATTATAAAATAATATATAACCTAATAAACTTTAAGGATTTAATAAGGCTAGAAAGTACCTTAAAGAATCTTTTCTTTTTATAACCTAATCTTTAATACTAAAAGAAATCTTATTATTAAAATACTTTATAAAACTAATCTTAAAAATTTAACTTTAAAAAATATTTCTTAATTAAAAGTACTGCTTAAAATATAAATTAGTATAAAGGAATAAATTAAAAGCCTTTACTAAATAATAATTGGATATAGTTACTAAGGGGATTGCTAAATTAACTAAGAACTCCTTAGCAGTAAGAAAGCCTTAACTTAATAGGTAGGTAAGGAAGAACTGGTTTTACAGCTATATTTTCTTTATTAAGTAAGAATATAAGACTATACTATATACTAGTAACTATACTATATACTAATAAGCAAGGGAAGGAGGGACTATAGAAGATAAGGCAAGGTAGTAAACTTAAAAAAGGCAAGGTTTATTTTTTAGTATTAATATACCCTATAGCTAAGGAATTGTTTTTTTTTAAAATCTTTCTTAATAAATATCTCCTCTTAAGAACTCTTAAATTTCCTTAACCCCCTTGGTTTTTAATATATTTCCTACTGCTATCTAAAATCCTATAAATTTTCTTTTTATTTTTATTTATATACTATAAAAACCTAGTTAAGTAATTATCTACCCTCTTACTATACCTTAATAGCCCCCCTCTCTTTATAATTATATATTAAAGATATTAATATATTTAGCTAACCTTAAGAACTAAAAGGGTCTTAAGGGTATATAATAAATATCTAGCCCTTAGTAAATAAAATACTAAAATCTAGCTAATTAACTACCTATACTAATTCTTAATAATACACTAGCTAATTCTTTATTTACTTATTTTTATTTAAGCTACTTATTTATAAAAGAGTTTATACTATTTAAACCTCTTCTACCTAATAATAAATCTAATTCTTAAGTAATCTCCTTTAATAAGCTAACCTTAAGCCAATCTATAACCCTAAACACCCCTACCTTTATATATTAACTGCCTAGTATAATATCCCTTTTTTAAAGTTTGCCCCTTAAGGTATTAAAATATATAGAATACCTTAATAATAGCTTATTAAAGAACTATATTAAACTTTATAAATTTAATATAGTTATTATATAGGTTAAATTAAAATATTAAGATATAGTTTTATACTAGGTTTTTTAATTAAGCCTTAAGGGTTAAGCTTTAATATAGTATAATAACCTCCCTTTTACTAGTTAAGAATAGCTACTTTTAAAATAAAAGTTTATTATAAAGTTCTAAGAACTTAATCCTATAGTATAAAACAGTTTATTAGCCTAAGTCTATATATTTAGCAAGGAATTAAAAAAGAGCCTGTTTATATATATAAAGTATATAAAAACCTTATATTAATAATTAAATTAAGATAGTTAATACTCTTTTTTATTTTATTTTATATACTATATACTTAATAAAAATAAGGATCTTTATTTATAAAAATAGATTATAGATTAACTTTTTATAATTAAGAAATAAAAAGTAAAATATACTATATTATTCTTAATTATAAAAGATATCTAGGCAGCTCTATATATATATTAAATATTAATATTAAAAAATATAGCTTAAGGAGAAGATATAAAAAAGTTAATTTATAAATTAAATTTAATCTAGGTCTTTATTAAATAATAAGCTATAATAATAAAACTGGTTTACTATATAAAGGAATTTAATATACTTATAGTAAAATGCATTAACTTATTAAAAAGAAAGAAGGAATAACCTTTATACTCTTTAATCCTTAATTAATTATACCCCTTACTTAAATAGATTACTTAAGGAGGCTTAAGTTTAAATATTAAAAAGATATACAGCCTGGATTTTTAGTAATGTTTTAAGTATAGAGAATAAGGATATATAAAATAAAGCTGCTTATTAAAAAAAAATTTTAATAAAGCCTAGTTTTTAATATAATAATAATAATAAAAAGCTAGTAGTATAAAGATAAAAAAAGAATAAGCTAGAATAATAAGATTAAGCTTAAACTATTTATTTTTAAAAAGAGATACTATATTAATAATATAAATAGTAATATAGTAAAATAAAGGTATATTTAACAAGCCTTTTATAAAGTACTAAATATAAAGCACTACCCTTACTATAGTTAACCCTTTTTATTAACTAAAAATAAAGATTAACCTATTTTATCTTTTAAAAACTAAGATTTTCTCTTTAAACTATATAACTAATTATTTATACTAAACCTAAAATTACTTAAATAACCTTAAACCTATCCTTAAAGAAATATATATATTAAACTAGGATAAACTAAAGAGGGTATATTTTAACCCTTTAAGCCCTTAACTAAGTAGAATTATTAAGTTGCAAGCTTTATTAACCCCTTTTTAAAATAATATCCCTTAGATTAATTACCCTTAAACTAAGAACTATCCAGGTCCTTGTTATTAAAACCTTATTATTAATAAACTAAAAGCACCTTTAAGAATATTATTAAGACAGGATATACTAAATATTAACCTAGATACTTTACTAGCTTTAGTAAAAGGCATTATTATTAAATAGTTTAAGAAATAGCTTTTAGCGCTAATATTATATTTAAAATAAATAAAACTTTATAAAAATTTAAATAATTAAACACTTACTTTAATAAACCTATTCTACTAGATAAAGAAGAAATAATAACATAAACTAAAAAAGATCTACACTACTATAAAATATAATATTCTAATTTTTAACTTAAGGAAATACTTTTATAAAACCACTATCTTACTAAGCATGCTTTAACTACTTTAAGCAGCCTTATTAATAAAATAATAATTAACCTGGTTAATATAGTACTAAAGAAAATTAAAGGCTTTAAAATCCTAAGAGGTAGTAGCCAAGTTACTTTCCTTTTTTAAAGAATTCTTAAATAAAGAAAACCCTATTAAAGCTATAGATTAAAAGATTAATAAAAATAAATATTTAGGTTTTACTATAGCATCTTAAGTAGTCTAATATAACTTAATAAACCTAAAGGAATCTATAGTATTAACCTTAAAATATATTAAAGGCTATATTAAAGAATAGAGATATATAGCTATAATAATTAATAGCAGTTTAACTATAGACTTAATTAATACCTAATTTATAGCTAACTAAAGCATTTTATAAATCATACTATTAATACCTAGCATTATATAAATAATAAATAATAAGCTAGCCTATATAGATTAATATGCTTATATTTAGGTTATAGTTATTAAAATCTTAGCTATAGTAAAAGCTTATATAATAAAAGCTTATAAAGATTAAGAAATTTTATTAAGCAGAACCTAGCTTTAATATATAAAAGCTATAAAAGACTATATAAATAAGAAATTATATATTTAAAAAGTAAAAAGAACTACTTAAACTATCTTAATATACCTAGCTTTAAACTTTTTTAAACTTAACTTTAAAAAATACTTAATAATATAATTAAGATTAAGTATACTTAATAATAATAAGGATATTATCTTTATTAAAAAAGACTAAGAGATTTTAAAAAAAGTAAAGGCTATATTAAAATAAATAAACCAGGCAGTTTATAAATCTTTTAAATCCTTTTTATTAATAAAAAACTAAAGGTTATATAGCTTAAGCTTAATAATATTACAGGCAAACTTAATAATTAAGTAAAAAAAGGAAAAGGGATATAATAATTTAAAAATATAAAGAGAAGAAATAAATAAAAAAATAAAATAAAAAGGATATTTAAAATTATATTTAACCTAAACTAAATAAAAAGGATCTATAGTTTTAACCTAAAAAGGATAAATATAAAGGCAACCTTACTAGTTTTTAAAGGTAGAATAATAAAAATAAAGAGAGCTTTTACAATAGCTTAATAAATTTAACTAAAGCAGTAGATTTATAAAGGTACTACTCTTAATAATAAAGATTAACAACCTCTTAAGTAAACTTAAGATTAATTATAATAAAGGTAGAAGGCTAATTAAATAAAAAAGGCCTGCCTTAATAAAAATACCTATTAAGTTTATTACCTTAAGCTTGAATTAAGAAGGGGAGGTAAACTTATTTTAAAGGAGATATTAAAATAAATAAGGAAGTTAAGTAAAGAGCTTAAATAAATAAAAAAAGCAAGGGGAGGGAGAAAGAAAGGAGAATTTAAAAAAAATAAAAAAAAAATAAAAAAGTTTAATTAAGACTTAAACCTAAAATATAAATAAGACCTACTAGAAATCCTAGCTAGGACCTATTACTAGGAGGGGATTAATAATATGCCCTAGGATAAACTAAAAATAAAAAGAAACTTATTTAAAGAGGGGAATTAGGTTTTAAAGGGGTCCCCTTTAGATTTTTAAAAACCTTATATAAATTAAGAATTCCTATAGGTATTAATAAAAAAGGATATAATTAACTCTTTACTAAATAACTACTACCTAATAGTTAATAAAAATAAACTCCTGCTTAATAATAAGATAAGTGAGAAGGATAGTAGGAAAATAATAAACTAGCTATTTTATATAGAAAACCTAAACTTAAAGAGGTCTCCCTTAGATTCTTAAAATCCTTATATAAATTTAAAAAATACTTAAGTACCCCTTAAAAACCTATTCTCTTAACCTTACTAAGACTATTATTAACTACTCCTTATTACCTTAAATATAAAAAAAACTACTATAATAAAGATTTATATATAAACTCTTAATTTTTAAGCTAACCCCTTGCTAAATTAAAAACCCTATAAATTTTAACTTTTTAATAATATACCTTTAGAAACTATTGCAAGATGGTTTAACTAGTTAAAGATTATTATTAATAATATAGCTAAGATAAAGGAATAATAATATTAAGTTATAAGATTATACTATACTTATTAAGAATGCTTTATTAAAAAATTAAAAAAAATTAAACCTATAGATCTTGTATAGTACTAGATATTATTAAAACCTAATGCTATACTAGCAGCTTAAAAACCTATTTACTATAGCTAAGACTAGCAAGGCTTTATAGTAAAGGTTTTTTAAAATATAGAAAAGGCAGGGGTTATTTAGTGAATGGTTTTTAAATAAGGCGCTCCCTCTTTTTTAATCTTAGAAAAATAAATTATTAATACCCTCTTTATACTAAAGGCAGGAATAAAATATAAATAAAGGAAGGAAGTGGTTTTTTAAGTAGTTTATAATTATTAAGATATTAATTAAAATACTATATAAATAGTATATCTATACTATAACCTAAAAGCTAACCTTAACTTAATATAGTATAGCTAACTAAAGGTATTTTTTTAAATTAATATATTAAATAGATTTTAAGGTATACCTTTAGTTTTTAAGGATTAATATAAAATAGTATTTATAGGCCTTAATAATATATAAGAATATATTAATATACTATAGGGATTAATAAGGTTACCTCTTACTTACTTTTGTTTTAAGGATATAGTATTTAAGCCCCTAGACTACCTAAATAGCACTAGTTACCTATTTATATTAAAATATAATAAAAAGTTAAAAACTACTTTTTTTATTTATATAGATAACTATAATACCTTTTTTAAGAACTTTAAGGATTATTTTAAGTTTTTATAAAAGTAGTATTTTTTATAAATAGTTTAAGTATTAATTTTTTTTATAAAAAAGAAAACTATACTATTCTTTTTTAAAATTAAATCTTTAGGATTCTTTATTAAGAATAAATATATCTACCTAGGCTAGAAATACTATAATAAGTTTGCTAGGATTGCAAAGGTATTCTAGCAATATCCTCTTACCTTTTAAAAAGAGGTATAAATACTAATTTACCTAACCTTTTTTATTAAAAAGTTTATTTTAAGGCAGGTAGATTTAGTTAAGACCTTAAAGAATGCATTCTTTAAAAAGGTTTTAACTATTACCTTAAGCAATAAGGTTTTAATAAAAACTTTAAATATGCCTTAAAAATAACTTAAATAAGATAAAATAGCTTGTAATACTATAGAATAAATTTGCTAGAGTATATAAGATAATATAATCTTTAGAGCTTGTTTAAGAGTATAGTTCTACCTAGCTATAGATATATTTAAGATAGGTATAGGAGCTATCTTGTTTTAAATAAAAAAAACTAAACTAAAGGGCCTGTATAATAATAAAAACTAAGATAAGGTTTAAATTATAATATAAATATCTTTTTAATTAATAAAAAGTAAGAGAAGATATTTAATACTAGAGAAAGAGATACTAGTTATTATTTATATACTTTAAAAGTATTAATAAATAATACTATACTCTCTTTATCTTATTAAAGTATATATTAACTACTAAAAGGTAGTAAAAATTATAACTAATTATTAAAAAGTCTATAAAAAACTAGCTAGATAAATAAAAATCCTGCTAGAATTTAACCTAGAATTTATATATTAACTAAATATAATTAAGGTTATAAAGGTAGTAGATAAGATATCCTGCATGCTAGACTTGCTAAAGGATGTACCTTTAGATATATAGTAAAAGAATAGTCTAATAGTAATAAAGATGCCCTTAAGTATTATAAACCTTTTAAAGATAGTTTATAATAAAAACTATAATACCTTAAAGAATAACCTAAAAGGTTAAACTATAATAACAGGCAGAGGACCTATCCTTAAGAACTTTTAACTTAAATTAGTTAATAATATAAAGGAATACCTTAAGTTTAAATAATATAAAGAAGTAATATCTAGCCTTATTTAAAGACTAGACTTAATAAACTTTAATTAATATAAGCTAGTTAAAAAAAGATATTTATACTACTAGATCTATTAAAGTTACTTACTTTTTATAAAAAATAACCTATCCTTAAGTAAATATATCTTACTATAAAAGGTCTTAAAGATTTTATAATAAAGCTATAATATATAAGGGCATTTTAAAGAACCTATAATAATAGCCTTTTTAAAAAGAAGATACTACTAGCCTAGTTATTTTTAAGATATAAACCATTATACTATTACTTATTTAATATATTAATAAACTACTTTAAAAATACTAAAGAGTATAAGCTAGATAGTAAGAGTTAATAAAATATAGTAAATAGTTAAGATAGATTATATAAGGCTAATTACTTTAATAATAAAGAAAGGATATACTTATATTTTAGTAAATATAGATTACCTTACCTACTTTCTTATTATTACTGCCTATAGATTAATTAATATTAAAAAAGTATATAATATTTAAAACTACTATTTAAGCCTGATTTTTAACTAGCTATAATATATTTACTATAATAATAAATATTACTTTAAAAACCTATATTTAATAATAACTATAAAAAAATATAATATAAACCTAATCTATAGACCTATATTATATTTATAGTCTATAAGGTTACTTAAATACTATATAAAGTTAATAAAAAACTAATTAATAAAATAGGCTATAAAGAGAAATAAAGAATCCTTAAAATATTAAAACTAGAGTCTGCTTTAGATTGCAGTTTTATTAAATAATTAATATATATCTAGCATTAAGATAACCTTAATAAAGGCAATATTAAGGTTTACTTTATTTATATAATATAATTAAGATATTAAATAAGAATTATTACCTTTAAAAAAAGATAAGACTATATTAATTAAATTATTAATTTAAAAAGTTATATTATTAACTATAAATAAAAAAGAAGAAGATTAAGAATATATCTAGGAAATCTAGAATACTTAATAAATAAAGAGGATTAATATAGAATAACCTAGATAATCTTTTAATATTAATAATTAGGTTTAAGAAAAATAAAATAAACTAAATAAAGAAAAAGGGAAGTTTTTTAAGTTATAAAGGAATTTATTTATAGTAATATAATAAATTACCTTAGTTATATATATTATTAAAGGGATAGATAAGAAAGAATGCAAAATATACCTAGATAATATAAAGCTTTATTAAGTATAAAATTTAGCCTTAGACCCCCCTTAATATAATTACTAAAATATAGCTAATTATAAAATAAAAATAAAAAATCCTGTATCTTTAAAAGATAAGTTAGAATAAAGGAGGACTAGGAAAGGAAAATAAATAAAGGGGCATGCTGAATAAAGTTAAGAAAACTTTCTATAGGAAGATATAACTATAGTTTATATTAAGACAATATTATTAAAGATACCCCTTTAGTCTATAGGAAGGAGTAATAATATAAAGGATGAGTTAGTAGAAATTAAGGTTATAAATATTAATTAAGGAGGAAAGGTGGAGACTAGACTTAGAGAGGATAAGGATAAGAGAATATAATGATTATCCCACCCATTGTTTTTAGGTCGGGCTTTCCCGCCGCAATTGGAGAATAGCGGGCAGCTTATTATTATTTAGGGCGGCTGGTTTTTTTTTTTTTTTTTACCAGAGAAGCCCATTTGGGGAGTGGCTGGGCCGTGTTGTGGCTGAATATGCCAGGTTAAAAGCCCGCAAGGCTGAGGTGGGGGCCCGGATGGGAATAACTATAGTTATTTGGTGGAGGCGGTTTAGAGTTGCCTCGGCACGTTACGGAACTACTATTAGAACCTTGGCCAAGCAGCAAAGAAGAAAATGCCATCTCAGCCGCGATGGCCATATGCGGATGATTCAGGTTGACCTTGTATTTTAGAACTTGTTGATACAAACACCTCTTCGGCCAGGTCTCATGCATGCATGCTTTTCTTGGTGCCTTTTGCGATTCCTCTCCAGCTTGGCAATTCCCATTGACCAAAAAGTTTGGGGGGGAAAAAAAGAAAAGAAAAGAAAAGGGAAAAAAAGAGTCCAGGTTTCATCACCGTCGTTCAGCTTTTGCAGCAGGAGGAGGAGGAGGATACGGAAATCGAGCAATCTCTCGGCATGGAGAAAGAGTAATCGTCAAACAGGCCAATCCACCATGTCATTGCCATAGAAATGATGATGACCTTGATCTTTTGATAGTCAGTAAGAGGAAGAAGAAGAAGAAGAAGAAGAAGAAGAAGAAGAAGAAGAAGAAAGGTGTCAGGGTATTTATTGCCCAAAAACCTGGTTTGTGTCCCCAGTATATCGATATTTCCATATCCCCCATTTCACTGTTTTCGATAGTATAGCAACCAACTATCCCAGCAGGAATATATATATAGATAGAGAGGGTGGGAGAGAGAGAGAGAGAGAGAGAGAGAGAGGGAGAGAGAGAGAGAGAGGGAGAGAGAGAGAGAGAGAGAGAGAGAGAGAGAGAGAGAGAGAGAGAGAGAGTAAAGTAATGGGATGGAATTGCGGAGAAATCCAAGGGACTCGCTCTGCTTTTTGGTGAATAGCAAGGCAAGGCAGTGTGCAGTTTTGTTGCAGTTTTGTTGCACCGCTTTCCTATATAATGCCCTTTTGCAGGGGGGAATTCTAGGGTAAGCCAGTAAGTTGGGGATATAACTTCAATCCCTCGACTTGAAGAAGCACAGCGTTTTTTTTTTCCCTCCTCCTTCTTCTTCTTTCTTCTTCTTCTTTCTTCTTCTTCTTTCTTCTTCTCCCTTCTTCCCCCCCTCTCGTCTTCGCGAGGCCTACCGCAATTGCAATGGCACCAGCAAAAAAAAGGTCGAGACGACATATTCCGTATCGTCGTCATTTGAGGCGGTAAGAGTCTGGGTCAATCAGGGCTGGACCAAAAAATAAATAAATAAATAAATGGCCAACTTTCGCCAACGCACCAATAGAAACTTGGGTTCGAATCCCAACAAAAAAAAAAAAAACAATCAATTTCCTTGTGATGCCGCGCGAGTCCCAAACCGTGCATGGCCGACGGCTGGCCCGCAAAAGCCAGATCTGTGTCCGAATGCCCCGGTTCCCTTGACATCTGTCTACCTTGGTAATAGCAAATACTAAACCACTATACGTACTACCAGTAGTAGTACGTGGCATCAGTACCATGATGGTGCCGAGGGCGGCGTCATGTTTACGTGAAGTGAACCACGGCGCTCTCCCTTGCGCCTGAGCCGTCAGACCGGAGAGAGAAAAAAAAAAGCGAGACAGACCTTTGTATAGCTACTTGCCTGGATGGGAAACATACCAATGCCAATCTACACTCTCCGGACGGCCACAAAGTCGGGTGGCGGGGCTTTTACGCTGTCTCAGCCTATCGCGATCTGGTTGCGCCATGTGTAGCATCGCCAAGCTTGGCTGCAGGGAAGATGGCCTCTCTCTGCATGGGCTCGCCTGATGTTGGGGATCCAGTGCCGCGACGTTCAGATTCGTTCTAGACCTGCGAGAGGCAGGAAGCCCTCTTTTCTTCCCGTGGGCAAAAAGGGAGGGACAACGGACAACAGCCTCATTCGACTCGAACGAAGCAACCAATCAAGGCGGCCGCCCATGATCATGGCTGCGGAACGAGCAAATCAGAGCCCATGTCCTCGTACGCCCCGAAACTGCTGAAAAATACGCCTCGACTTGGTTTGATATCGGCATCGTGTTGTGTGTGGGCTAGAGAGCTGTGCCCTTCCCACACCACGCCCTGCTTGTGGGTGTAGGAGGCGTCCTTGTATGAATGCCAACGATTCTATGAACCCGGGGCGTCTCTCTGGATGAAGGACCTAAAGAAGAAAAATAAATAAATAAATAAATAATAATAATAATAATAATAAAGGGACAGGCGGCGGTGAGCGCCCTGCTGCTAGTATCCTAGACCTAGATGAGAAACATATATATCCATGATTGAAATGAAATGAAAGCTGTGTGTGTTCCACAAATGGCCCCAGAGGAAACCGTGCCAACAACGTACAGCCCGCATTGGCGGATGCGTGCCCAGTGGCTCAAATCGAACAGCGAGCCCTTTGCCATGATTGCTGATGCAACGGCGAGTTTCAACATTATGAATATATATATATTCACATGAAAAGCCAAACGTCATGTTACTCACGACGTAGTAACCGAGAGGAGGAGGGTTCACACTGGTTCAGGCAAAATGAGCTGCTGGGTTACGAAAAGCTTGATGATATCGGAAGACCAGGGGGGGGGGGGGCGACGATCCGAGGACCTGGTACCACACTCCAAGCTGCGGGGGAAGAGCGCCAAGACAAGCAGCTCTGCTTTTTGGGGAGGGGGGGGGGCGAATGTGGGAAAGGATATTCACATTCCCTGAAAAAAAAAAAGAAAGAAATTCGGTGCAGAAGGCGGTCTCGGTCTCGGTATGCATGACGTGCTCTCTCTTCAAAGGTTGATCTCGCTGGCCCTCACCCATCAAACTGATAAGGGGTGGCTTGCGAGCTGGACTGGGTTTGTGAGCTGTCACATGCACAATACAGACCCATTCGAATGCCGGACAAGAAAGAAAAAAAAACCCCCCCTCCCTCCTAGGGCAAATAATAATAATAATACTAATAAAAATAAATAAATAATCCGAATTGAGAGAGGTGGGAAAAGAGCAAAAGGGAGATTGGGATGGGCCTTGAGACTTCTGAACCTTGGATCGGGTTCCAAGGCTCAAACAGACACGGACAGACCCGCAATATGCAGCACGAGCAGGCAGCCACTCGAAAGTACGTAGTGGGATTGCAGTCAGTAGCAGTAGTAGGCAGTAGTAGGTAGTCCGTACAGTAGTTAGTTGCACAAGCAATATCCTGGCGGGTATGCCGTTGCTGTAATGCATATGTCGAGAGCGAAGGGCTTTTGCCAGATGTCGAGATCTCTGAGGGAATAGGGAGAAATTCCAGGAAGGGTGTACTCGTAGTGCCTCGGTGCCACCACCAGGTATGCGCATATGAAGCTTGCATTGGAGAGCGTGGGAAAGGCTCCCCCGTCTTGTGTCGGCTATGTAACAGCTGTTTGATCATATACACAACTTGGCCAGCATGCCGGCGAACGAATCGAACGTAGCCGAAAAGGATGGGCGGGAGGGGGACAAAGCTCGCCTGGAAACAATTGTCCAGAAATGCGCAGGCGTGGCTTCCCCGAGATAGCATTTGCTTTGGGAGAAGCGGCCCGGTCTTTGCGCTGTGATACTGCATGGAGCAAAAAGCGCGAGGCCTTTGGAAAACCCGGGCTCGCCGGCTGCAGCAATGCCCGACGCACGTCAAGACAAGGCACTAGGGCCATATCTCACCGGCCTGGTTTTTCTCTTCGTCCGCCCTCCGACTTTCTCAAGTCATGGTGTGGCTGGCGGCGTCGACGAGTTTGAGCGACGCGCTGCCAGATGTCATCAGGCCGAAACCAAAGACGCAACAACGCCAGCTGCGTCGATGCCTTTTTTTTTTTTTTTTTTTTTGGCAGATATCCGCCTAATTGGCATGACGGCTTGCTGGGTTATTGTCACCGATATGCCGTCAGTTCAAACGCCCCACTGCTCCTGAGCGGTGGCTGGACCTGCTGATTGACGCTGGGCTCAGAGGATGGCATGTAATTCAGCCCACAGCATGTGCTTGTGCCCGGCGAGCTGGACGATTCTCAAGGGTTTTCCTTGAACGGCGGTGACGACAGCGCCTGGGCGTTGCAAAGCAGGTGGTAGATACCGTAGCACCACCGCACGTATCTCCGTAGATGCTCGGCCTTGTCGAGCGAGGTATGTGCCGTGAGGGAGGGGAGAGACAGCCCCGGCTCCTGCAAGGTTGGCCGACAGGGGTGTATATTGCAGGGGATGCATCGAATTGGATGGTTCTTCATGCAGCCGGGGCGGCGAGTGAAACATGTCGCAGCCCGGTCAATGGGTATCGGAATGCCAGTGCGGTCCGTGGTCATCAGGTGAGACAGGCGGACACCGAGAGGCTCTTCCGTTGAGAGGAGGACCCATCGGGCAATTCGACCTTGAAAAAAAAAAAAGCCATCCCGCACGGTCGCTTCTCCACCCCCATTTTCGCGGCGGTCGAGCCTGGCTCTGGCTCTGGCTCCCAACTATCCTGAGCCGAAGGGCTCATGAGCGGCAGCCGGCTTTTGGCGGCCTTGTGCGGTGGTAGTATCTGTTCTGCCGGCCATTAGCACACGAGCCGAGGCTGGGTGAAACAAGGCAGCAGGGCAAACGCGGAAGCTGTACCCTGTCCAAGAGGCTCTGACGTACCCGAGGGAGGAGAAGGAGAAGGAGAAGGAGAAGGAGGAGGAGGAGGAGGAGGAGCAGCAGCAGCAGCAGCAGCAGCAGCAAGGTTGCACGCCGAGGACGCACGCCGAGGCTGCATTGCATTAGTACTTATTAGTACTTGCACAAGAGGTACAGTGCCTACAATCTTGAGTGGGCGTCGGAACGGAGCACAAAGTACCTTCTCGACGAGACCGGCATGGAAGGCCCTCGTGGGTGCGCCGACACCTCAGGCAGGCCTTTCCATCTCTTGCGCGGCGCTAAAAAAAAAATTAATTATTATTTGAAAAAAAAAAAAAAAAAAATTCGGTAAAGAGAGAAAAAAAAGAAGAAGAAAAAAGAAAAAAAGAAACATGCTGCTCTTCTCCATTGCTTGCCGAGCTATAAAAGGTGGTCTGAGCCATCTGTGCATACGAGCCAGTACAGTATAAAAAGGTATAAAAGGGTACGTATGCCCTGGCAAGAGGAGATTCGGTAATTATTAAGAGTAAAGGGAAGGTAAGGTAAAGGTAACTTTTTGTTTGTACGCGACAGTGACAGGTGCTCGCTTGGGTGCCCCCAGTGCTGGCATCAGCGTCGGATTCTTTCTCGTCTTGAGGGTCTTGAGGGTCTTGAGGGTCTTGAGGGTCTTGAAGGGGGAGGCGGCCGGTCACTGAGAGGGATGGTGTGAGTTGAGATGCACACATTCGTGTTCGTATGGCTGACGCCCGTCCACCATCGTTCTCCGGGTTCTCTTCATCATCATCATCATCATCTTCTTCTTCTTCTTCTTCTGCTTTGTTTGATTGATTGATTGATTGATGCCAGATGGAGATTGTTATGATACCAAGACCGGCAATGTAAAGAGGTTCGAGTGCGTGACGAAAGCTGAGACATGGCTGGTAAGTACCCAATACTATAAGGTTGGTTTTGTTTTGTTGCGCGCGCGTTGTCTTGGGAAGCACTACCTTACCTAGTACGAGCAGACGGAGAGGGTTTGCAAGAAACCTGGATGCTGCTGATTTTTTGGGGATTTTTTTTTCAATCTAGCTCTACTACTCCATTCATACCTTGCGTGTTGGGAGATTTTTTTTTTTCTTCTTTTCTTTCTTCTTTTCTTTCTTCTTTTCTTTCTTTCTTTTCTTTCTTTTTCTTTCTTTCTTTCTCTTTTCCCCCTTGGACCGTCAGACCATGGCTATGGCCAGGATTCATCTCAAAAAAAAAAAAAACGTTTCCAAATATGCAAATGTGACTCCGTAACGGCTTGAGCCGGGAAGGGGCGTTACAACGGCTCCAGGCCATGGACGGATTCGGCATCGCCTAAGGCCTCTCATCCCCAAAATTGATACAAAAGAGCAGCACCTTGGGCGGAAACGAATGAGAATCCCGGGCATCCCTGTGAGTTTTTTTTTTTTTTCTTTTTTTTCTTTCAATTTTTTTCTTCTTCTTCCCTTGTGGGAGAACCCGGGTCTGCCGAAGAGGTAGGTCGAATAAAATGGATTCGGACTGCATACATAGCCTGCGAGAGAGAGCCTGGCAACGTCCTCCGAAAGCGTGGCATCAGCGCCGACCGCTTTTTTGCAGCCCAGGGGTTTTTTTTTTTCTTTTTCTTTTCTTTCTTTTTCTTCTTTCTTTTTCTTTCTTTTTTTTTTCTTTTCTTTTCTTTTCTTTTCTTTTCTTTTTCTTTTTTTAGCACGTTTTGTTGGTTTTGTTGGCTTGTTTGCTCGTTGTCCAACCTGCCCACGGAGTCTCTCAGGCAAACGATCAAAAAGCAAAACCATTGCCGAGCGATGACGATTCTTTCATCGAAACTACTCCGTAATCAAATGTTTGCTTTGTCAGTTGCCAACAGCGTTGGGACTCGTTCCGAACCCGCCAGAATCAAAGTTCCCTGGTCCGAACCGGGGGAAGCCCAGTGAGGTCTTAGCGCGCTGGTGGGCTCATGTCGGGCCAAGTACGAGAGATTTCCGCATCACAAGAGAGAGAACAATTTAACCTACTAGTAGTAGTAATTTTACAAAAGGTACTTTTTTTTTTTTTCCCGTGGGAGGGCCTTTGATCCCGGCCAGCCGTGGGAGAGAAGAGGGCCGAGGATGGGATGTCCGATGCTACTGTAGGTCAGCGATGCAAGACAAAAGACAAGCACGACGTCTGGCGGCTATTTTCTCATCCCCGACCGAGAGAGCTCCCAAGGCCTAAAAAAAAAAAAAAGAAAGAAAGAAAAAAGAAAGAAAAAAAAAACCATTGGCTGCCGGTGCGTATAACTTGGTCTCGCATTGGTATGCATGAATAACGGCCACAGCTCCATGCAGATGCAAATTGGCTTCAATGCAGCCGTCGTGTATCGCTGGCAGGCGGTGAATAGGATAAGGGCGGTTGCATTCCGAGCCCAGCAGGGAGCTCGCCCTTTTTCTTTCTTTCTTTTTTTTTTTTTTTTTTTTTATCGGCTGACGTCTTGCTTGGTCTTGCCACGAAATGCTTCTAGACGCCCTTCTCGACCAACAGGGAAACCCGAATGACCGCTGGCATCTTGTCGTTGGCTTGCTTGCCTGCCTGCTTACCTTACCTTACCTTACCGGGGGCACACGCACAGAGAATGGAGAGAGGGCCCGAGATGGAACGGAAAAAGCTCCACCCACAGGCAAACCCAGCAGACCGTCTCCGAAGGAAGCAGAAGCTGCAGCAGCAACTTGGCAGGACCTGCAGGTATCCCTAATTGACTTTTATACCTGGGCAATGACCCTCATGTCCCGCGGCCATCTGGGAAGCATCCCGCCCTCTTCGGGCTAGCTGGCAGAAGCCATGAATTAGCCTGTTTTCTCTTTTCTCGACTTGCGCGACCCGGAAGCCTGGACCTGCAGTAGGAGGAGCCGACTACTGTAGGGCCGAAGATGGCTTCGACCCCCCCGGTTCGAGTCTTGGCCGGAGCCCGTTTTGGGCTCGAAAACGTGGACCGCTTATAATCGAGAACGGATATGAAGCAGCACCGTACTACTGGCACGACCAAGGTGTTGCGGCATTGCTAGTAGTAGTACTGCTAGCATCATTCATTACCTGTGCGGCTCGCGTCTGCAAGCCATGGCCTCTCTGGAGCGCGAGCAACGACGGCGGATCCCAACAACCTTCCCCCCTCCGGTCTGGGTTGGTGGTACAACCACTACGATACGAGCAGTGTTACTTGATCTCGCGACGTCAGGCGAGGCCGCGGAGCGTCGCCTACACCCTCCTTGATGGAATTCCCCACAATATGCGTGCAGATGCAGAGACTTGGGGTGGCAGCCATGCAAGGCGAGCCACAATTTCTGAGCCTTGTCTGCAAGGTGCTGCAAGTACTAGCAGTAGGTATGTACGAGTAAACGGTACAGCTATGTACCCTTGGGCTTTGCGAGGTTTTTTATTTTTTATTTTTTTAAAGGGAGAGAGAGATAGAGAGATAGAGAGAGGGGGGGGGAGACACTGCGTTGAATCACAGCGGCAGATCATTTCACCCCTCCTTGCTTGGTGTTGACATTGAAACCTGACCTGTACACTGATATCTTGTTAGTAAATACTACTCACTGCGTAATACTACATACATGTGCGAACCACCAACATGCGCAGTCGCCACAGCTGGGATGCGCAATGTAGCAGTATGTACAACTATGGGTCCGGCTCTCTTTGCTAATGCCGGGCTCGAAAAAAAAAAAGGCCAGGGGACGTTGCATCGACAACGGGCTGTGCCAGCTCTCGAGTACAGGGTCAAGAACAGGGTCTGTCCAATCGGCTGGGACTGAAATGTCCGCCTTGCTTCTGCCATGGGACAGAGCCATTTTCCCTCCTCTTCCTCCTCCTCCTTTCTCCTCCCACGCCTGCCGACAGCCTTGGGCTTGGGGGCCTTTTTTAGATCGGAGGACGGACAAAGAAGAGGTTCCATCGAGGCAGCCAGGGCGGTACAACGCGCAACACTCGCATTCAATGGGCATGGATTCTGCAGACCGGCAGCATGAACTACGCTCAAGTCTCGACGGCTCTATGTATCCGCGCGTGCCATGGGAAGGGGGGGGGGGGGGTCGCGCAACTCACATCCAGGTCCATGTAAGTGTGTGCTGCATACGGAGTACGCGTGCGTGCGTCTGTGAACATGTCAGGTAGCCATGCGGCGGGCCGATGTTTTTTTGATTTTTTTTTACTTTTCATGGATTCCCGGCCACGTACTGCCAGCTGCCTTCCGCCAGCCGCCCCGTAGCGGGCGATCGAAGGGCAACAGGCAGCAGCGCTGAGCAGAGTCGAGCAATAAATATCTTGCCGCTCACATCGACTGGGTGGAATTGGCTGATGAGGTGTTTTTTTTTGGGGGGGGGCGGCGGCTTATTCACCTCGTAAAACGCCGCACACACACCCGGCTCTCTGACCGTAGCTCCGAAGCCGAGGCGCTTAGAGGCGTCCAAACATAATGCCTGTCTGCCGTCACCAGCATTCGGCCCAGGCCACGACAGTCAAGGCCACGACACCCTTTTTTTTCCCATCTAACCAGACGCATTTGCCCGCATGGAGCCCTTGCACACCACACGGAGAGAGAGAGAGAGAGAGAGAGAGAGTGTGTGTGTGTGTGTGTGTGTGTGAGGGAGACGGGGGGGGCGGGGAGGACGGGGAGACGGAGAGACGGAGAGACGCAGAGGGACACAGAGGGACACAGAGAGAGAGCACTAGCCGCCGTGCTGTGCTCCAAGCTCCCTTGCTGAGCCTCGCAGATGATAAGCATGCGGATCGCGGGGCTTGTTCCGATTAGATCCCGATTCAAGGCGCTGGGGAGGGGAGAAGGAGGAGGGGGGGGGGGGGAGGAGGGAAGGGGGGCGTGCTGCATTTCGCATGAGACGTTCTCGACGCCGCCTTGCCTGGCCATTGCTTGTTCGTGCCACATATGTCGCGAGCAAGGTTTCCATCAGAGCGCAGGAGGAACAGTGCCGATGCCAGCGAAATGCGCGCCGGCTCCTGACAAAATCCATGGTTATATTCTTGGGCAGGCCGTAGCGGCGCCCGATTCAGCGCCGCATTGCAGACTCCCGTGTGTCCATGTGTGCTCCGTGTGTGCTCCGTGTTCAGATGTTGTTCCCCCCCCCCCCCCTCTCTTCCCTCGGGCCCAGAGCCGTAAGTCACCCAAATGGACGCGGCGTGCTTGATCGGGGCCATTCGTTCCTTTTGACGTTTGTGTCGTCACGGCCTGTCTCTGCGAAATTTGCATGTAACCAATTTCACTGCAACGAGCGGCAGTAGGAGGGCTATTTTAAACGGGCCTCGGCTGGCGGCAGATGGTCGAGGCAATGCAAAGGAGGTAACGTGCCGTATTTTGCTGCTTTTTCTCTCTTTCTCTCTCTCTCTATTTTTTTTAAAAAAAAATTAATAGTAATAATAAATTGAAATTTTTTAATGAAAAAATTAAAAAAAAAATTAAAAAAAAATTATTTATTTATTTATTTGTTTATTTGTTTATTTGTTTATTTTACTTTGGTTGTTGTTGTTGCTGCTTTCCTCCGGCCCCCAAAAAGCTCCCTTCGTCACCGCCTCCAACCTAAATGTTGCCCAACGTCAACCAAGGCGGGCTCGTCTGATGGGCATGAGCATCATGTAGCAGATTGCACCTACGTGGACGAAGCGAGAGAGGGTAACACTACGTGGACAACGACTTGCTGCAACTTTGCGTTGGCACCGTCTCGAGCCTGTGCCGTCGGCTCGTGACGAGCGGCCTCTACTGTCGGGCTGCCACGGGGAGCGATCGTGGGGGGGGGGGGGAGAGATGATGATGAAGTGATGCAGGAACAACAACAGGAACAACAACAACAGGAATAACAACAACAGGAACAACGGCAACAACAGCAGCAGCAGCAGCAGCAGCAGCAGCAGCAGCATCAAAGACAACGACAACGACAGCGCCCGCTGCCTATTCGCTAAAAAAAAAAAAAAAAAAAGGCACTCGCTGTACACCAAAACACTCGTGCTGGCGCATGCATGCAGTAACGGGCAACGCAGAGAGAAGGGAGCATCGCCCTTTTTTTTTTCTGGCATCTACTCAACCTGCTTGTTGGGTGTGCTCGTACCCAAGCGTCAAGATGCATCTCTCTCTCTCTCTGGCTGTTGGCACCGAGCAAGACGCAGAGCTTCCCAGCCCCAGCCCCAGCCCCCCTCTTCACACCATACAAGCAAACCCCCCCCCCCCCCGGACTCCGATTCTTTGGGTTCCGGGCGGAACGAACAAACAAAACAACCGAACGAACCAGCGAGCCCAGAAGAACAAGGCGGTTGGCGGGCCATGACAGCTCTTTGTGTGCGGTGCGGCGAGATGCATCGGGGGTTGGGTTGAGTTGAGTTGAGTTGGCCAGGGCGGTCTATGCATATGGGGTGCTGCATGGTTTCTAAAAAAAAAAAAAAAAGAAAAGAAAAAAAAAAGAAAAGAAAAAAATAACTAAAAAAGAGAAAAAAAGAAAGAAGAAAAAGAAAGAAATGTCATTTAGATTGAGACAACTTGGATTGGGATGAATCTAATCGAATTCAATCAGTTCGTTGGAAATCAATGCTCCTCCCCCGTTCTTTGCCGAGTCTTCTTGGGCTGCTTCTGCTCTGCGTCGACGCACAACTCCATATTTGCTATAAGCGCCCAAGAAAGTAAACTAGAAGTGACATGCCAAACGTTCCATGACCACCCAAGGCTTATACCCCATTGATTTTACATGAAATTTTATAATATGTAAGTAATTTATAGTCTTTTCCTTTCCTTTCCTTTCTTTTCTTTTAATGTGAAAACTAAAAAATAAAACAAATTGTTGTTGTTGTTTTTTTTTATTGTAGTTGGGTCATAGCGGAAAAAGTCACCACCTTGATAAACAACTGGCCGTTGTACTTAGGTAATATAAAAACAATAGTCAGTTCACCGACTTTATCCAAACTTGGCACAAAAAAAAACATCATACATAAATAACGTTATATAAAATAAAAAGTAAACATATATAAACTTTTAACTATGAAGTATATATACATCTCTCTCATTTTTTTTATTATATACCATTTTCTTTCTCTACATGATAATTCAATGCATCTTTTACCTACCCTACCTAGTATCTACTAGTATATATATATGTATATACGTATTGAATTTATTTATTTATTTAATTTTTTTTTTTCATTTTAGGGTAGTGTTCTGTAAAGTGGTCGCAGAACTTTTGGCACCTGACTGTTTATCAACAGACAACAAAAAAAAAAAATACCTAGCCCTTAGTTACCTTAGCAGCCCACTTCTCCGTTGCGGAGTTGCGTACGAGTACGTACATTACATGTACCGACTGTCTGGCCCGTGTGCTGCCTCCTGTTTTTTTTATTTTTTATTTTTTTTATCGCCACCTCTGCTTGGTCATTCTCGAATTTACACCCTCTCCCCGGCCCAAGTCAGCTGAGCCCACCACCAGGAGAAGAGACAGCGCTAGGCCTCAACTGCATGCAGGCCTCTGGTCAGTGGCCAATGCGCTGAGGCAGCTGGACTTGCCCTGTAGCCTGTAGGTACGATACGCACCGCCCCGGAGAGAGTTGTAGCGTCGGTAGTGCACGCCCCCCCCCCCCCTCTCCGAAAAGGGAGTCCGGCTTGTCCACTTTCAAAACTTGTCGTCGTCCCGATTTGACGAACAACTTTTGGCCTCTCGTTTTATTGTTCCACTCGCTTCTCGCTCAGATTTCTCTTATTCCCCCTCTTTTTTCTTTTCTTTTTCTTTTTTTATTATTTAATCATATATACATATATACATACATATATATATATATATATGATTTTTTTTTTGCAGCTGCTCTGCCTCGCTTTCTGCTCACTTTCCCCTCATCGCCGGCTGCCAATCGCCAGCTGCCAATTGCCAGCTGCTCGGAAATGCTTCATCTCAGGTGACTGCCCCCATCACTCATGGTAAGCTTGCTCTTCCTCCTCTTCTGCCTTCTCCTCTTCCTCCTCGTATCCTCCTCCTTTCCCTTTGGCCCTGCCCTCACCCCCCCTCTCACCCTCTCACCCTCTCTCTCTCTCTCTCTCTCTCTCTCTCTCTATCTCTTCCCCGTGACAGCCACCCGCACTTGACCTTGACATCGCCGCTCCCCTTACCAGAAAGCATTCCCCTGTTTCACTTCTCCAACCTTCGACATCAGCAGCAGCTCTACGCCCTTCACACCCACTCTCGAAAAGCACATCACGCAATCGTCGGCCTTCGACTTGTTCTGTTGCCGCCCTCGTTCCAGTTGTTCTCTCCCCTTTCCCTCCCTCACCCCCCAAAACTTGCCGTCGTTCGTTCGAGCCACGCAGCAGCTTTTGCTAACAACTTTTTTTTTTCCCCGCAGCTTGCCGCAATGTTGGCCGACGACGCGCCGCCCGACGACCCTCGTGGCGCCCTTTCCGCCGACGGCGGTCCCAAGCATCTCACCTTGGCCGATGTCCTCCTGCGGGAGACGCAATATCTATATTCCCTGATCCTGCTGGTTGCCTTCATCTCGCTTGCGGCCTGGTACTCTGTCTTCAACGCTAAGAAGGAAGAGGATGTTGTCCAGCCCAAGGTGAAGGGTCCCGGAGGGAAGCCCTTGCCCATTACAAAGCGCAAGAAGCGCAACGACGGCGAGCGCAAGATTGGTCCTCGTTTTGGCCCTGTCGCTAAGAACGTCTTTCGCTACCTCGCTGCCGTTGTCTTCTTGAGCTATGTAGCAACTGGCGTTGCCATGTTTGTCCATGCTTTTTGGCACGAGAACCCTTATAAATGGTCAAAGGAAGGGCTTCCCTGGGCTGGCGAATGGACCCTGGTATGTTCCCCCACCCCAATATCCCTTTTTCCGTATGCACATGTGCATACATCACATCACATCACATCACACCACACACACACACACACACACACACACACGCATATATATGTATGTATGTGTGTGTGTGTGTGTGTGTGTGTATCAATTTTTTTTTCGACATTTCCCAGCATGGCGGCTCCTAGTCGTGCTCGACGTTGGTGCCTTTTTTTCAGGGGTTTTTTTTTTTTTTTTTCAGAATTTTTTTTTTTAAAAAAAAATAAAAACCAAAAACCAAAAAAACAAAAAAAAAAAAAAAACAAAAAAAAAACAGAAAAAAACAAAACAAAAAGACAAAACAAATACACACACAAAAAAAAAAAAAAGAAAAAAAAAACGATCCAATGCCATGCCTTTTTTTTTGTAGCACCTTCTCCCCTAGAATCCACTAACCTGCTCCTCTCCTAGGTTCATGTCGTCGGCTCTACCTTCTTCTACCTTTATATCCTTTTCTCGCTGTTCGACTGGCGAAAGGGCCCCAACGTTGTTCATCTGGTCATCTGGGTGCTGGGCCTCGTTGGCGAGCTCACCCTCTTCATCACCACCGCCATCGCTGCCGCTGATTGCCACTTTCTTCGCACCGTCCAGCAAGACGACCCGGCCGGGGAAGACAGCTGCGTTGACTCGTGGACAAAGATTGACCTTGTTCTCTACTTTGTCCGTCTGCTCCACATTGTCGGCTCCATCTCCCTCTTCTGCGTTGCCTGGATTCTCAAGGCCCGCCGCGTCGAGGACAGGGCTGAAGAAGGCCGTGCCGTCTCCGAAACCACGCCCCTGCTGCTCAATGGGCAGACTCGCTCCTACGACGCCAGACAAAACACCGCCCCGGAGGCTAATGGCCGGCGATCGCGTGGTAGGACCATCTCCAACGCAGCCAAGCCCGCAGCGCCCTCCTACTCGCGCAAGGACGACCAAGCCGCCTTCTACCGGCAGAAGAAGATACCCCACAAGACCTGGTGGGAGTACGTCAGAGGCTATTCTCTCTTCTTCCCCTACCTCTGGCCCAAAGACTCTACCAAGTTGCAGCTCCAGGTAATGCTGTGCTTTGTTTTGGTCATCGTCCAGCGATTGGTCAACGTCTACGTTCCGTGGCAGATCGGCAAGGTCGTCAACAAGCTCGAAGCCGCCATCAGGAGCGGCGACCCCCTCAGCAGTGAAAACTTCCCCCTCAAGGACTTCCTCGTCCTGGGTGGCCTCTGGGTGCTCCAGGGCCAGTCCGGTCTCCTCGGCTCCCTGAGATCCTTGCTTTGGATACCCGTTTCGCAGTACTCGTATCGCGGGCTGACGGCCGCGGCCTTTAACCACGTCCACTCCCTCAGCCTCGACTTTCACCTGTCCAAGCGCACGGGCGAGGTTCTCTCCGCACTCAACAAGGGCTCTGCCATCAACGCGTTCCTCGAGCAGGTGACGTTCCAGGTCATCCCCATGCTCTTCGACCTGTTCCTCTCAATCTCCGTCTTCTACTTCAACTACGGCCCTCTGTACGCCCAGCTCAACTTGGTCGACACCTGCTGGTACCTCTACATGACGATCAAGATGGCCGCCACCAGGGCGGACCAGCGACGAGAGATGACAAACGCCGATCGCGAGGAGGAAGCGGTGAAGAACGACTCCATCTCTAGTTACGAGACGGTCAAGTATTTCAACGCGGAGGAATACGAATCCAATCGGTACCGAGCCAAGGTCGAAGCCTTCCAAAAGGCCGAGGCTCAGGTCCAGGTGGGCATGGTCCTCATGAACATTTGCCAGACCGTCGTCTTCAACTTGGGCAGAATAGTCGCCGCCCTGGTGTGCGGCTGGCAAGTCATGGTTGGCATGCGATCAACCGGCGACTGGTTCACCGTCGTGTCTTACTTGACCCAGCTGCAAGGTCCCCTCAACTTCTTCGGCTCCTTTTACCGGACGGTCCAGCAGGCCATGATTTCCGGCGAGCGCCTCCTGGAGCTCTTCAAGATCCAGCCAACCGTTGTCGACTCTCCCAATGCCGTCCCCCTGGAAAACTTCAGCGGCCACGTCCGGTGGAAGAACGTGAGCTTTTCCTACGACGCTCGAAGGCCCGCCCTGCGCAACATCAGCTTCGAGTGCGCGCCGGGGACTACAACGGCCTTTGTTGGCGAATCTGGCGGCGGCAAGTCCACCTTGTTTCGACACATGTTCCGATACTACGAATGCGACGAGGGCAGCATCGAATTCGACGGCAAGAATGTCAAGGACCTCACCATCAACTCGGTCCGGCGCCACATCGGCGTCGTCCCCCAGGACACGACCCTCTTCAACGAGACCCTCATGTACAACCTAAAGTATGCCAACCCTCAGGCCACTGATGAAGAAGTTTATGCTGCCTGCAAGGCGGCCAGCATTCACGACCGGATCATGTCATTCCCCGATGGCTACAGCACCCAGGTTGGAGAGCGAGGACTGAGACTCAGCGGCGGCGAGAAGCAGCGAGTGGCTATTGCTCGCACCATCCTCAAGGATCCTAGAATTATCATGCTGGATGAAGCCACATCTGCGCTCGACTCGCACACGGAGCAGGAAATCCAGAAGAATGTATGCAGCATTGGCCAGGGGCGTACATTGCTCATTATCGCGTAAGTGAAAACCTAAAAACCAAAAAAATAAAAAGACCGAACCCCCCGCCCCCCCGGGGGAATCCCCCCGGTGTCGCTGGTGTAATCCGCAGTGACACAAGAAGCATTTGAACTAACTCAACTTGCTTTCCCTATAGGCATCGACTGTCTACCATTACGCATGCTGATCAAATCATTGTGCTTCACGCCGGAACAATTGTTGAAAAGGGAAACCACGAAGATCTTCTAGCTGCCAAGGGTCTCTATTTCTCCATGTGGAAGAAGCAGGTCACGGCCGAACGCGCCTTGGATGTCGCTAGAGAAGCTTCCTTGCAAGCTAAACGGGCCATGAGAGCTGCAAACATGGGCGGCAAGAATAAATCCGGAGCTCAAATTGACGGTTATGAGAGTCACGGTTCTGCGACTGAGCTTCTTTGCGTTGCATCTCAGACGCCATGCAATGGTGAAGCCCACCCTTCGGCATCTTCCTCGGATAACGAGTCGACCCATGAGGAGCAGCAGCAGCAGCGACAGCAGCAGCAGCAGCAACAGCAGCAACAACAGCAGCAGCAGCAGCAACAGCAGCAACAACAGCAGCAACAACAGCAGCAACAACAGCAACAGCAACAGCAACAGCAACAACAGCAACAGCAACACCAGCAGGAGGAGCGGCCTCGCGATCGACACTAGATCCGCCGGCTCTTTGTCATGAGGTTGACCGTTGTGGCCCGTCCTGCCTCTGCCTCCTGGTTTCTCGTGTGCATCCAAAACACTAAGAGATAGAGACCACACACCCGTGTAGGCTGCATGATTTTTGCAATCATTGCCTCTTGTTATTTCTTTTATGCGTCTGATATCAACTTACCAGCCTATTACTCGGCTGGTCGTACTTTGTTTCATTGTTCATTTCATCATTGCGATTTCCCATTCGCAGTCGAAAAAAAAAGGAAAAAAAAAACGCAGGTCTGCTCAATCTTCGATTTTGGCATTTGATCAAACAGCACGATCGATACTGCCAAACTTCACCATACTGGACCTAGCATGACGACTTGCATCACATCGGCGTTGGGGGCAAAAGGACATCGGTTCTCATCATTTTCTTTTCTTTTCTTTTTCTTTCTTCACCCCTTCATTCACATAGCATGAGGCACTTTGCCTTATTTTTCTTTTTCAGCCGGCCAGATTTGATAATTCCGCTCCTTTGGAGCCCGAACACCGGGCTTTTCTTTCTCGTCAAATTCGTGCGCGCAAAGCATTCCGTCAGTTGATTGAAATTAGAACCTTCAGCATGACAATGACGCCTTTTCTTCTTCTTTTCTATTTCGCGACCGTTTAGACACCATCAATCGGATCTAGCAGTTGCCATTTTTTTTTCATACTGGAATCCATCGCGACGATCGGACTTAATATTACATCTCTAAATTTCCCAAAGGGACGAGATATAGCCGCAACTACAAGCGGAGACATATAATGTGTGTTGTTTTACCACTGTTTCTTGCATCGGCTCTGCATCTCTTTGTTTCGTCATTTGTTGAGGGCGCGTCGAATTCAATGCAATTCGACCGGTCGGTGGCTTGACTATGAGGTATCAAGGTTTCAACGATGAGAGATGCGAGGGGGGTTATTTAACTGGTACAACATGGGGTTTCCACCCACCCCCCACTCCTTCCTTTCCTATTTCTTCTTCTTCTCATTTCCCGCGCCTTGTGCCTTTGAGGGCATTGGTGGTTCATAAACCCCTCTCCTCATCTTGAGGGGAGTGAATGAGACGAGACGATGTTGAAAGACAAGAGGTTTAAAGAGGGACCTGACGGAGTTTAGGGGACGACGTCTTGATGACATTGCTTGCTCTCTGTTTTCTTTTCCGTCATGGAAGGATTTCTGACTATGATGCCACTTGTCGAGATCTAATGGACTTTGACTTGATTATTGGCAACGAATATATGACTTGGCTTTTTCTTCTCCTTTTTTTTCCCGACCCCCCGCCCTATTTTCGAATACGCCCTACGGACTGGATGGATATCCGGGATTGGTGATAGGATCACACTTTGGGGTTTTGCTTTTTTTTTTATATAACTTTCCTTTTGGTTGCGTTGGTACATACACTTTCTGTGGCTCTTCCTCAGGGAAGCCGAGACTCTCAAATGAGTCTCAGGACGAAAAAAAAAAAAAAGGGGGCACACCAAACAAGGAATCATCACATTTGCTAAAGAAGTATGGGGCGGCCTCGATAACTTAGCTATAACGAAAATGAAACAGAAAACAATTTTGGCAAAGATAACTTTGTTCTCCAGTTGTTCATGTGACTGTGCTATATCTACTACGTAGTTGATTGCCAAAACGCCAACTTGTGCTTGCGAGGGGACAAAAGTTGGATGTTTTGGCAATTTATAAGCACGCCCACGTCTCAAGTCTAGTTAGCAGTAGCTGGAAACGTTGGGCCATTGTTTTGTTGGCAAGTAACAAGCAATATATATATATATATATATATATATATATATATATATATATTCTCTCTTTTTCCTCATGGCCCTTTGCCAGTCCCCTCGTATGTTGCCCGACTTGAAAAGCCAACAGGCTCGACCCGATTCCCTAATGTCAAACATTTGTTTGGAGAAGAAAAGAAAAGAAGAAGAAAGAAAAGAAAAAGAAGAAGAAAAAGAAACGAAGAAGAGAAAGAGAGGAAGAGAAAGAGAGGAAGAGAAAGAGAAGAACAAAAAGAAAAAGAAAAAGAGCAAGCAAATACAAAAAAAAAAAAAAACCAAAGGCTCAACACGTCCCAAATCGTTGCACAAGAATTCAGTCTCTCCTCTTTTTGTTCAAACCCTAAATTATTCATCTCATAATACTTGCCATCATATCATCGTCTGACTTCTCGCTCCTGGCGCCAGATAGTGTGGCCTCAAGAGTCCCGAGAAACAAGCATAGAAAAAAAAAAGTAGCATCGCGGAATTAAAATTAGTATTAATCCAAGGTTTTTTTTTTCTTCTTCTTTAACCCTTTTTCTTTCACTGCCCGTGTTCAAAAATTTGAAAAAAAAAGAACAAAAAAAAAAAGGGAAAAAGGGAAAAAAAAAAAAAAAGAGAAAACGCCGGTCTCCATGCTTTACGCTGCCCTACGATCCCTTGCTGTGTGGACCCCACGCAGGCAACGCGTCCCAAAAGACGTTGAGACAAGAGATGCAGATTGAAACTGCTTCTCATGGCTATTTCTTATAAATGGCGTCTTTTGCAAATCTGCTTGCTTTGTTGTATAAATCCGTTCCGTCTACTGGCGTTTTCCCCCCCCCCCCCCCCCCAATTTTCCAACTCATTGGCCAAGATTCGTCTTCATTGGCGCGTTTGACAATTTTAATTCTTGCCAGAGCTATTCTGCTTATCCTCATCGCGTTCGTAGTGGACCTCGAGGGCGGCGGCAGCCTTCTTCCCACCGTGCTTGCTCGAAACGGGCTCTTCCGCTTCTTCTTCATCCTCGTCTTCGGATCGATCATCGGTGGCCTCCTTGTCGCGGATGAATCGGTAGGCGATGCGAAAGATGTAGAAGAGCCAAAACAAGTTCAAAGCTTGGAGGGAAGAGAGAAGAGCAGAGGTGATGTACTGGCTGATCCAGCACTTGTACTGTTGAGTCTCCCAGTTGAGCTCAAAGGGCCCGACGGTGCGGAACTCGGTGAAGAGGGACCAGATGATCTTGAGGTTGATGTAGTGGCGCATGTAGACCCAGACGGCGACGAAAAGGGCAAAAAAAGGAGGGACGATGGGGTGGTCAATGTAGTTGAGAGACTTGGAGGTGGCGAGGAAGAAGTCGCTGATGTCGTGCGTGATGTAGACGGCGATGCCAATGTAGGTGAAATGGAAGCGGTAGCTCAGGCCAATCAGGGCCAGGCTGACGATGTG
Source organism: Trichoderma cornu-damae (assembly GCA_020631695.1). NCBI lineage: Eukaryota > Fungi > Ascomycota > Sordariomycetes > Hypocreales > Hypocreaceae > Trichoderma > Trichoderma cornu-damae. The sequence goes on from CM036091.1 coordinate 3,118,179, forward strand.
GTGGCCCACGAGCTCCTTGTAATCCTTGCGAGGCTTCTCCATTCCCAGGACGAGGACGATGGCTTGCTGGGCCCAGTAGGCAGCCTCGAGGAGGTAGTAGAACTTGACAACGCCTTCGTGGGAGCGGTGCGGGAACCCCTCGTACATGCCGCGCGTGTTGAAGTACCAGACAGGCGTGCGGCTCATGACGTACATGCCAGCAGGCCCCAGGATGCTAAAGTAAAGGGCGGTATACATCTGTTCCATGAGGCGGGCCTGCTTCCCCTTGCTGAGGCCGGTTTTGCGGGCAAACGGGCGCAGCACCTCTTGCATGACGAACTCGCGGGCGAACGACAGGACGATGGTGTAGAAGGCGACAAAGGCAATGTCCCACTTGCCCTTGCCATATTGGATGGGCTTGAGAGGATCGTCCTGGGGAATCGGGTACGACAGGAAGAGAAAGTGGTGCAGAGGATTAGCTTCCGATGGGTTGATGGCGTAGCCGGTCAGGAAGATGAGAAGCAGGCAGGCGGGCAGAACAAAGGTGTGCTTGACCATGGTCTGTCGAAGCTGCGAAAAGAATCCACGAGCACGGCGGCGCTTCGAAAGCTTGGGAGGGCCGGACCGGTCCTCTGAGCTTTCGGATGAGTAGTGCTGTTTTGCATTTTGTGGCGGTCAGCTTCACCAAGGACTGACCGAGAAAAAAAGAAGAAGAAAAAAGAACAAATCTCACCTCCGAGTCTTGGGCGTTGAGACTGACTCTGCTGGACGCCAACGCCGGCGCACCAGTGTCACCGGCACGAATCTCCCCCCCGAGGCCACTGCTCTTACGCCTGCGCCTCGCGACGTTGACGTCAGCACTGTGCAGTTGATCTGCTGAGGTATTGAGCAGCGGGAAAGGCTCTACCCCCGCCATTGTGCGCGGAGAGTCGCGTATCTGCCTCGGAAGTCGATCGAAGGCGAGGCGGGTGCCAGCTCGAGGTTACGGCCCCCTTTTTCTTCTTCTTTTTTTTTTGTCCCCTTGGGAGACGGATGCTCTTCGGATTTGCGGTTTGACGCCTGACAGACAAACCTCGAAGAGATTGCTGGCCGCCCAAGGCAAAAAGAGGGGACGACTTGGCAAGACGCTGAAAGAAGTAGGAGGATAAAAAAGGGGGACAAAAAGTTCGAGTAAGACCAATGCAGCAGCTGCTGCTACAAGTGGGATCGCTGGCCTCTTGTTTCTTCCTCCCTCCCCCCCCCCTTGTCGTCGCGGGGCGCAAGCGCAATTGATTGGTGGTGTGGGGGTGAGAGGATCAGCTTGACGTTCGACTCGCGTGGGCTTGATAATATCCGCGCGTGTCTCGTCTCACAACTAGTAGAATTAGTGAGCCCTGGGTTCAGGACAATTCTCGCGTGGGCCCCAAGCGCAAGAAGGAAGGGAAACAAAAATAAAAATAAAAAATGGCGGTCTGTTTGTACAGAAAAGGACGTGAAGCTAGGTAGTAGGGTAAAAAGCCGTAGGCCAATTTGGCGGCAAAAGTCCTTAGTACAAACAAGGTGGAAGATGTTGAAAAAAAAAAATAAAGGAGAGAGGAAAAAGGGATCCAGCACAGGGATTGGTGAGGCCGCGATTGGTTGGTTGGTTTTTTTTTTTTTTTTTTTTTTTTTTTTTTAAGATTCTGAGAGGGGGAGGGGGAGGATGGTGTGAGACTGGGAAGATGGGAGGAGAGAGAGGGTCGGATTCCAAAAAAAAAAAAAAAAAAAAAAAAAAAAAAAAAAAAAGCTAATGTGCGGGCTTTCCGTGGTGTCGTCGTTGACTGTTGGATTAAGAGTCGGGACCCCCGGATTAGGAAGAAGAACAGATGATACGATATACGACTGCGTGTGTTTTGTCTCGAGGATGTCTATGTATGTAGAGCAAAAAAAAAAAAAAAAAAAGGCTGGAGAGGAGACGAGGGAATAGGAGAAGAGGAAGAAGAAGAGGAAGAAGAAGAGGAAGAAGAAGAAGAAGAGGAAGAAGAGGAAGAAGGAGGAAGAAGAAGAAGAAATAAAAAGTGTGGAGCCGAGGAACACGATCATGATAACAACCTTTAGGTACTGCTAGGTAGGTACTGGGTAGGTAGTTTGCCATCTAGCAGTAACTTAGTATAGGTGCCTACTACCTAGTAAGGTACCTAGTAGCACAGTACGGAGGAGTGCTGGCAGTTATATAACATGTAGCTAGTACGTAGTACTTAGTAGGGACTCAGGTACCTTACATCTACTTAGTACTACCTTGGTACCTACTAGGTAGGTTAGCACTAAGGCAAGGTAGGAGGATTCCTTGGGCACCAGAAGAAGACAGACTCAGCTGAGGCAGGTGCCACTAGTGCCGTAGGGCAGAGAAGGAGACGGGAATCGATTCGCCTAGAGCACTAACGGCAGGCAACGGCCCCCCTGTTTCATTTTATTCATTTAATTTATTTAAAAACATATATATACTCGTATACTTGTATATTTTTTTTCAGCTCGCTGTGTTGAGCCGATATGCTCTTGCACAGGCGATGGATGACATTGCTTGTTAGCACTACGGAGTACCTCATGTACCAGTAGCACAGCACTATTACATACTACTACGAAAGGTACCTCTCCATTCCCACTACATAGGCGCCTCAGGTACTTACTAAGATAAGTGTTAGAATGCGCGTTAGGCTAATAGAGCAATTTAAGAGTATATAAAATGCCTTAATTAAAATAAAGGAAATATATATTATAGCTTATTATTTATATAAGTATTTAGTATATTGTAAGGCTGCGCCCTTAAGCACTTAACTTATTATATTAATGCTTAATAATATAGTCTTATTATTGCTTTACTTTATTATACTTCTTTTTAATATACCCTTTATTTAATAAAGCTATTTAAAATGCTTTTTTAAATAACTTTTAATTTAGTTATTAATAATAAGCTTTTTATTAACTTTATTAATTATTATTATCTTATTTTATAAATAAATACTATACTTATATATAATTTTAGCTTTATTTTTTATTCTTTTTTATAATATTAATAATTATTTAATATAAAGGAAATAAAAAGAATATATATATTTTATTTTATTAAATTATACTATAAATAATAACTAAAAGAATAATTATTTTATAAAATATAATGCTTTTTTTATACTTTATAGGATTAGTCTTTTTTTATTAATATTATTATTATTATCTTTTTTTTTAAAATAGTTAATATAGTTATAATCCCTTTAATAATAAATATTATCTTTTTATTATAATAGCTGCTTTTTAAAGTACTGCTTTTATTAATTAACTATATTAATTAAAATAATTATTTAAAAAGTTATAAAGTAAGGAAGAAAGAAGAAGGATAATAATGCCTTAAAAGCCTTTTTAAAGCTTATAACTATAATGCTAAGTATTTAGTTAATAATACTGCTTTATAAAAACTATATTTTAAGTATTATTATAAATAAAGGTAATTTTAATTAATATATAAAGTGCAATAGTATTATTATAAAAAGATACTTTAATTACTTTATAAATAATTATTATTATAACCTTTAGTATACTTTTTTTTTTTAAAATAAGCTTTTTTATTATTAATATTATATTTAGCTACCTTTAGCTTAAGTTATTAATAATAATATTTTATTAAGTAAAGTTAAATAATAATAAAGCTATAAGTGCTTTACTCTTTATTATTACCTACTTTATTATTAATATTATAGTAATTATTTAGTAAATATAAAATAGCTTTATATCTTTAGTTTAATTTATTAAAAGTAGGCAGGGAGTATATAGCAAGGGTACTAAAGATTGCTTTATATATTTTTAATAATAATAATAATAATAATAATACTATAGTTTTTATTAATACTTTAAATATATTAAGTAATAAGATTAAGAAATTAATAAAGAAATAAATAGTTTAGGTTTTTAATATAGTATAGCTTATAAGCAAGCCTTGCTTTTTTTTCTTTTTTATATATTGCTTTTATTAATATTCTACTCTTTAATATAATATAATAATAAGTTTATTATATTTAATAATTTAATAAATCTCTTAAAGCTTTATTATAGAAGGTTTTTTATTAACTTATTAATTAGTATTTATTATAAAGGAAGAAAGGTTATTTTAAATAATCCTTTTTTAAATTCTTGCTTTAATTATATATTTTATATATTTATATAGTATAGTTATATATTTATTTAACTACTCTTTATAATTACTAGCTATATAGTTTATTAATTATTATAATTTATATTTTAATTTTTTTAAATATTAAATTTTATTTATAAAAATAAATATTATAAAGTTATTATTTTTTATATTATTTAGCTTAAGGCGTGCAGCTTAGCCTTTATAGTTAAGGTTATTATTATATTTTAATATATTATATTTTAAATTATAAATCTATTATAAAGGGTTATTAAATATCTTTAAAATAACTTTTAAGTCTTTATATTATTAATAAAGGATGTATTACTATAAATAATTAATACTTATATTTCTTTATACCCTTTATATTAAAGAGTAAAGTGCTTTTATATATAGAGATAGTAAATAAGCTAGTTTATTATTTAATAATATTCCTTTTTAAGATTTATTAAGAAATATAAAAGATAGGATATAGTAAAGGCAATTTTTACTTATATTATAACTATAGTATAAAGTATTATATTAATCTTTTTTTAATAGCTTTTTATTTATAATTTTATTATTTATTAAGGGTTTTTTTTTAATTTAATTTAAAATATTAAAGTTATAAAGTATTAATTAATATCTTTTTACTTAAACTTTTATACTGCCTTTTTAATATAAATATTATATAATAAGTAGATCTTATACTTTTAGTAATTTTAAATAATTTAAATACCTAAGAATTATTTAATATTACCTTTATAATATAATTTATATTTTTTTTAATGCATTAATAAGGCTATTATATAGTGCTTTATTACTTTTATAATATATTAAAATAATATTATTTATATAAAATAATATAAAAACCTTTTTATTAACTATATAAAATAAGTAAGGCTTTTTAGTGCTTTATTAAAGGCTAAGCTTTATTAATATTATTAATAGTTTATTAAATTAAAGACTTAATAAGTTTTATAATTTATATAATACTTTTTTTAATTTTACTACTTTATTAAGCTACTTAAATCCTTTAAAAAGCTTATATATTATAAAGATACTATACTTATTATAATTTATATTTAAGAATATATTTTTTATATTAAACTATTTAAATTTAAGATTAAATTTTATAAAAAGTATAATTATTATTTTAAATATTTATATTATTAATATAGCTATATATATACTTTTTATTATAAAGCTTTTTTAAAGGTCTTTATATATTATTAAGTATACTTTATAATGCTTTAGTAATCTATCTATATATAGCTTATATATAAATACCTACTTTATTAATAAAAGCCTTAATAATGCTTTTTTTTAGTTAATCTTAATCTATATTTTTTTTATATATAGTATTAATACTTCTTTATATATTGCCTTAAGGAATTTATCTTTTAATAAATACTTTAATAACTTATTCTAGTTATTTAATGCTTTTAGTAAATCTTTTTAATATATTACTAACTTAGCTTAAATTATTAATATTTATTTAATTAAACTTTAATTAAATACTGTATTTAATATAGTAAATACTATTTAAGTATTCTTTATATTTTTTAATATTAATATTTATTAATTAAGCAGTATATTAAATCTAGTTAATATTAAGAATTTATTTATTATTAAGTATATACTTTAAGGGCCTAGTCTTTATAATCTTTATTTATACTTTATAATAAGTAACTTTATATAAAGGGTTATTATCCTTTTTTATTATATACTTTTTTATTATAGCACTAGCTTTATAATCTTTTATATACCTTTTAAATATTCTTTATTAATTAATTATTATTATATTTTACTACTTTTAAGCAGTATATCTAGTACTAAACTAGTAATTGCCTGCTTATTGCTTTACTTTAATAATAAGGTTAAAACTTATAAATCTTTTTTAATTTAATTTATTAAGCTATATACCCTTAAAGATATAAATCCTTATTTTAAATATATATAATACTGCTTTTTAATAATTAAACTACTTTTTATAATATTATATTTACTCTTTATCTATATACTTTAAAGATTTCTCTTTAAAGTATTTTTTAATATTTAAAGCTTTAATAATATTAATTCTTAAGGTTTTATAATGCTTTTTAATATTTCTACCCTTAGGTTTAAATACTCTTTACTTTTTTAAAAAGCTTTTTATATTTTATTCTAGGTCTAGTTAATTAAGTTAATCTTATTATAATAAAATAGAAGAGTTAGGTAGGAGGTAGTAATAATAAGTTATATTATTAAACTAAAGCTTAAAGAGCTATCTTCTTTTTACACTCTTTAAGGGCTTTATAGCTAAAAAGGGGCTAAAGCTATAAAGAAAAGACTAAGCCTTATTATTAATCAAGCTAACTAATTAAGGCTGGCTATAGTAAAGAAGGCTAACTAATAAGGACTAGTTAATAAATCAAGGCTAAATATAGCTTAATAATCCACTAAGCTAAACTTCCTTTATATAAAGATAGTAAATAGCTATAAGCAGTAGTATTATTATATTATTCCCCTTCTTTATAATAATTATCTTAATTATTATATAAAAAGGATATAGCACTAATCTAGTTATAAAAGCCCTTTTAAAGGCCTTTTTTTTAAGTATTAATAATTTTTTTATTTATAATACTTTATTTATATAGGTTATTATATTAATTAATATAGGCCTTATATAAAGTACTTTTATTTATTATATTTAGTTAATTAAGTCTTTATATTTATTTATTTTATAGTATTTTTAATAATATAAAGAGAGAAAGGCCTTTTTTATAGTCTTTTAAGTTTCTTATCCTTTTTAATAATACCTTAAGTATAAAAAAGTCTTATAACCTACTTAATACCTTAAATATATTAATAAATCTTAATAAAGCATTATAGCTATACTATAAACTATTTTATTTATTATTAATAATATACTTACTATCTTTATTATATAAATATTATTAATATAAATATATTAATATCTTTTTAAGGGTTCTTTATAGTTATTATATAAGTTTATTATCTTTAATTTAATATTACTTTTATATAGTATAAAGCTTATATTAAGTAAAATAATAATTATACTTTATTTATAATCCTCTTGTTTTTTCTTTTTTAAAAGACCTTAGCTAATTATTAATTAATCTTTTTATATTATTATAGTAAGCTGCTTTTTAGCTTAAGCAGTAGCTTAACCTCTTTAGTAATTAGTATAATAAGCTAGGCAATAGTTCTTAACCTTTTAAAGCAAGGGATACTATATATATAGCTTATTTTTATATAATATAATAAAGTCTTATAATAATAATATATAATCTTTATACTACTTTTAATTACTTTAACTAAATATATTAATTTAAGTATAGCCTTTTAAGTTTAAAGAAGAGTTTAATTAAAAATTAAAGTACTTATCTTTATTTTATTTTATAATAATAAGCCCTTGCTTTATAAGAATACCTTTATTTTATATTATATATTCCTCTTTTTATATATAGGCTAAGCCTTAAGGTTTTACTTAATTAATATTATTATTATTAAGCTTTTATATTATTAAAGACTTAAGTAGTAATTACTTTTAAGCAAGATCTTACTATATAGATTAAATTTTATTAACTTTATTACTTTTTTTTTAAAGACTTAAGTTATATTTTTTAATAAGTTGCTCTTTATAGTATATTTAAGGTAATTAAAGGCATCTTAATAATAAAGGTAGTAAACCCTGTAGACTATACCTAGTTATTTAATTTATTACTAGACTTAAAGGTATTTATTTAATACCTTAGTTATTAGGTTAAGGTTATTATAGATTTATTTAGGCTTTTTAAGTATTTTCCTTTTTATAGCTAAAGCTTTATATATAAACCTTTATTATTAATTACTTTATTATTATTAATATAGCTAGATTCCTTTAGGTATTACTAGTATTATACTTCTTTTTTTACTTTTTTTTAACTTAGCTTATATAAAATCTTTTAGTTAAGGTAAGAGTATTTATATTATCTTTATAAACCTACTAATTATATTCTACAGGCTACCTAGCTTATTTAATAAAATAATAAACTTTTTTTTTTATCTTTTTACTATCTTTAACCTTTTTTACTTTTTACTATCCTTTAGGGTTATTTAGGTTAAGTATTATTAAAGGTTTAACTAGGCTTCTTTTTTTAAGTCTTTATAGCTTAAGAAGGCTAATATAAAAAATATTATAAATACTTAAATATTCTTTAAGTAGTATAAATCTATAGGCTTGTTTATTAAATTAAGCAGTAATATAAAAAGGCTTTATATATTTAAGTATAAGTTTTTTTTTTTTTTTTTAACTTTAAGGTTCTTAATTAATAATATAATAAAGTCTTTTATATTTAGCTTAAAGGGTTTATACCTTTTATTATAATAAAACACTTACTTTTTAACTATAATTTATTATTAAATCTTTAGTTATTTATATATTTTTTCTAGCTTTTTAATATATTATTTTATATTTAATACCTCCTTTTTATAAATAGTATTTTTATTATTAAAGTCTTAAATATAAAAGTTAAGGTTTATATTTATAAAGGCTATAAAAAGAGATATTTTAATAATAATATTTTATATTATATTTAAGTAGTATTAAGCTAATGTTTATAAGTAAGGCTATACTGCTTGTTCTTTATTAATAAAGTAATAAAGGTAGTGCTTAATAACTTAGTTTATTTATTCTATTTGCTTATTAGTTTAAAGGTAAAATACTATAAATAGCCTTTATATTATTTTTAATATATAGTAAAGCTTTAACTAGAATTTATTTATAAATACTAAGCCTTAATTATTTATAATTCTTTATATAAGGCTAAAGACTATTTTTATTTAATTATAAAATAATATTATAAGGTTTATTATAGTAATAGTATTATTAATAAGAAAGTATAGTAAATACTTTATAAATTAATCTATAATAATTAAAATTATATTAACTTCTTTAATCTTAAAGAGAGTAAGGGGCAGGCTTATAATAAAGTTTATTAAAACCTTTTCTTAAGGTTATAAAGGAAGTAATAAAGATTTAAGCTTATTATATAGCTTATGCCTTTTAGGTATATTTCTTTAGCAAGGCCTATAGACTTATATATACTCTTTTATATCTTTATTTATAAATAACTAAAAAAACTTCCTTTAAATAAGATTAAAGGTTTATATTATATTAAAATGCCTAGCTAAGGGATTATTATAATAAAGATTAATTATCTTATTCTTTATACTCCTTTTTAATATAAAAATATAATTATAATACTATAAAATACTTTTTATATCTATTAACCAAGTGCTATTCCTTTAGTATAGCTTTATTATTACTTCTTTAATAATTTAGTATTATATCTCTAGGTCCTTTACCTAAAGATCCTTAATAAAAAATAGTAGTAGTTAAAAAGCCTTTTCTTTATATACTACTTTTTTATAAAGTATTATTTTAATTAATTCTTTAAGAAAGAGCTTTTTATAATAAAGTATCCCTTTAGCCTAGTTAGCTAACTATTTAAGAATTAAAGGGGTTATACCCCTTAACCCTTTAACTTAAGGTATCTTACTTATTAAAAACATTTTATTATATTAATTATAAGCCTTAGGCATCTTGCTTTATAAAAATATCTTATTATACTTAAACTAGCTAAGAATATAAGCCTTTTTAGCTACTTTTAATTTTTTATTATATCCTTTATAATGCATTAATATTACTATAATACTTTATATTAAAGCAAGCCTTTTTTTAAGGTTAAGTAATAGCTCTTTATTCCCTAGTATTAAGGTTTTATAGTCTAGTCTCTTTAATAAGGTATTAATAAGGTTATTTTTCTTTAGTTTATATTTAATAATAAAGTTAAAAAAGGCAAGGTATATATACTATCTTGCCTGCCTTTTTAATAACTTTAACTAATATATAAATATTTATAGGTTCTTATAATCTAAGAGGACCTTTATAAAGTTCCCTACCTCTTTAATATAGTATTATTAATATTTAAATAACTTAATAATTATAAATATCTCTTAATCTAGTATTTTATAATTAAGTTTAGCTTTATTAAACTTCCTTAATTAAAAAGCTATTAAGTAATATCTTTCTTTTTTATTAAATTAAGAAAGTATACTAGTTATTATAAATCTAAAAGCATTAGTCTTTATTTAGACCTATAGCTATAGGTTAAAATATTATAAAAAAGGTATTATTTAAAAGGCATCCTTAAGTTAGTAAAATGCCTTTATTACCTTAAGATCTAGCTAAAGAAACCTAGGCTTTTTTTTATTCTTACTACCCTTAAGCAAGGCTATAAAAAGGGCTGCTATTTTTAAATAACCCTTAATAAAGTATTAATAAAAGTTATAAAACCTAAAAAAGACTTATATCTCTTTATAGCTTTAAGGAGGCTTTTAGGTTATAATAGTCTTTATTTATTAAAGGTTTATTAAAATGCTTTTATTTAATAAAATAAATTTAAAGAACTTAACTTAATCTTAATAAAATATATATTTTAAGGGTTTTATATATAGCTCTGCCTTTTATAGTTATTTAAAAACTTGCTTAATATAGTTAATATATTTATTATAAGTCTTTAAAAAGATAAAGATATTATCTAGATATATTATATAAATAGTATCTAGCAGCTTATATAGTGCTTTATAAATATAGTATTAAAATATAGTAAGGGTATTAATAAATCTAAAAGGTATTATAAAGTATTTATAATACTTATACTATATTTAAAACACTATTTTCTATTTATCTCTTTCTTTAATTTAAATATAATAATAAATATCCTTAATATTAATCTTTATAAAATAATTTATACTTAAAATATAGTTTAGTATTTTAAAAATTAAAAAAAAAAGATAGTAATTCTTTTTTATTACCTTATTAAGGCCTTAATAATTAATATAAAGATAAAGAGTTTTATTTTTTTTTAATATAAAAAGGATTAGTATATTAATAAGACTTTATAATAATTAAATTCTTTTTTTCTTAATATTTTCCTTAAGGTATCCTTAAAGTTCCTCTAGCTTTTTAAAAAATAAAGGGTAAATAGATTTATAAAGTAGTTCTATACTTAAAAGTAGGTTAATTATATAGTTACTTAATTAATAAAGAGGCAAGATGCTTAATTTTTTAAGGTTAAATACTTTTATAAAATTAAAGAGTTTAATAAGGATATTATTAAAGTCTTAAGGCCTTACCTCCTTATCTTTATTAAATAAAAAAAGGCTATTAAGTATAGCTATAATTAAGTAAATATAAGCTATTTATTTATAAGCTTTTTAAAACTTATAAAATTATATAACTTTAATCTACTTTTAGTTTAACTTAAACTACTACCTTTAGTCTTAAGGTATAAAGTAGATTTATTTATTAATTAAGGTTAGCATCCTTAAGAGTATTAAGGCTTTATAAAGGCATAGGTTATAATTAATACTAAAGTAATAATAAGTAAAATATTAAGTAATCCTTTTTAAGTTTATAAAGTTAATAAAGATAGCTTAAGTATTATAATATAAAATAATTAAGTTACTAAAGACTTTAAGTCTTATACTTTTAATTAAGACTTACTAGTAGCCTTACTTCTTTATAAATTATATATTAATAAGGTTAACCTTACTATTATTATTTAAGTCTATATAAAACTTAATAAGGTTTAAGTCTTTTATTATAGCTAAAGTATTAAAGTATTTTTTTACTTTAGTATTTTTATTATTAACTATAATAAAGATAGCTACTTTAATTATTTTTTATTTTTTTAATCTTGCTTATTAACTTAGTTAAAATAATAATTTATATAATAGCCTAAGGCTTTATAAATAAAATAAATACCCTTTAGGTTTTTATCTTTATTTTTATTATAAAGCTTGGCTTTAATTAAGATATAGTTAAGGTTTAATAATTAATTATTAAAGTATTATTAATAAGGCTTCTTCCTTTATATATAAAGGGAGTTTTTAACCCTTTACTTTAAGGCTATATAATAAAGATTATTTTAATACTTTATTATTAAAGAGATAATTTCTTTATAAGTCTTTAAAAAGTAGTTACTTTATTTTTTAATATAGTTTTAAAAAGAGAGAAAAAGTTAGTTATAATAAGTTAAGGTATAGTTCTTTTTATTAAAGAGAGGAAATTATTTTTTTAATAAGTTTAAATAAATATAAAATTTATAAAAAGACTGGTTTTTTTATTAATAAGCTTTATAAAGGGTAGAAAATAAAATAAGCTCTTAATAAATAAAGTCTTTAAGTAATTTATTACTTTATTTTTTAAAGTATTTTTAATCCTTTTTATAATCTTTTTTTTATTATAAAGTCTATTTATTAAAGTAATATTCTTATTTTATATAAGCTTTACTATTTATATTATTAAGGGTATAAAAGACTTTATAAAAGTCTTTTTTATATTTATAAAAAGCACTTTTAAAAAAGCATTATAAATTACTTAACTATTTATCTTAAAGGTATAAATCTGCTTTAGTTATTATATACTATATATTCTTAACCTTAATTTTTTTTTTACTTTTTTTAAAAGAGTTACTAGCCCTTTAATACCTTTTCTTCTTTAACTTAAAAAAGCTTCTTTTATCTTAAAGTTTAATATAAAGCTTTTTTATTTATTTTTAAAGTATTTTTAATTCTTTAAGTTACTTTAATTAAGTTATTTTATTTTAAGCCTTTTTAATATTATTATAAAGGTATTAAATATTTTATTTATTAAGCAAGGCTTTTATATCTTCTTTTTTAAGTTAAAAAAAATCTTTATCTTTTTTTATAAACTTAAAGGGGTTTTATAATACTATAAGTATAGGTTTTATAATATTACTATAGGTTTTTATTATTATTACTTTCTTAAGTAATTTATAATAAAAAAGCTTTAAAATATAATAAAATAAAAAAGTTAAGTAAAAGGCAGTAATAATAGGTTATATTATTAAACTAAAGCTTAAGGAGTTATCTTTTTTTTATACTCCTTAAGGGCTTTATAGCTAAAAAGGGGCTAAAGCTATAAAGAAAAGACTAAACCTTACTGCTAGTTAGGCTGATTAATTAAGGCTAGCTATAGTAAAGGAGGCTGACTAGTAAGGACTAATTAGCGAATCAAGGCCAAGCACAGCCTGATAATCCACTAAGCTGAACTTCCCCTATATAAGGGCGGTGAACAGCTACAAGCAGCAGTATTATTACACTTATCTACTTTATTTTTATTAAGCTTTATAAATAGCTTATTTAGCTAGTATATAGTAAGCTTTTTTATACTTTACTTTTATAGATTATAATAATAGGTTTTATTAAAAATAATATTCTTTATAGTTATAACCTTTTTAAGTTAAGGGATTTATACTTTATATAAATTAATTATAAAATAACCTATAAGATATTTAATTATTTTTTTAAAGCTTACTTTATACTCTTTTTTATTATAGCTAAACTTATAGTTATATTATAATATATAAGTATAGTAGCTATATATATATATACTGCTTTAATTTAACTATAGGTTAGCTATATACTCCTTAATATTTAAAGGTATATATATTTTAAATTATTATTTTAATTTCTTTATAAATAATAGTATTTTATTTATATAAAAAGGTATTATATTATATAAATAAGTAGCTATTTATATACTCTTTAACTATAGCTTTTTTAAAAGCCTTGCTTTTTTAAGTATTATAATTAACTTTATAATAATATATTTACTAACTTACTTAATATCTTTATTTAGCTTATATATAATTATTAAAGATAGCTTAATATATATTCCTTTATTATTAATTTAATTTATATATAGTAAGTACTTTATATATAGTATTATTACTTTTTTTTAATTATTTTTAAAAATATAGATTAAGAGATTAAACTATCTCTTTACCTATACCTTAAAATAGATTATAGTAGTTATAAGTATATATTAATATTTATTAATAAAGGGCTATATATTATACTAAATACTATAATTATTTTTAAAGGTTAATAATTAATTTAAATTATTAAACCCTTTTTTATAGTTTTATAGATCTTAATAAATATACTAAAATAGCCTTAATGCCTTATACTCTAGCTATTTTTATAATATAACTTGCTTTAAATTTATTAAAGTATATACTTTATAGTTAATTTACTTAATTTTATTAATCTATATATTCTTTATATTATAAACTAGCACTTTAAGCCTTTTTAGCTTAATATATCTAGCTTGTAAATACTATAAGTATTTAAAATTACTATATAGCTATAAAGGATTTTTTATTAATCTTTACTTTCTTTATAAATTATTAACTAATTAATATTATACTTTTATAAATAAAAAAAGCCTTATTAAACTATATAGTATTATATTTTAAGTTATAAAGTATTTATAAAAGGATAATAATTTATATTTAAGGAAAATTAAGTTATATTTTTTAATTAACTATATTAATAATATATTATACTTTAATATATTAAAGTATAAAGAGTAATTATACCCTTAATATTAAATACTAATTTTTAAAAACTTTACTTTAAATATAATATTTATATAGAATCCTTTAATAATAATAATATTCTTTAGTATAAGGTCTTTAATATAAGTACTATATTTATTATTTAATAACTTTTTTAATACTTTAGTACTATAGTTATTAATAAGAAATCTTATAGTGCCTGCTTTAATTTAATTATCTTAGCTAAAAATAAAAATCTTAAGCTTTAATAAATCTTCTTTATTAACTAGGTATATAGTACTATAATTATTAAATAATATACTTTTATTTAAAATATAAATACTATAACTAAAGGTTAAGTAAATATTAATACTTTTTAATAATATAAAAATTATTAAGTTTATTATTATTATATTAATACTTTTTAAAAAAGCTTTTTACTTATCTTTACTATATTTTAATAAGTAAAAATCTTTTTTTTTTTATTTTTATATATAGCTTTTTTTAATAAAGTGCTTAGTAATATATAAAGATTTCTTTAACCTTTTTTTATAAAATAAGATAATTAAGGCCTTTTAGTAATTTTTTAGTTAAAGTATAAATTAAGGCTCTATAGTACTCTAGCTTTTAGTAATATATTTACTTTAATTTTTTTTTATAATAAAAGCATTTTTTTATATAATTACTATCTTTTTTTTATATTATTTTAAATATTTTTAAGCTTTTATTATATACTCTTTTTTCTTAATTTAAGTATTTACCTAGTATAGTAAAATAGCTTGCGCTTTTTACTTTATAAATTTTTATAATAATTAATAAAAATATTATTTTATATTAATTAAGACTTTATATATTATAAAAAGTATTAAGCTTATACTTTATAAGCTTATTAAGCTTATTATTTACTTAATTTAATATATACTTACTTTTAACTATATAAAGAAAATTATTAATAATTAAATTCCTTTTTATATTTAAGATTTTATATATACTTGCCTTTATATAAGCACTAGACTATAGTATATACTATACTTTTAGCTTAATATTAATATAATATATATCTTTAAGTACTACTTTATATTATTTTTTAATATTTTTTATTATACTTAATTTACTTAATACAAGCTTAAACTTTAAAGCCTTTAAAACCTTTTTAATTATAAACTCTTCTTTATTTAAATTACTATTTTATAGCTATATAAGCATTATATAATATATCCTAAAATTAATAATAATAATAATTTAATTTTAAATAATAATATTAATTTTTTTTTTAAGTATAAAGTCTTATTATTAAAAGTCTATATTTTATAGTATTACTATATATATAGTTATAATCTTTTTTATAAATAAAGCTATTAATACTTTTTTATATATTTTTTATTGGAATGCGCATTAGGCTAATAAAGCAATTTAAGAGTGTATAAAATGCCTTAATTAGAATAAAGGAAATATATATTATAGCCTATTATTTATACAAGCATTTAGTGTATTATAAAGCTGCGCCCTCAAGCACCTAACCTATTGTATTAATGCTTAATAATATAGTCTTACTACTGCCCTACTTTATTATACTTCTTTCTAATACACCCCCTATTTAATAAAGCTATTCAAGATGCTTCCTTAAATAACTTCTAGTTTAGTTATTAATAATAAGCTTTTTATTAACCTTATTAACTATTATTATCTTATTCTATAAGTAAATATTATATTTATATATAATTTTAGCTTTATTTTTTATTCTTCTTTATAATATTAATAATTATTTAATATAAAGGAAATAAAGAGAATATATATACTTTATTCTATTAAATTATACTATAAATAATAAGTAAAAAAATAATTATTCTATAAAATACAGCACTTTTCTTATACTTTATAAAATTAATCTTTTCTTATTAATATTATTATTATTATCTTCTTCTTTAAGATAGCTAATATAGCTATAATCCCCTTAATAATAAGTATTATCCTTTTACTATAATAGCTACTCTTTAAAGTACTATTTTTATTAATTAACTATATTAATTAAAATAGTTATTTAAAAGGTTATAAAATAAAAAAGAAAGAAGAAAGATAATAATGCCTTAAAAGCCCCCTTAAAGCCTATAACTGCAATACTAAGCACTTAGTTAATAATACTGCCTTATAAAAACTGCATCTTAAGCACTATTGCAGGTAAAGGCAATTTTAACTAGTATATAAAGTATAATAATGCTACTATAAAAAGATACTTTAATTACTTTATAAATAATTATTACTATAACCCTTAGTATACTCCTTTCTTTTAAAATAAGCTTTTTTATTATTAATACTATACTTAACTACCCTTAGCTTAAGCTATTAATAATAATATTTTATTAAGTAAAGTTAAATAATAATAAGGCTATAAGCGCTTTACTCCTTGCTATTGCCTGCTTTATTATTAATATTATAGTAATTATTTAGTAAATATAAAATAGCTTTATGCCTTTAGTTTAATTTATTAAAAGTAAGTAAGGAGTATATAATAAAGGTGCTAAGGATTGCCTTATATACCCTTAATAATAATAATAATAATAATAATACTATAGTCTTTATTAATACCTTAAATATATTAAGTAGTAAGATTAAAAAGTTAGTAAAAAAATAAGTAATTTAGGTTTTTAATATAATATAGCTTGCAGGCAAGCCTTGCTTTCTTTTCCTTTTTATATATTACTTTTATTAATATCTTACTCTTTAGTATAGTATAATAATAAATCTACTATATTTAATAATTTAATAAATCTCTTAAAGCTTTACTATAGAAGGTTTTTTATTAATTTATTAACTAGTATTTATTATAAAGGAAGAAAGGTTATCTTAAATAATCCTTTTTTAAATTCTTGCTTTAACTATATATTCTATATATTTATATAATATAATTATATATTTATTTAACTACTCTTTATAATTACTAGCTATATAGTTTATTAATTATTATAGCTTATATTTTAATCTTTTTAAGTATTAAATTTTATTTATAAAAATAAGTATTATAAAGTTATTATTTCTTATATTATTTAGCTTAAGGCGCGCAGCTTAGCCTTTATAGTTAAGGTTATTATTATATTTTAGTATATTGTATTTTAAATTATAAATCTACTATAAAGGGTTATTAAATATCCTTAAGATAACTTTTAAGTCTTTATATTATTAATAAAGGATATATTATTATAAGTAGTTAATACCTGCATTTCCTTGCGCCCTTTATACTAAAGGGTAAAGTGCTTTTATATATAGAGATAGTGGATAAGCTAGTTGGCTGCTTAATAATATTCTTTTTTAAGATTTATTAAGAAATATAAAAGATAAGATATAATAAAGGCGATTTTTATTTATATTATAACTATAGTATAAAGCACTATACTAATCTTTTCTTAATAGCTTTTTATCTACAATTTTATTGCCTATTAAGGGTTTTCTTTTAGTTTAATTTAAGGTATTAAAGTTATAAAGTACTAGTTAATATCTTTCTGCCTAAACTTCTATACTACTTTTTTAATATAGGTATTATACAATAAGTAGATCTTGTACTCTTAGTGATTTTAAATAATTTAAATACTTAAGAATTATTTAATATTACCTTTATAATATAATTTATATTTCTTTTTTAATATATTAATAAGGCTATTATATAGTGCTTTATTACTTTTATAATATATTAAGATAATATTATCTATATAAAATAATATAAAAACCTTTTTATTAACTATATAAAATAAGCAGGGCTTTTTAGCACTTTACTAAAGGCTAAGCCTTGCTAGTATTGTTAATAATTTATTAAATTAAAGACTTAATAAGTCTTGTAATCTATATAATGCCTTTTTTAATTTTACTACTTTATTAAGCTGCTTAAATCCTTTAAAAAGCTTATATATTATAGAGATGCTATGCTTACTATAATTTATATTTAAGAATGTATTTTTTATATTAAACTATTTAAGTTTAAGGTTAAATTTTATAAAAAGTATAATTATTATCTTAAATATTTATACTACTAGTATAGCTATATATATACTCTTTATTATAAAGCTTTCTTAAAGGTCTTTATATATTATTAGGCATGCTTTATAGTACTTTAATAATCTATCTATATATAGCTTATATATAAATACCTACTTTATTAATAAAGGCCTTAATAATGCCTTTTTTTAGTTAATCTTAATCTATATTCTTTTTATATATAGCGCTAATACTTCTTTATGCACTACCTTAAGGAATCTATCTTTTAATAAGTGCTTTAATAGCTTATTTTAGTTATTTAGCGCTTTTAGTAAGTCTTTTTAATATACTGCTAGCTTAGCTTAAACTATTAATATTTATTTAATTAAACTTTAGTTAAATATTATATCTAGTATAGTAAATATTATTTAAATACTCTTTATATTTTTTAATATTAATATTTATTAATTAAGCAGTATATTAAATCTAGTTAATATTAAGAATTTATTTATAGTTAAATATATACTTTAAAGGCCTGGTTTTTATAATCTTTATTTATACTTTATAGTAGGTAACTTTATATAAAGGGCTGTTATCTCTCTTTACTATATACTTCTTTATTATAGCACTAGCTTTATAATCTTTTATATACCTTTTAAATATTCTTTATTAATTAACTATTACTATATTTTACTACTTTTAAGCAGTATATTTAATACTAGACTAGTAATTACTTACTTATTACTCTACTTTAATAATAAGGTTAAAACTTATAAATCTTCCTTAATCTAGTCTATTAGGCTGTGCACCCTTAAGAATATAAGTCTTTATTTTAAATATATATAATACTGCTTTTTAATAACTAGACTGCTCTTTATAGTATTATATTCACTCCCTATCTATATACTTTAAAGATTTCTCTTTAAAGTATCCTTTAGTATTTAAAGCCTTAATAGTGCTAGTTCTTAAGGTTTTATAATGCTTCTTAGTGCTTCTACCCTTAAGTTTAAATACTCTTTACTCTTTTAAAAGGCTTTTTATATTTTATTTTAAGTTTAATTAATTAAGTTAATTTTATCTACCTTATCTTTATTAAGCTTTATAAATAGCTTATTTAATTAGTATATAGTAAGCTTTTTTATACTTTACTTTTATAGATTGTAATAGCAGGTCTTATTAAAAATAATATTCTTTATAATTATAACCTTTTTAAGTTAAAGGATCTATACCTTATATAAGTTAATTATAAAATAATTTATAAAGTATTTAATTATCTTTTTAAAGCTTACTTTATACTCTTTTTTATTATAGCTAAACTTATAGTTATATTATAATATATAGGCATAGTAGCTATATATATATATACTGCTTTAATCTAGCTATAGGTTAGCTATATACTCCTTAATATTTAATAGTATATATATTTTAAACCATTACTTTAATTTCTTTATAAATAATAGCATTTTATTTATATAAAAAGGTATTATATTATATAAATAAGCAGCTGTTTATATACTCTTTAACTATAGCTCCTTTAAAAGCCCTGCTTCTTTAAGCATTATAATTAACTTTATAATAATATATTTACTAGCTTGCTTAATACCTTTATTTAGCTTATATATAGTTATTAAAGATAGCTTAATATATATTCCTTTATTATTAGTCTAGTCTATATATAGTAAGTGCTTTATATATAGTATTATTACTTTCTCTTAATTACTTTTAAAAATATAAATTAAGAGATTAAACTATCTTTTTACCTATACCTTAAAATAAATTATAATAATTATAAATATATATTAATACTTATTAATAAAGGGCTATATACTATACTAAATACTATAATTATCTTTAAAGGTTAATAATTAATTTAAATTATTAAACCCTTTTTTATAGTTTTATAGATCTTAATAAATATACTAAAATAGCCTTAGTGCTTTATACTTTAATTATCTTTATAATATAACTTACTTTAAATTTATTAAAGTATATACTTTATAATTAATCTACTTAATTTTATTAATCTATATATTCTTTATATTATAGACTAGTGCCTTAAGCCTTTCTAGCTTAATATATCTAGTTTATAAATACTATAGGTATTTAGAATTACTATATAGCTGTAAAGGATCTCTTGTTAATCTTTACTTTCTCTATAAATTATTAATTAATTAATGCTATACTTTTATAAATAGGAAAAGCCTTACTAGACTATATAGTATTATATTTTAGGTTATAAAGTATTTATAAAAGGATAATAATTTATATTTAAGGAAAATTAAGTTATATTTCTTAATTAACTATATTAACAGTATATTATACTTTAATATACTAAAGTATAAAGAGTAGTTATACCTTTAATACTAAATACTAGCCTTTAAGAGCTTTACTTTAAATATAATATTAATGTAGAATCCTTTAATAATAATAATATCCTTTAGTATAAGGTCTTTAGTATAAGCACTATGCTTACTATTTAGCAGCTTCTTTAGCACTTTAGTACTGCAGTTATTAATAAGAAATCTTATAGTGCTTACTTTAATTTAATTATCTTAGCTAAGAATAAAGGTCTTAGGCTTTAATAGATCTTTTTTATTAACTAGGTATATAGCATTATAATTATTAAATAATATACTTTTACTTAAAATATAAGTACTATAATTAAAGGTTAAGTAAATATTAATGCTTTTTAATAATATAAAGATTGCTAGGTTTATTACTACTGTATTAATACTTTTTAAAAAAGCTTTTTATTCTTTTTTACTATATTTTAATAAGTAGAAACCTTTTTTATTTATTTCTATATATAGCTCTTTTTAATAAAGTGCTTAGTAGTATATAAAGATTTTTTTAACCCTTCTTTATAGAATAAGATAATTAAGGCCTTTTGGTAATTTTTTAATTAAAGTATAAATTAAGGCTCTATAATACTTTAGCTTTTAGTAATATATTTACCTTAATTTTCCCCTATAGTAAGGGTATTTTTTTAAATAGTTATTATCCCTTTTTTATACTGCTTTAAGTACTTTTAAGCTTTTATTATATACTCTTTTTTTTTAATCCAAGCATTTACCTAATATAGTAAAATAGCCTATACTCTTAGCTTTATAAACTCTTGCAATAATTAATAAGAATATTATTCTATATTAATTAAGACTTAATATACTATAAAGAGTATTAAGCTTATACTCTATAAACTTATTAAGCTTATTATTTACCTAGTTTAATATATACTTACTTTTAACTATATAAAGGAAATTATTAATAATTAAATTCCTTTTTATATTTAAGATCTTATATATACTTGCCTTTATATAAGTACTAGACTATAGTATATACTATACTTCTAGCTTAATATTAATATAGTGTGCATCTTTAAGCACTGCTTTATACTATTTCCTAGTATTTTTTATTATACTTAATTTACTTAATATAAGCTTAAACTTTAAAGCCTTTAAGACCTCCTTAATTATAAACTCTTCTTTATTTAAGTTACTATCTTGCAGCTATATAAACACTATATAATATATCTTAAAATTAATAATAGTAATAATTTAATTTTAAATAATAATATTAATCTTTTTTTTAAGTATAAGGTCTTGTTATTAAAAGTCTATATTTTATAGTATTACTATATATATAATTATAATCTCTTTTATAAATAAAGCTATTAATGCCTTTTTATATATTCTTTTAGCTTTAATTTATACTTTAGTAATTATTAATTAAGTTTTTAATATAAGCTTATCTATAGTCTACTTAAGGCGCATTAAATCTATATATTACTAAATACTTTTACTTATTATATAGCTATATAAAGTCTTTAGCTATTTAACCTAATTATTTAAGGTATTAAGTTTTATAATAAAGATAGGGTTTAATTTAAAGTCTTTATAAATATTTATCTTAATTATTATTATTAACTCTTTATATAGTAGAAGTTATTAATATAATACTTAACTACCTAGGCTTATAACTATTAAAATGTACATTAAGTTAATAAAGTAATTTAAGAGTATATAAAATGCCTTAATTAAAATAAAGGAAATATATATTATAGCCTATTATTTATATAAGTATTTAGTATATTATAGGGCTGCGCCCTCAAGCACCTAACCCATTATGCCAATGCTTAATAACGCAGTCTTGCTACCGCCCCACTTTATTATGCTTCTTTCCAATATTTTTTTAACTTTAATTTATACTTTAATAATTATTAATTAAGTTTTTAATATAAGCTTATTTATAGTTTACTTAAGGTATATTAAATCTATATACTGCTAGATACTTTTACTTATTATATAGCTATATAAGGTCTTTAGTTATTTAACTTAATTATTTAAGGTATTAAGTTTTATAATAAAGATAAGGTTTAGTTTAAAGTCTTTATAAATATTTATTTTAATTATTATTATTAACTCTTTATATAGTAAAAGTTATTAATATAATACTTAACTACTTAAGTTTATAATTATTAAAATATATATTAAGTTAATAAAGTAATTTAAGAGTATATAAAATGCCTTAATTAAAATAAAAGAAATATATATTATAGCTTATTATTTATATAAGTATTTAGTATATTATAAAGCTGCGCCCTTAAGCACCTAACCTATTATGCTAATGCTTAATAATGCAGTCTTGCTACCGCCCCACTTTATTATGCTTCTTTCTAATAATAAGGTAGGTATGATAGGTAGTGCTTAAGGTACAAGTGCGGAGAACTACTACTAAGGTACGTACTACCTATCCTTAGTAGGTACCTACACTTACTACCTGTGCTAGGTACCTTACTTATAGGGAGCCGTTATCCAGCACCCCAAATTCATTATCCAGCACCCCAGGTACTTGCGCGCACTATAGAAGGCCCATAGCAGAATAAAGTACTACCACTGCGGATGACTCAGCAAAAACCAATGGGTTCTTTATAAAAAGGTACTTCTTTATTAATTTTTAAAATTAAAAGTTTTTATTAAATTTTAATTTCTTTTTTTTTAAAAAATAAATAAAGAAGTATTATTTAATATTTAATTTATTAAAATTTTAAAATAAATATTTATAAATTATTTTTTATATATAAAACCTTAAATCTTTACTTAAGGTATAAGTATGTTTTAGTATTTCTACTAAAAAATTAGGGTGCTGGATAATGAAATTGGGGTGCTGGATAACGGCTCCCTACTTATATAAGCACAGGCGCTACTGTACCATTATTCAAGCGCTGGCTCGTGCCAATGAGCCACACAATGACTGCTACGCACTGCTCGTACTACATAAGGTAGTAATATATGCAACTACCTAAGCTATAGTCAACATTATGCTTAGCGGGACTAATTGCCAGCAAGGCAGCTATACGGACAAGGACAACAACAACAACAACAACAATAATAATAATAAACTAAAAGTATAGAGTACAGCAGGCAAGATCAATCAGTCGGTATACCTGTCAGTATCTACAGCAAAATACTAGTACCTACTAGGTACCTTACCTACCTAGTACCTAAGGTAATAGTGCTAGCCTACTACCTAGTATGTACCTATGTACTATATAGATACCTGTAGTGCCTGTTATCAAGACAACATGGTACCGTTTTGTCATCTCGCCCAACAGCCCCAACCCAAAAAAAAAATTAAATAAAAGAAAATAACAACAATAATACATAAATAAATAAATAAAAATATAAGAGTAAAAATAGGAAAATAAAAAATAATAAGCGCCCACTCCCCCCCCTTGCCTGACAGCTCCATTTATGCAACGGTGAAGAAAGCTCTTCTTCTTCCATCCCCCCCCCCCCCAGTTACGGTTTCCATACTCGCATTCCCTGTAGCTTTTCCCCCCTTTTTGTTCCTCTTTATATATCGTATTCATTATTATTATGATATATTATTATAATAATAATTAGTATTTCCAAGGGGAGAGGTTTCCTTGGTGAAACGGGTTCCGTCTGCTCCCTCTCCATCTATTCTATTCCAGCCTTTGGCCACGGCGCCGGCCAATAACCGTCATATATTCTGCTTTACGGGTCAAAAAAAAAAAGCCTGTAGTGTAGAGCAAGATTATACATTCTGATGATGAAATGTATTGTTGCTGCCGCATTATGTGTCTTTTTTTATTTTATTTTATTTTATTTTAAATTTTTCTTTTTTAGCAACTACATGCCAACTTTGCAGGGCTGGCTGGAGTGGCCCCCAATAATAGTAATGGGTAATAATAATACTAATAATAATGCAACAACACAGCACCAACAGCACACTCTCGCTGCCCAAATGCTCCCCCCCCCCCCAATCATAATCCCTCACAATCCAACAATAATAAACAGTCATGTTTTGCGCTTCCATCATGCATCAGACAAATATGTCCCCTCCCTACGTGTTCTCCTTGAGAATACCCAGGGCATCGCCCATCATCTTCACTACATTATCTCCGTCAGCGTTTTATATAAACTCGTACACACATCCCATGCAAACTGTTAACACATGCGACCCAAACCAAAAGGGACGAGGGATGGGGGAAACAGATAAAAAAAATAAATAAAAAAAAAGAAAGTTCCTGATCCAAACGCCTCGCTCAAAGACAGATTACACGCTTCGTGACGGCACATTCACATACGACAAAGAAGAAGAAGAAGAAGAGGAAGAAGAAGAAGAAGAGGAAGAGGAAGATGAGGAAGAAGAAGAAGAGGAAAGAGGAGAAGAAGAAAGAGCCCGATCCAAACGCTACGAGTGGCCGGGCCCTCTTGGTGGCATCGTGTGTCTGTCTTCTTGTCCAGCGTCTGGATCTGGTTCCCGTTCGTGTTCGTGCTCCCGAGAAATCGCAGACGAAGCCTCCATGACAGAGTCGTCATATGAGTAATCATCGTCGTCGTCGACGTCGTCTTCGTCGTCGTCATCATCGTCATCATCATAGAGGTGTCGGTTTCGAACGCCTGGCCACAGCGGTGGATTGTTGGGTGGTATAGGTCTCTCGTGCGCCGGGGTCGTTGTCGTCGAGTATATGCCGGGACCCATGTGATTCCGTCCCCTGACTCGGTACGCCTCGGAGGAGGAACTGCTGCCGGTGCTGCTGCCGGATCCTTGCGCGCGTCGTATTGCCGACGCCGCCGAGCTGCTCAGCTCTTCTCCCTCCTCCTCCAGGACCTGCTGTAGCGCGGCACCTCGCCGTGCCGGTGCCGGTATCACCATCACGGGGAGGTTGTCCGTATCCGTCGTGGGCCGGAATCTTTCCCGAATCCTCTCTGCCTGGCCGACTGCAAACTCTTCCAGCCTGCTCCGGATGTCCCACCGGTTGGTGTCGATGCGAGCTCTCGGAGTCGTCATGGCCGACCGGGCATCCGACAAGCCCCTGGGCGATCGCAGCGGTGACGGGATTCCGCCGCTTCCGCGGCGCAGCAGCGTCTGCCAACGGCCGCCACCCGACTCGGAAGAGTTCGCCTCCAGATCCGCCGGTCTCGGGTCTCGTATCGTAATACGACTGGGTGGGGAATCGCCCGGGGAAATCGACGAGGGCGCCTGGTTTGTCGATGCCGCGTCCTCCGCGGCAAGATTCCGGCATTGGGCCACGCCCTCGGGTCGTGCGACATCTGTCGCGGCCTGCGGGTGAGCGGCCTGCGGGTGAGCGGCTGCCAAATCGGCAGACCTTGCCGCGACGTCGGAACCTCCCTGGTATCGCACGGCGTAGACGGTGCTCGCGGCGCTGGTTGTGTCGGTTCTGCTGACCGGCGTCACGGCCGGGGCGGGCCGCGTGAGCCAGACCGGCGGCCTCAGGATATGTCCCGACGTCCTCTCCGGGGCCTCTGTCGCGCCGGTTTCGTCGGCGTCGCGGCCGCGCCCAACGTTGCGCTCGCGCGCGCGGTGGCGGCTGCCGATTACCGATACCCCGGGCCAGCCGTTGCCTTCCCCTGGCCTCTGCTCCCTCTCCGTGACAACCACCCCCCTGCCGTCGCCAGCGCCGCTTCCCTTGTAGGCGGCCTTTCGCTTCCGCGACCAAGGAAGCTCTGCCGCGTTGACCTCCATGGTTTCGTCTCCGTCGAAGACCTCTCTTCCGAGTATGCCGTCCTTCTTCTCTTCGCGCTCCAACGCTTCGATCCGTTCCACCCATTCCCACACCACCACGCTGGCTGCCGCGGCACCGACCCACCGCACGTAGTCTCCCCATCCGGTGAACTCCGGCCTCGAGATGTCGAGGATGAAGAAGACGACCGGCATCAATATGGCGCCGAGGGAAATGATGGCCACCAGGCACATGTTTTTCATCAGGGGGTGGTAGAACGAATACCTCTTCTTCATGATCGCGTAGTAGACGACCCACGCGGCGTACAGCACCCCCAGCGCCAGCTGGAACAGGTAGCTCAGCGCCGGGACGGGATGGGCGAAGCTCTTGGGCATGGAGTTGCCGATGCTGTCCGGGTCGGAGTAGAGGAAGCTGTTGAGGGCGCTGAAGACGACGTCGAGGCTGATGAGGAAGAGGGCGGCCCATTTGATGATGATCTTCTCGCGGTAGCGCGGGAACAGCCGGATCAGCGTCTGCGCCTGCGCGAGCCAGAGGAACGTGTCGGACACAATTCGGATGGCCTTGAGCTCGGTGCTCCCCATGACCTCGTTCTGCAGCACCTTGGCGTTCTGCACCCCCCATATGTACTGGATCTTGGCGATGCGGAACGTGTCCGCCGTGGCGATGGTGAGGGAGACGGCGACCGTCAAGGCTGCCAGTTTCTGCAGCCACGGCCGCCCGCCAATGTTGACGCCCCCGGAGGAGCTGTTGGTGAAGCCGCCGGGCCGGCCCAGGTAGACGACGCCGCTGTCGAAGAAAGACCTCGGCGTGATGAAGAGCATGATGACGAGCATATAAGCCGTAACGGTGGTGGCCGCGAGGGCGTAGCAGATGGGGAAGCTCGACGCGTAGAAGGGGTCTCGAAAGTCGGAAAAGTGCGGGCTGTCGTCGTCGTCGTCGTCGCCGTCCAGGTCCTGCAGATTCAAGCTCGAGTCTCCGCTGCTGCCGGTGTTCTCCGGGTCGCTCGCTGCGACGGAGACGGTCGGTATCGTTTCCGTCGGACACGGCGCCTGGAAGAGAGCGTCGTTGTCAAGCGTCAACATGGCAGCTTCCGACTGTCCTTCCAGGGAGAGGATTCCGTTGGCCGGCAGCCACGTGCTCGTGCACAGCGCCATCGGCGCCTCGAAAGTCGTCGTGGCCGCGAGGGCTGCGTGGGCCATGGCCGTTACCGACATGGTCGGATCGGATCGGATCGGATCCCCGGGGAGGAGGGGGGGGGGGGGGGAATTTCAAGAAAGGATTCCAACGGATTCAAACCAAAAGTCAGCCGGCGAGACGGCGACGAGAAAGAGAGGCGCGCAGTCGGTCCTATCGCAGGTTCGCCATGGAAAATGCTGCGAAATGAACAGTGTCTCTAGGGAGGTAATGAAAATAAACCGCAGCAAGCGTTGATCAGTCGAGGTCGAATTCAGACGAGCGCAAAAACAAATCAAGCTTCATAACAGGTCGAGTCCGAGTCGTGCGAGCCGAGGAGTGTTTTCGTCCAGACAAGAAGCAGAGGCCTCGTAACAATGATTGCGAATAATAATAATAATAATAATAAAGGACAAGGCTAAAAAAAAAAGGACTTTTTGCTCAGCCGCGCCGGGCTTCCGCGTGCGCATGAGCGACGATTCTCGCGAGTAAAATAAAAAAAAGTTAAAAAAAAATTATAAAAAAAATATATATATATATATAATCAAATGTCGTCTCTCGTCGCTCGGCCGTGCAAAAAGTTCGGAGCCGCAGTCGTTCAAAGCGTTTGCGATCTATTCAGAGAAGCGGAGAACGGGGAAGAGGAGTTGGAGTTGGCTGTTGCTCACTTTTGTTGGAGAAACCCTTTCGAGGAGCCGCGTCTCCTGGAGGCAAATACGCAGGTGGCAGTACATTGTACGAAAGCCCGTATGTAGCGCTAATGCCCTTTTTCTGGAGTGGGAGAGAGGAGGGGGGGGGGGGGGGCGCCGCAGAGGCCGCCTGGGCCAATGGGCATCAAGAGCGGTACACAGTGCGGTGGTTTTCGCAAAAATGACACTGTGTTCCCTAATCCGCCACGAAAGAGAAGGCCGTGACAAAAAAAAAAAAAAAAAAAAAAAAAAACGAACAACAATTTTTGGCGCCGTTTTTCAATTGCGGTTCTCCTTTCTATTATATTAATCTGTTACAAAATCCGAGGCCAAAATTTTTTTTTAAAAAAAAAAAAAAATTAAAAAAAAAAAAAAAAAAAAAAAATATGATAGCACGCGCCTCGAAAAACATGAATATCCGTAGTTTCTGCCATGAATAAAAAGAAAAAGGTTCTGCCAATCCACGTGTTCTTCGCTGGATGAACAAAAAAGGCAGTCGGAAGAACGCCGAGCGAACTTTTGTAGCAGTACCAAGGCGCACCCCCCCTTCGTGTGCGGAGTACTGAGTACCTGATGTACTCGTACTCGTACCAGGCGATACAAGTAGTACATAAAGCCAAGCAAAAATCCCCAATACCAAGAAATGCTTATATAGCATCTCTCTCTCTCTCTCTCTCTCTCTCTCTCTCTCTCTCTCTCTCTCTCTCTCTCTCTCCCTTTATGAAAATGGAAGCGAACAAAAAAAAAAAAAAAAAAAAAAAAAAAAAGAGGCCACTTGCGCCCCTTGACGTGCCCTTTGCGCGCCGCGTCTTCTTGGCAAAAGCTTGTCTCCGCCAACCCGCAGTCTTGGCAAACGCTCTTTATTTTATTTTTTTTATATACATCTTCCTTCGATAAATTTTTTGTCAAGCCTTATTTATGTATTACTTCTATGGTCCCCTCCTAAGGATAAACCAAAAAAAAAAATTTAAAATTAAAAAATTTAAAAAAAATAAAAAAAATAAGAAAATAAAATAATATATATATATATATATATATATATATAAAGAGAGGGATCATCAAATACGTACTGCCTTCTGCCAAACGGGTTTACCTACTCCGTACAAAAAAGGCAATCAATCCACGGCGGCATGTATCAAATCAAAAAAACATGTAACAACACCGAGCGAGCGCGCATCAGCTTGGAGAAAATCCCCACGTCTTCATGTATATGTACGAGTATGGATTTTTTGCTGTTGGGTACTTACTTGATGCTTCGGGCCCTCATCGAGCTTGAAAATACATCCTGTCGTTTGAGTAATCAAAGTCGAGACACCCTCCCCCCCCCCTCCCCCTCTTTGACGCCGCATGATGCTTTTGTTATAATTACAAGTTCGCTAGTGTAATACTCCCTTTTGAAGAATCCTCAAGCAACACCCTCCACCAGCCGTTTCCCGCCCGGCCTAACCAATGCGCAATAACGTCGTTCTATCACGTCCCTGAAACCAATGCCCCCCTCCTTTTTGAATCATCCAGATGTTTTTTTTTCTTCTCTTTCTTTCCTTGATTCTTTGTTTTTTGCCTTGCCCCCCCCCCCCCCCCTTTTTTTTTTTTTAAAAAAAAAGACGTAATACCCATTCGCTATAAAAAATTTGTTTCTCCTCCTCCTCCTCCTCCTTTTTCTCCCTCCCCCTTCTTCTTTTTCTTCCCCCTCCCTCTCAAACTTCGTCCTCGTCCTCCTGGGCTCCGCGGTACTTCATTTCCAGCACCCACTTGCCATCAAACTCGATGCCCCTTCGTATCTTGGTGCCGGCCTTCCTCCAGATGGTACTTCCCAACCCCAAGTCGGCGATGAACAGGCGCCACTCGTCTTCGTGAGCGACGTCCGTTGACAGCGCCGGATCCTCGTCATCGGGGGGCGGCGTGACGGCCTCTAGAAGCCCCTTTTTGGGTGCTCCTATGGCCACAACGTAACGTGGCTTGACGAATAAGTGACCTCCGTCGATGATGGCGACCTTGCCGCTCGTCGGGTCGATTCCTGAGGGGACGTCTACCGCCAGCACGAACGCCTCGTTCCGATTCGCCCATTCCATCAGCTCATACACTGATGCCTGGTCTCCCACTCGCAGTTCCTCAAACGACATGGTGAGGCCCAGAAGCGCGTCGATGATGAGGGAGATGGACAGGCCGCTAGCCGCTCCAGAGCCCTTTCGAAGATACTCGAAAAAGTCGTGCTTGCTCAGCACCCTGCCTCCAAAGTTCCTGTAGAGCTGTATCTGCCGCCTCAGGTCCTCCAGCAGGTCGCGCTCGCGTTCGATGCCCACCAGGCACACGACTACGTCAAAGTTTTTATTTCGGAGGTGGCGGCCGGCGGCCAGTGCGCGGATGCCCGACTTGTTGTTGCCGGCAAGGATCACAATCGTGGACGAGCGCACCGAAGCGTCGCCGGCCGCTCCGGCCACGACCATCTCGAACCGAACCTTCATGGCTGGGTCTGACAGCGCGGCAACGGCCACCTCGGCGATGCCCCTCCCTGCGTTTTCCGCCATCAGGGTTTCGCTGAACCCAATCTCGTTGGCGGCGATGTTCTCAATGTTGAGCATCTGAAGCGTGGATATCGTCTCCACACGGCGGTTCGAGGGAATGAGGTAGAGGCCAGGCTGCTGCTGCTGCTGCTGCTCGTAGTCGGTGCTGCGGTGGCCCGTCGTGGGGCTTGACCGCCGCGACGCCTGATAGCGTAGACTGGAGTTGACCCTGCTGAGCGGCTGGCCTCCGGCCGCGACGGCAGTGCTTGCCTTGCGGGACTGCGAGCGCCTGGCGCCGCCGGTCTTGCTGTCGGGCCTCCGGGCCGCCTGGCTGCCGTTCCTGGGCTCGCGGCCGCTCAGCCTCTCCGATCCGTTGGCGCCGACGTCCGCCTCGCTGTTCCAGTAGTCGGCATGCGGCGCCGCCGCGGTGGAGGGCATGTCCAGGACGTTTTCGGAGTAGTGCAGGTTCTTGCCCCCGGCCGTGCCGGGCTTGGGCCGGCGGTTGTGTGCTACAAGGCGGCTGGCATCGTCAATCTGGTCCTCCTTCCTCATCTGGTCAAAGATCTTGTTCTTGTCGAACTTTGCGAGATTGTTTTCGAAATCAAAGTCCCCCATCTCTTCCGTGACGTCTTCGGATGCCCATCCATTGTCCATGAGGTTCTTTCCATTCTTCCCATTCCGTTTCAGCGAGGTGAATGGTTGGAAAGAAGCGGTGCTCTGCAGGATCGGAGTCTGCCTCCAACCCTTCCCGTGTCCTTGGCTTTGAACAGCCGCCTGCGTCTCGCCAAGATGCTCCTTGTGAGCCTTTGGGTGCCGTCGTGCCTTCTTCTTCTGCTGTTGCTGCTGCTGCGTGGGACCCGACGCGTCCTTGACGGGTCGAGATTTGCTACTGGGCATATCCCCGGGGATGACTACCGGATCTATCTTCAAGCTCTTAACCGATGCCACGATAGTGTGCTCATCACCCGAGTCGGGCGACGGCCGCCCCACATGTATCCCGTATAGAACCCCCGGCTGTGATGTTGCGTCGGTCAGATCCCCGTCCTTCTCTGGGGCACTCTTCTGCTTCCCCGATGCAGCCGACTTGGGCCGCCTTCCTAGGCTCAGGATAGCTGGGTCGACAAAGGCGGGCTGGGCCGGTTGGTCGGACGTCTGCGCCGGTGCTTGGCTCGGCGGCGGCGGCGGCGGCTGCCTGCCGTATGTCGGGGCCGAAGGTTTCTCAGCAGGAAGTTTCGAGTCTGGTCCATCGCCAGTGACTTCCGAGAGGTCGGCAATGTTGGAGGCATCGATTCGAATCTGAGGAACCCACTCCCGCGTTGCAGCGATGAACACTGTATTGGATACGTTAGTCACGTGTGCATTCCTCCTCCTTCTTCTTATAAAAATAGGGTAGAGTGAGGGAAGAAGAGACGCGCTTACCATTTGTCAAAGTGAGGCTGCTCCCTGCCTGGACATCGCGCACTGTACCCGTGAGCTGATGCCCGGCAGGCTCCCTCAATACCACCCGCATATGCAGGCCGGTGAACTGGCTCGCCATGGCGACAGCCCAAGTCAAATTCACACAACTGCCGCGATTCAATCCCTCGTAGCCCAACTATGTCGCCTCCCGGATGATCCAAAAAAAAAAAAAAAGAGAGAGAGAGAAAAAGAAAGAAAGAAAGAAAGAAAGATAAAGAAGAAAGAAAGCCACGCAAAGAGCCAATCTTCTATCCCTCTTTGGGGCTTTACGCCGTCATCTAGGGACGGGCAATGCCGCAGCGAGCCCCACGACCAAGGCTTCCCCTTCAGAGGTGATGTCGAAATGATCGCAGACTGTCACCGTCCCAATGGATGTCGCTCCGGGGCCTTGCGATAATCGTCCCGGAGGTGGATGCGGGTGGCGAAGAGTCTGCGTCGTGTTTGACCGGCGTGTGCTTCCCTGTCGTAGAGGTCGTAGAGACCGCCCGAGGCGGAGGAGAAGAAGCCCGAAGCAGATCCAACGACGTCGGGGACGAATTTGCCAGGACACGCGCGCAGTTGGAGGTGCAGAATGCCAAGTCGGGAAGAAGGCCAGCGAGCGCAGTCGCCCGGGACGGCGGTCGAAATGAGTAGAATTGCGGCCACGCCGAGAAATCCCGGATCGTGGCACTCCGGTTCTGCCTCTTCTCCGTCAGTCGGATAGGGCGCTGGAGGGAGAGTCGGCGGTGGGAAGAGAGAGGATGATGAAAATTTTGGTCAAAACGTTATGGACGCTGGCTGGCAACTTTTGGCAACTTTGGCACAGGCACAAGAAAGAAAGCCCCGGTTTGAGTTGGTTGGAGCTAAGCTCAGAAGGGGTTACCGGTATCGATAACAGCCCTTGCAAGCGTTTCGCTGTGGCGCCTCCAAAAAAGGCAGCGCCGTCAAACAGGGATGGCGCTGCTCTGGGCAAGCCCAAAGGTCCCCTGGAAGCTTGCAGCCAGCCAGTCAGCCAGCCACTACGGACCGCTATATCGAGTCACTCTGGCCAGCAGCAGATGCAGCAGCTGCTGTCACACCTGTTCAGAAATGCCATTCCATTAGGGGGGAAGGGGGTGAACTTACGGTACTACAGAGTACGGAAGTACAACCGGTCGGGTAAGCTGAGCTCGGCCCTCTGACTAATTCTTCCTCCCACGAGCATATGTAATACCGACAAAAGTTCAATCATGCTTTAAGCATCCCCATGGCCTGCATTCCGGTTGAAAACTTGATCTATGTACTCCGTATGTATGGACAAATCCTTCCTGCATGCATATTGACGACAACACCGCTCATTTGTGCCCTGTTGTGATAGGTGCAGGCCTGGATCCCCTCCTTTTTTTTTTTTTTTTTTTTTGATTTGTCAACCCAGCACCCTCCCCTGTTTTCGCCGCGAAATTTTTTTTTTTGAAAAAAATTGAAACCTTTTGCGAGATTCTACTGCTGCCACATGCATCGCATAAACCCTTGAAAAAATAAGCTCTGTCCCCCTTCCAGTAATATAAAAGTATGGCAGATGACTACTGCGTGAGCGGAATGACTGCTGACGGATTCATATTTACCCCGTCTCTCAAACAAATTTGGGTCAAGGGCCCCCCAAAACCAGAGTCTTGTCTTTTCTTTTTTTTTCTATTGGATAAGTCTTGGTCTTCCTTGCAATTGTCCTCCACTTCCAGATCTAGATGCTCATGAGGGGAATCATACAATAACAACAGTAGGTGGTGGTGGTACAAAATGCTTTTTCACAGGTGATGCCGGTCCATGGCTCGACATGAAAGAAGAAGAAGAAAAAGGCCTTAGAATGCCATTGCGCTCTCTCCTTCCTCGTCCGGATCGACGTCTTCTCTAGCAGGCGTCGCCGCAGTGCCTTTCCGATTCGCGAACAAATCAGCAATGGATTTTGGCTTTCTGGCCGCTGCTTCCTCTGCGCTGTAGAGCTGTCCGTAGAAATTGATGACTCGGGGGTGGGCCATGACTTTTGACCTGTCGAAGCCCAAGACTCGCAGCCCCTCCTGGCTCGTGGCGCGGCTCAGCGCAACATAGGCCTGACCCTTCTCGAACACTCTGCCCAGATTGACGGTCACTCTCTCGAGGGTTTGCCCCTGGGCTTTGTGGATGGACAGTGCCCACGCAAGGATCAGGGGGAGCTGGACTCGCTTGGCTTGCACCTCTCCGTTGGGAAGCTCTACCTTCCACTCTTCCGGCTGGCAGAGAACCACCCGCGCCGTGCCGTCTGTTGAGATGAATCGCACGACAGGGTACTTCACGCCCGACCCCCCCGGCTCGGGCTCACGGCTAAACGCTTTCAACTTCCTCCGCGCCCTTGCCATGGCATCGTCCCTCAGCTCAGCGGCGTAGTCGTCCGTGTTCGTCATTTCAAAGGTCCTCTCGTCAGAAAAGGCGATGACTGTGCCGAGTGATCCATTCACCAGGGATCCGTCCAAGTTTTTGATGAGCATGACCTGAGAGTTCATCTTGAGCTCGATGGACTTTGGCGCCATCATGTTTGCCAGTAGCTTGTCTCGAATGTTGACGTCTCCCGTGTCTATTGCATCGTATCGATTTGGCTTTCCGGGCAGCTCCCTCAGCCGTCTCTCGTTGGACCCATCGACTTGTGCTCGCGTGGGGAAGAGCTCGGCCGATTCTACCCCGTCGTTGAATTCGAGCGGTCTTGAAAGCTTCCTGAAAGCCTCCACCGTCTCTTGGCTAATCCGTCCCAACCGCATCTCATTCAGCATGCTGGCGAATCTGGGATCTCTTTGACGGAACACCTGCGTCAGGCCAATTGTGTGGTCGATCGACGTGCTCCACGTGGCAGCATCAAACGCAAATTTGGCCTCGCGTTTCTTGTCCCCGTCGGGAACGGGCGGGAGCTGGAAGAAATCGCCCGTAATAATCAGCTGAATGCCGCCCCAAGGCCGACCGTTGTTTCGAATGGTTCTTCCAATCTGTGACAGCTTGTCAAATAGATCGCCATCCACCATGGAGACCTCATCAATGACGAGGCACTTGGTGCGAAGCCATCGGGTTTTGGCTTTAGGGTTCCTTCTTATTTTTCGCACAAGCGTAGGCGCATCTTCCTTTCCAAGACCAATACCTATTCCCGCAAAAAAAAAAAAAAAAAAAAAAAAAAGAGTCAGTACATTGAGTGTCTCGTGGCCGATAACGGCAGGCCTAGAGGCCACCGTCGGGAGAAGAGGGGAAGGGGGGGGTGAGGGGGGGGGGGGGTCTTTTCTCTTCTTTTCTTTCTTTCTTTCTTTCTTTCCCCGGCCTACCTGAAAAGCTGTGAAGCGTAATTCCTCCAATGTTGCATGCGGCAAGGCCCGTCGAGGCCGTCACAGCCACCCGCTCGCGATCTCGAGCATATTTTGATCTCAGTTGGTTGATGATGGCTCTCATCAAGACGGATTTTCCCGTACCCGCAGGGCCGGTGAAAAATACGCTCTTGCCCTCGTTCACCACCAAGTCGAGCACATGTTCCTGTTCCTTACTCAGGTGGATGGCGTCGCCTTTGGAGGTGCCATGGGATTTCCCAGACTCTGCCGGTGGCTGTTCATCCAACGCTTGGGATTCCGCTCGTGCGGCCTGTTGGATCTTGAACTGCTTCTTCTGTTCATTGACAGCATCGATAGAAGCCTCCCACATGCGGGTAGGCCTTGTGATTTGCGTAAATGTGGCGGCGGCAGCTTCGTTTTGACTCTTTGCGGGTTCTGAGCGGAAGCTTGCTGGCAGCACTCGCTTCTTCTTTTGTGCAGGCAATCCCGATAGCTCGCTCTCGCCAGATGAATCACGTTTCAGGGAAGCCGTCGCGGCTTGGGGCTGAGGGGGGAAGTAATGCGACGTAAGAGAAGAAGACCCAGCGGTCTGCTGGGTTGATGGAGGGGAAGCAGCGGAAGAAGGGGGGAGGATATCCTCTTCGGCCTGAGGCTTTGGCTTGGATGCGGGGAGAGCGGGGAGCGCCGAAGGGGTCTTGTAGTCGAGGTCAAGGTTTTCGTCGTCGCTGAAATCCTCTTCCGCAAAATACACCATCTCTTTGAGCCTTGCGTCCGCGTCGGGCCCCGTAAAGTCGACGAAGCCGGTCTCATGCTTGAACGGGTCCGATTTGCTGTACAGAGACGCCAACGGTCCCCCGACACCACCGCCGGGGTTGCTCGCGGGCTGACGCTGCTGCTGTTGCTGCTGCTGCTGCTGCTGCTGTGCGGGGCCGGATGCTCGATCCTCCAGAGGTTTCGAAAATGCTGTCGTCCTCGCCGACGAGGCTGAAGCGCTGCTGATAGCCAGGCCGGGCTTCTTGAGCTGTTCTCGAATGTCGGTCACGGGAGCCGCAGCGCTCGGGCTGCTGGATGGGAACAGCTGCTTTGCCAGGGCATTGCGACCGGGGGGGTCGCTGGCCTTGAAAGCCTTGTTAGCCTTTGCGAACATGGAGTCGGCCTGAGCGGGAGGCAGATTGCTAGGCGCCGTGTGGACATGGACAAGCTGGCAAGCTCTTCGAAGGAGGCTCCGCGGCGTCGGCGAGGATCGCAGAGGGAGGCTGGCCGTCATAAACAGGCGCCTGGGGAGGGGGGAGGCCTGGAAGAACAGCAGTGCCGAGCAGCTGAAGCCAATACCATCACATCCGGGCCGGGACCTGTAGCGTGCCAGGATCGAGATGCTGCCGACGGAGGCGCGTCTGCCGGGCCTGGACCTGAGGGGAACGGGACGTGCATCAATCAACACGTGAGGCGCGTGTCGGTGCAAGCTGTGCTCACTTGGGAACTAGTCTGGAGTCGTAGTGCCGTTTGTTTAGCTGCTGCCATTTTGGGCTAAAGGGCCAGGCTTAGGGCGAAGTAAACAAAACAATGCTTAGTCATCGAGATTCTTGCTTTGATGGTTTTTTTTTTTTTTTTTTTTTTTTTTTTAAAAATTCTATTCCTCCGTACAGAGTTCCGCACTCCACCCACCAATACAATACAACTACTAGGTACCTAGTACATAGCACGTAATACTGCGCAGAGAGGAGAAAAGCACATGGCCCCAGCAAGTGCGACAAGAGGAGAGAAGCCTTGAAGGGATGGATTCGACATCTCACTTGATTTCCTTCTCAATGTCATCAAATGGCTTCATCCAGCATTGCCGAGGACGGAGCGCGTGAGACTGTTATAATATATACGTGCCTAGTAGTGCTCCGTAGGGAGCGTTGCTGCTCTAGAAGCAGCATCACGATGCCTAACCTGTAGTGTACGGGGCAACAGACCAGCTTCAAGTTCAAAATAGCCATGATTTTTCTGCTTGGCTTTTCTGCTTGGCTTTTATGTCTTGCATAATCGGACGCTCTCAGTTGGTTCTGTGTATATTGTAAAGGTACAAACAGGGGGGATCATCTACTAGTAACGTGCGACTGAGTTCCATCTCCCCATCGCTCAACGTCTTCATCGTCCACAGAGTATCCAAAGCTATGATAAAAGACAAGCTCTCCGACTCTCTAGTGGATGCTGAATGACTTGGGGTTGGCCTTATAAGTTCCTGATAGTCATCCATGTGGCTATTGCCTGCCTATCCGCCTCGCCATCATCTCGCTGTATATGTATATGGCATCTCCACGAATCGAAAAGCCAATGGCTTGCACCCGTGATGGCGGGAGCGTCAAGGCAAGAGTCTGGAATGCCCCGCTCGCCTCGTTGGGAAACGTGAAGCCTCACTTTTCAACCTAGCCTGATGGCTCCTTAGAACTAGGCCACAGGCCCTATGATTGAACTTTGCTTTGAAGCAAGGCTATGCCAAAGCGACCGGCTCCTACGTGCGGGAAAGCAGGGCGTTTCCGTCTCTCTCCGTCTCTGTCTCTGTCTTTCCCTCTCCCCCCCCCTCAAAAAAAAAAAAAAAGAATCCATACTAGTAGCAATCCTATCCGTCGATGCCAAGTAATTGTAGCTAAATAACAAGGGGTCGAAGAATAGAGCCTCAAGCCTCAAAAACGAAATCCTAAAGTTATCATGCTGTAACCGTATCACAACCAGAGGGAGCTCAACGCTTTGAGGGTAGTCATGGGGATATC
Organism: Trichoderma cornu-damae; assembly: GCA_020631695.1. Taxonomy (NCBI): domain Eukaryota; kingdom Fungi; phylum Ascomycota; class Sordariomycetes; order Hypocreales; family Hypocreaceae; genus Trichoderma; species Trichoderma cornu-damae. The sequence continues at coordinate 3,156,546 of CM036091.1, forward strand.
GGAGAGCAGACACGAGGGAATGAACAAGAGAAACCAGATCGTTGGGGTCGTCGTGAGATCGTGGAATGTGGATATTCTCGTGCCTACAGCAAAGAGCTTTGCTGCCTGCGAAATCCAGCCTGTCAAAACGAACTCTTACCATGGCCCCTGGTCCCCGTCAGGTCCATTGACCCATCTCTATCAGTGCTAAGCCAAATACATCCAAAAGGAAATTTGCGTCAAGACATCCAAATTGCTCTCTCCTCATGCCAAGTAGGTGTAAGAGTTTTCTTCTCTCTCAAGGTAGTCCTTCTCAATTAGACTGTCGCAGCAGTTAGCACTTATCTGATTGCCATGTTTTTCTTCTTCTCCTTCTTCTTCTTCTCCTCTGCCTCCTCCTCCTCCTCACGCTTACCTCTCAATTTCCTTCTTGATGGCAGCCGGCTCGACACTGCCTCTCTTCTTGGTCAAGTTGATGACTTCGGCTACCAGCTCTGCGTGGCCCATTGTCTTACGGCTCTTCATGATGCGCACGATCGCCGCCTGTGTCTCGAACCGCCTGTCCTGGGCAATCTTGTCGTGCGTAGCCCTGTTTTCTTCCTTTGTCTCCTTCAATTGGATCTGGTTGATCTTGACGCGGTACTTGGGGTCGGTGAAAGCCTTGTTGAAAGTGAAGGTGTCTGTGGGATTCACATCACGGCCTTTTGGATGCTTTGTCAATACGCGCGCCTTTGCGCAGGCCAGCGACTGAAGTGTTCGATCCAAATCCCCCCCCTGGAGGCCGGTGGCGGCCGAGATTTGCTCGTATGCCAGGAACCCATCTGCGGCGACGTCGTTGAAGAGCAAGAGCACCGCGGCCTGGAACGCCGACACGAGCAGCTCTTTTGCTCCCTTGGAAAAGGTTGCCTTGATGGCGCAGTGCGCGAGCGAGTGCTTCCACGTCAGGACTCGGCCCGTGTGCTTGCTCTTGTAGTGTCTATCGAACTGCTCGATGCGCGTGGCCACGTCGTCGGGCAGGTTGAGCCTGACATCGGGGTAAGTTGGCCATGCGGCGGCAGACAGGATCATAACCTGCAGGTCCACCTTGCCGGTGCGGTCAGGGTTGCCTTGGCACCACTCCTTGTAGGCCTCCATCTCGTCCTTGGCGAGTTCCTGATCCTTAAACATTTGCTCCAGGTTATGTGTGAAGTTCGAACCGCACTCCCCTCTCAGCTTGGTGAGCATGTTGCGCTCGGCATCCTGGCTAGCGCTGCGACCCATGAGGAGGCGGCGAGCCAAGTCTTTCTTGTAAAAGGCCTCGAAGGCGTCTTTGCCCTCGATGAACCGGAAAAGCTCGAGGGCCTGGTCCAACTGCCTGTCCAGCTCGGCGTCCTCGTCTGCGGTGCTGGCGTGCCCCGCCTTCTCCGCCGCGGCGCGATCTTTGACATCGGAAAGCAGCTCCTTGGGAAGGGCCCGGATGCCGCCTCGAAGGAGCATGTCGATGTGCTTTGCCGTCATCTCGCCTATCTTGGATGTACCCGAAGGCCAGCAGTTGGCTATCTGCCGGTCGTTCATGAATTTGCCAAACGCCTCGCGCATCCCCCAGAGAAAATCCTCGTCCTTGTTGAAGGCATCGCGAATTGTCAGGTCCAGCGCCCGGCGCAGGTCCAAGAGGCGGAGCACCATCTCATCTCCCCGCCCCTTGTCGGACACTATCGAGGCCCCCGTTTCTCGGATGTAGTCGCTCCACGGCGTCTTCAACTTCTTTTGTATCCCCGACAGCCGGAGCAAGTCGTACAGTCCTTTGAGGGACCTCACGTCCCGATCGGCCAGCAGATTCGACAAGCTCCCCCCATGAAGGAGCTTGTCAGAGTACTGGTCGATCAGAATGTTGTGCGCCAACATCATCGACTGCCTCTCTGTGGTGCTGTCCAAGTTGTACGCAATGCAGCGGTAGTCCTCGCGTTCCAGGAGCCGCTCGCATGCCTCGATGTACTCCTTCAAGCTCAGGGGACTGCACGTCTCCCCAAACTCCTTGAAATACGCTTCGGACTGCTGCAGGTAGACAGGCTCAAACTGCTTCACGTACACCCCCAATACATACAACATCATGAGAGAGTCCTTGAGCAGTTCGGGTTCCATCCGGCCGTCTCCTCGACGGTCGAAATTGATCAGCTCGCATATCGCCGAGATGATTTCGGCCCCGGCGGCCGGGCTCGACTCGGTAGCCTGCGACGAGAAGGCCATCCGGCAGAAGCGCGTAATAGCCATGTCGTTGATCGATGGCAGGGATTTAAGGAGCAGATATGTGCGGTCAAGGTAGCTGAAAGTCGACCTGATGAGGATCTAACATCGAGGTGAGCAAATGCTGTGCGAAGCGCCGTCGCGGTTGCGCAAAAACAAGGCAAGGTCCATACCGTCTGGGAGTTCCACGTCTTCCATTCCGCCAGCGTCGTCTTCAGGACCTCGAGGTTGGATATCTTGGCGGCGCTCTGTACCCTGGGCAGAATGACGCTCTTCATGTGCTTGTCGACCTTGTCCTTGAGCGTCCTGTACACCTTGTCGGCGTTTCCGTTTCGGCACATGTCCTCGACGCCGCGGTAGAGGCGCTCGAGCGGGATCGCCGGGTTCTGGCTGTTGAAGATTGCGTCCAGCGCCCCCTCGAGCTCCTTCTCCGTCCGAGCGTAGTACTCTTGGATCCGCGCCTCGTGATGGACGGGACTGCGTAGGTTCTTGATGACCAGCTTCCGCGCGCCGCTGTGCGGCTGAAAGGCCGACTGGCGCCTTGTCAGGTCGATGACCTCGGGCATCTTGCCCCTCGCTTTGGCGCTGGCCATGGTCGAGCTGTCGGAGAACCGCGGTCGTTTCGCTGCGGACGGAGCCGACGACGACGACGCCGACGACGACGAGGAGAGGCGTGGGCGGCGGCGTGAGGGGGAGGCCGGGTGGACTGTCGCTGGTTGCATGGAACGTCGATTGGCACCAGCAACTCGGCGCAAAGCTGCCCGCCTTTGGTGTTCTGCGTTGTTCGCTGGGTTCGGGGATACGGGCCGGGATCGGTGGCTCGCGGGAGGCTCTCGAATATCGGCAGACGCGGGCTGGCAGATTGTGTCGGACTTGCTAGCAGATACTTGCCTCTGGGCACACACGCTTGGGGATATTTGGGGGTTTGGGTCAAAACAGCAGTTTGGTAGCCGGGCTATTATTATGTCATGATGGATGGAACGGGCGGATGGATGATGGATCGATGGAGGGATGAGAGGAGGTCTTCGGGAGGTGGGGCCCCGCGATAAGGGAGCGTGGAACGTTGCGATTAGCCATTTGCCGTGAGAGCTCCAGCAGCTGCAGCAGCACGGAGTGGTATTAGTTAGGCTCTGGATTGCAGCTCTAGTAGGCACTCTATAGCGCATGCGACGCGCTAGAGCGAAGCGAAGCGCTCTGGTTTATAGGGCACTACCGCGCGCGCAATCCCCCCCCCCCCCCCTCTCTCTGTGTGTGTGTCTTAAGAAACTGCGGCAAAGATGGTTCAAGTCAATCATCATCGCATTCTCATTCCCAAGGTATTGATTGATTGGTGCCCGTCAGCTATAAGCCAAAAGCTACCGTCAGAAACGCAAAATGGTCGCTCTCGATTGAGCCTTGCGTCTGCGTGTCAACCTTGAAAAATGAACAAACAAACTCGCCCCCTCTCCATCCCCAACGTCGCCCATGTCGAGTGATAGGTATTTGTATATGCTATATACCGTCCAGCTCCTCCTCTCCTTCATAGCGTGTTACTACACAAGCAGCAAAAAGAAAACCAAAAAAAAAAGGCAAAAATTTCATATTGTCAGCAGTGAGCATCTATCTATAATGAGTACCTGTTTATGTGTTCTTCTTTGTCATTGGATATAACGTGTATCTGGTAGGCAATACTACTACTACCTAGTAGGTAGGTAAGGTAGTATTAGCTATTTGGTTTAGTAGTTCATGCATATGCCGCCCATCCTATGAGTGAGACAGAGTTAGCACATGGATCCAACGCACAATCTACAATGACACAGAAAGACCTCTCAGCTATACGTACCAGAATACAATACTGCAAGGTTCCGCTCATCCGTCGCTTGATTTATGAGATCATTGACCGTGGCGGTCACGCTCAAGGTTTTCGAGAGCTTCTTCCTCACAACCTCCAAGGCTCGGTCGCCCTCTGACGGCTCGTTGAGATGACTCGAGGGTTTCTTTCCCTTCTTTGTGTCCACGTCTGCTTGATCCGCGTCGTCGATGGCTCCGTCGTCGTTCTGCCGAGCCTTTTGCAGTTTGGCCAGTCGCACCGGCGAGACGGACCAGCTATATAGAGGGTCGTATCGCAACACATCCAAGATGGTCATGATTGAGTACTGCTCTTCTCGAAGCGCGTCGAGCGTGACCTCGCAGCAGCGGCGGAAGACGCCCTCAGTCTTTGTTATTCCCATGCCGTCTACGATATCCCTGGTGAGGCGAAACGGCACAAGCTCGGGCACGGGCAGGATTCTGCCAGTCTCAAACGCGATACCCAGGTCGATATGCACGGCTTCCCCGGTCTTGGTGTCCAGGAGGATGTTGTGGCCGTGGCGATCTCCCAAGCCGAGCACATGTCCAAGCATCGATATGGCTGCTGTGCTCCGCGTGTATGCCAGCCGCCTGACGAACCACTCGTCGGGGTCCACAAAGTATTCCATGAAGAAGTATCGCATGACGGGCTGGAATCTTTCCGTGACTTTTCGGTATGTGCTGATGCGCTGCTCCACCGTTTTGTTCTGAACATTAAATATCTCTTTTCGGCACTGCGCGCCCTTAAGATCGCGAGGGTGGTACCGCTCGTGCGCTGGCATGAGGAATTCGTGCAGGGGGATTGTGTCGCGGACAAACTCAATCAGCCCAGAAGAGGCCGTCAGCGGAAGCACCTTGTACGTTCTGATGCCTAGGTTCCTCTGTCGCGTGGCTCTGTGAAGCTTCAGCAGGGAGGAGACCGCCGCGAAGACCTGCTCCATGATGGCGTCTTGACGGAGGTCGTCCTGGCCGCCCTTTACCAGCTGCTTGTACTTTACGCCATCGGTTCCGATCGCGGTGATGATCTTCGGCGCGCTCACGCCCGAGGCGATTGTCATCGCTGGTTCGAGCCTCGAGATCATGGGAACCCTGGAATAGTCCTTGTTGGCATTGACCTCGATGTGCATCGTCGGCGGGGGTATGCGATATTTGGCCAGGTAGTTCATCAGATTTTTGGCCGCGGCCGAGTCTTTCAGTGCAATCTTTGCGCCGGATTTGTACTTTGACGGGTCTCTCTCCAGGGCGAGGCCGTGATAGTACTTGCTCGTTTTCTCAATCGAGACCCATACGTCGGCGACCGCCTCTGTGTTTGCAAGCTTTTGCGCAATCTTGTCGTTGGCCTTGACTCGGAGGGCTGCGACTTCGTCCTTTTGCTGCACTCTCGCTTTGGTGCCGGACCAGATGTGGTACATGCCGTGGTAAGGGTGATCCACGCAAATGCTGCACACCAGATCCGAGAGCAACGCCTGAAACGTTGAATTCTGATCTTGCAGCCGCGATGTGAGCTGGCTCATGAGGCCTGCAAACTTGGCCGTCGGGACTTTGGAGAGATGGCGCAGCACCGCCTTGTTTGTCGTATCGTCGTCGGATCTTTCCAGCCACAGCGCCGTGAACCGCAAGGCATCGTTGTTATGCTCATCCGAAGAGGCCAGTGAGAGCAGGTAATTTTCAAGGCTCAGACGAACGAACTCGCTTCGTGTCATCTCGACACGGCGCAGCTCTTGCTCGTCGAGATCGAGCCACTGCATCTCCTTTGAAAGGACGTGCGAATATTTGGCCCTGAGCTGTGAATCTCTGGTGGAGGAGATGAGTGACTTGAGCTCTTCAACCTCCTCGCTCTTGCCCTTTTTCAAGTTTTGCAAGCGCGTGAGGTCCTCTAGGCTGTCTGGATCCTGCAGCTGCTCGTCGCAAAACACGGCGAATTGGTGAAATACCAGACCAGCCTCTTTTGCCTCAACACCGCCTTTGAGCTCCTTCAGCGCTGGCTCCAAATACTTCTTTTGTATATCTCGAGGCTTCTCCAGGCGTGCGACAGACATCCTGTGGCCAATCTTCGACAGGAGATCAGATCGGCTCACAGGGATTGCCTGCTTCCTGAGTGCGGCGACATCGTCAATACCCTGGAGCATTTTGATCGACGAACTCATTTCTCCGTGGTCCCATAACGAGTTTGCCACTTCGATCTTGACAGCAGCATCGACGTGGACGCCCAAGTCTTCGCATGGCTTTATGAGGTCACTCAGAGCCGTCGAAATGTTTAGCGATTCTTGTGTGGCTTGGTGATAACGATAGAGACCAGATGCGAGGAGCATTGACTTGATTTCCATTTGCCTTATATCTGCCACGGATAATGTGGCGTTTCCAAGGAGTGACGCATGCTGACTGAACATGCTCATCGTCGTTCCTCGACAAGAGAGGATTTGGCTGACATCGTCATATCTGCACGTCCTTTATTTAGTAGCTGTGGCCTCACCTGCATTTCCGAGGGGGGTTGAGGTACACTTACATGCCGCTCTTCATCCATTGGCTGCGCTCCTGGAACTGGCCCATGAGGCCTTCCAATTCAGCCACATCCGAAATATTCAAGATCTCGTCCAACTCAGACAGCGCTGCCAAAGCTCCTAGTCTACTTCTTATTGCTGTAGCGTTGCTGCTATTGGCGACTAAATTCTTCATCGTACGAGCAAAGCCGTCGTATATAGATGTCCGTATCTCTGACAGGCTCGTAGCCTGATGCATAGTCTGATATGCCTTATACGCTACAACAGCGTAATGGTCGCTTGTGGTTGGCACAGGAAGGTTCCATATTTCGAGCCTCCTAGCAGTGTGGAACGTGCTTTCTATAGAAGACGGAGTTGAGCCAAGGTTCTGCTGCGTTTGCATTAGAGAATGCGACAACCCGGCGAAGCCTAGAGTGCCCAATGCCTTCACGAGAGCGTGGGCGTCCGATTCCGAGGCATTCTGTCGTAGTCGAATATGGCTATCGTACTGAGCGCCTCGGAATGCTAGGTTCTTTGTCCCTGCTTGTTCGTACTCCAAGCGAGAGAGGACATTCGATAGGCTCGCATCTTCAGATACGCCATAGTACGCATCTGGATCGTCGATATTTTCAAAAATCGCCAGCAAAGTTTCGTTCATATCCGCTTCTTTGGCCGCAGAAGATCTTCGAGATGCGCGTGCTGTCTCAGAAGCGGCTATCTCAGCGAAGAGGAGAGCTGTCTTGTGCATGCCGCAACGGGTTGCGGAAGATGTCGCAATGGCGTAATCAATATCCAACCAGTGCAGCCGATCTGCTATGGATGACTCTTTGGGGTATTCTTGGGTTCTAAGATAAAGGACCGTGTTGATCAACAGTTTGATGTTCTCTTTAGCCGTGTGGCCCGTCGACCCTAGCCACTGCTTCATCGCGCTAGACAACGACCGCTTGACAGCTTGTTGCTGCTCTAACTGGAAGTATAGCACAAGGTGGACGACGAAAGGAAAGGCCTTTTCAGCAAACCCTTTGACCCTAAGAAGAACTGGCGAAAGTACTGAGAGAAGGATCGAGCTCGACACACCCTGTGCAAGGAATGCACTCAAGCGAGGTAGCCAGCCCTGCGATGTGATATCCTCAGTCCACGAAAACTGTTTGTCGTCAGGTAATCCAGCAAGTGCAGCTTCGGAAGGGGGAGTGCGATATGATCCCCATTGAGATGCGGTGAAAAGCGACTCAGACAAGCTTCGCTGGCCTGCTGTAATAAGTGGTGCGTCATCTTCCACGATTGCTTGAGATATCGCAGCCCGCAGAGCGGCTTCAGCCAACCCGGCAGTGACAGAATTTGGATTCATCGTGAGGTCTTGGAGGAGGTGTAGGAGTCCCATTTCAGATCCATGAGGCCCTGGTGCAATCCTTTCATACTGACCGAGCTGCGACTCCCTTGGGATATCTTCCGGAATACTTCCAGAGGCTAGAAATGAACGGCCTACAACTCGTCCTGCCCATGCTAAGTAGTGCTCGCTGAGATTTTGAGCTCCGCAGCTTTTCCATACCGCTGAAGCATGGCTGACGGCATGTCGGTCGCTTTCCACGACATCATTTCTGACGTGTGCCGGGATCGTAAAATCACCACAGAGAAGGCCCAGGGTAAGCTGCCGCGAAGACTCGTTGAGGAGCTGGCTCTCTGCCATCTCGTCGTTCAAGATATCCAGAAGAAGCTTGCTTTCTGAGGTGTTCTTCTCTGCGTTGCCGGAGGATCGTATGTGAGCTGCTGACAGAGTGATGGATTTGAATAAATCGTTTTGCGACTGACTTTCAAATCTTGGAGAAATATAATATACCAGATACTGACTGAACCACTCGTAAAACTTTTGCGCCTTACTCATGGTGGCCTTGAATTGGCTCTCTTGGGTAGTGCTCGACTGGCTGGATTCAAGGAAAACCCTCAAGGATGCCAAGGCGGATAGAGAGTAGCCGGCTAGGAATGACGGAACTTGGGTCAAATAGGTGCCACCCCCAGAAAGTAGGTATTGGCTAATCCCCAGTGCGTCATCTGCGCATTCCGAGTCCACAATGAAGCTTCGGATAGAGCTCAATAGCATTTCCAAACAGTACGATTCTAAGGCCACTGGTCCGGCTAAACATACTAGTATCCTCACTTTGCGAATGACGGAGCATGCATGAAGAGGACCGAGCGCTGGATGCACTGTGTTGAATAGCTTTCGAGCAATCGTAACTACCACGGCTGGCGTCCAAAGGTTGTGAAATTGGTACTCGGTACCTTGGCAGAGGCGCACAAGCTCGTTGAGCACATGTTTTGCCCTGAACATGGGTTGTTGATTTGGCGGAAGAATAGCTGGCGAATGCGCAATAGCCTTGATGGCTTCCAAGTTTTCACCTGCGTATTTGAGGTGCGTCTGTTTCAGCAAGAGCTTTTCGATAGGATCTTCTTGATCAATGAGATCAAAGAAGAGGGCAACTATGTCGATGAAATGAATGTAGATGGACTCAACAAATGGCTTAGATCCCAGCTTCTTCCTGATGCGATCTTCCCCCTTTATATTTTGTTGGCTTTCAAATGTGGCAGCATATAGTAAACCGTAGGATAATGCAGTGGCGAAATTTTGCTGGATGAGCTGAGTCTCGGATATGCCAACTAGGCGAGCTATTTCTGCACTTGCGGTCTCCTGGCCTCGCATTACTGTTAGGCCGATGGCTTCAGCCTGTGCAGACTTTAGCAGATCCCCGAGTGTAGAAAATCCGAAGATGGAGAATGGAATGCTCTCTACTGTGTTAACTTCTAACCAGGTATACAGAAGCTGGTGAGAGAATAATCGAAAGAGCTCCGTCGGGGACTTGAGGTTTAAAACAACAGAGATATCCGCCAACGATCGCTTTGCATAATTAACCGACTGAGATATTTTGCCTGGGGTTTCGAAAATGTGGTAGGTACATCTTCGGAGAAGAGTAGGCCACCTGCAGGCTATCTTGGACAGAGCAAGTAAACGGAAGGCGATGCCTGCGTTATTGTCGGCATCTGCGGGGAGGCTGTCCAGAATGTCCAGGAAAACCTCATCATGCAGCATCAAAATGTAGAGCTCGAATATATCAGCTACCCTTTCTGCAATGAAGCATTTGGCTTTCATCGGCCCCTTCTTCAATATTAGGAACAATGAAGTTCGACAAGAATCAAGCCTCAAACTTGTTCCATAACCAGGGCTGGTTCGCAATAGATTGAATAACAAGCGGGCGAGCGACATCTGTGTCCTTGGAGAAAGAATGTTGGAAGGGAAGCAGACTTTGATGAAATGATCATACAAGTCGCCAACCATGCCTGCCAGATCTTGGCTGTCTTGGAGCCAGATACTGCTGAGGCCGTCGATTACTTCAATGCAAGTAGTTTGGGCCACTTCACATGACTGATATTCCGGGTTGCCGACTATTTTCCCAAGTCTCTCGATAATCGCTAGAGCTGCTTCTCCCTTCACAATAAGATCTGATCTAACGATTTCTATCAAGAGACGTTGACATGAGAGCAGCTCCTCATTAGACCGTGCTAGGAGGTCATAGACATATGGATCGGGTAGTAGGCCAAGCTGGCTTCTATCCTGATGGATAAGTCTAAGGAGTGTCAATCGTAGCCTTGTATCGATGTAAAATGCTTGAGGGTTTAGACAGAGCTGGACATTTTGTCTAGGAACGGAATAGGCGCTGGATGCCGACGCAACTTGGCTGCTGTAGGAATCGAAATCATCTATATCCATTAAGTCTGTGTGATTTTCCGAGTGTCGACTTGGCTGTCGTTGCTCTATGATTTCAGATATCTTAGAGAGAAGGCTGAGAACACCGGGGTTCTGCCCACAGAGTTGGCTCAACTTTTCCGTGCTGATTTCGGGCATGCAAGGCCTCAGCGCTTTTAGAGTCAAGTTGATGAAGGTCGTAGGCTCAATTGAACTCAGTGCAGCAGAAACACCCTCCTCAGCTAGCTCCAATAGAAGCGCTTCCATGGAAGAAGACTGAGCAGGGTTCAGATCGCTCAGGCTAGACATCAGCAACGTCCCCGTTATGCATGCAGACATGAGGCTTTGAAATCGGTGAAATGAGATTTGAGTTCCACCATCACTAGCTCTCTTCGTCCATGATACGCATAGCTCTTTCAACTCTTCGAGTTTGGGGTAAAGAAGCTCTAAGACGAGCTTCTTCAATGCAAAGAAGCTTGTTGCATCTGCCGCGAGAGGGGGGGTTTCCTTAGCTGACGAATAACAACACTCGTTGGATATGACATCAGCTGTCTCGTGCCCAAGCAATAGAAGATACTCATTGAAATCCCCAATCTCTCGCTGGGATATCCATGTCTCACCCAACAAGCCACCAGAAACAATGTCTTGTCCATTTGAAGAAAGGGGTTGGGCTCCGTAGCACAAATGCAGAAGGTTAACAAGATCAATGGGGCGTACATGGGCAGATTGGAACGAAGCATATGCCAGCTCGCCTAGATATTTATCGATTAGCAGATATCATACAACTATCCAGTTTTGAGACGTACTCGGATTCCATCGCAAGAAAACCCATCTTATTATGTGACTTGATGTGTTTTGACTCGCGTTAGGGAGCCTGGAATTACGAATATGATATAAATGTGACATCAGCGCAAGAGACGTGTCACACAAGATACCCGGTCCGTTAATGTCTGCTGTTGTAATGATGTTGTTTATATCGTCTGATATATTGTGGTACGGTAAAATGTCAGTTTCGATAATGCTGTGCAGGGACAGACAGGCGGCACGGCTCGTCCTTGGGACGCTGATTGACCGGGCAGCTGAATGCCATATTTGTGTCCATATGCCTTGTTGGAGTCGACACTCTTTAGACCATAGCGCACAGCTGTGGAAGGTCAGTCCGTGGTGGAGAAGTAGAAGGATGATTGACAATCCCACCTAGAGCAAGCAATCAAAGCCCAAGACGCTGTGAGGCCATTTTTGTCTCCAGCCAAGCCAGCGAGATCAATTAGAAGCTCATTGATCTCGCTGTGACTCAGAGTATTTGTTACTAGCATGAATGGCACTAGTTGCAAGGCAGTTCGAACAACTCCAATATCCTTGGACTTAAGCCTGACTTTGATGGGGTTAGGATCCTGGTTGATCCGTCTCTTTTTCCGTAGTTGCCCCCTATTATCGACTTCTTGATCTGCGGCATCCTTCTTAGGCCGGAGGAGCATGGCTTCCAAAAAAGCAAGATTCTGGACTATGGCCCAGTGGCTTTCTCCTTGGATATTGTGAGGGTGGAGTCCAAAGAGACCAAGCTGCATCGCATGTCCTCGCGAAGCCGATGGGGTGAAGGTCAGATCAGTAAGCTGCAGGCGAAATGCTTCACTCCGCTTGGAATACTCTTGCCATAGAGATTCAACCAAGCTTTCCAATTCATTACGTACGCCCACGTCCCAAAGATTGATGGCGAGGTATTCTAGATGTAGATGCATGAGGAATATACCCCTGGATATCTCATTCCTTAGGGCTGTGATTAGTTCATCCTGAGAGACTCTTTCCGCACGCCACCAGTAGCCCATATGAGGTGAAACATTTTTCGCCAAAGAAATAGCATCGTCCAGACTATCTGCTTCAATTGCTTGGAACACAGTGTTGATGATTGAAAAGCAGAGCGTCTGCATAGAACCAAGGCTGGGATGCTTGACATTTAATACCCTCAGAGCTAGGTCGGTGATGTCTGGCATCCGCTGAAGGATTGGGGCATTGGCCGCTGATACTAAGTGGTAGAGGCCTTCGAGAGCATCCTTCAATGGGCCGCCTTCTCCCGGTCCATTATGACGTGGGGCTTGCGGAGATGGATTCGATATTGGCATTGCCCGAGATGAAGAGGTAGCCAGCGCGGGGGAATTCCTCGTAACGTGGGGCAACGAAACTATGTTTGACTCGTTTGAGAGAACATTTAGAGCAACATCGAGGAAGAAGTCGACGCAAACTTGCCACGGTTCGGCCTTCTTCCTAGCTAAGAGCTCGACGTTGGCCTGCCGAGACATAATTTCCGCGAGGGCCTTGACGTAGTCTTGCAATAGTGGCCATACAAAGTCGTCGTCAGGGCCAGGCAAGACTTGAGTGATGTGATCCATGACAGCAAGCAGCGTCTTTCGTCCTATCTTGGAGGCCCCACGAATTGTTGCCATCCTGACTGCGGCTGCACATTTCGATAGTCGAGACGCGGCAGAATTCAACGTTGGTTGCGACTTTGAGCCGTCGTAATAAACCGGTTTTTGATGAAGCACAAAGCTGAATATAGCTTCAAATATTTCGTGATAACTCTTGTCTCCTAAGTCAGAGCTGGATAAAGTTAGAGCGGTAAGCTAGTTATTTATACGAGGGAGTGCAGTCAGCCATACAGATTTGTCAACGTATTTCGAGGATTTAGAAGGTTGATCAAATCTTTGAGATGCATGTCAACAGCAAGCTATGGTTGGGTAACGCCAGAATGCTTCACATACCATTCAAAGCTTTATTCCGATCTTTGACTGGGCCTGATTTCACCCGTCCTACAACAAACGATTAGTAAGAAACATACATGTAAGAGAAGGATGAAGCGCACTCGCTAGGACCATGACACTTGATCCATGAGAGGAAGCCATGATGGTTTATGGAGAATCAAATCTCAGGACCCAAATTCTAATAAATATGACCGCTGCAACGCTCTAGCTGATGCGTACTGGGTATACATGAGTAGGTATTTTGGTCATGAGCGGTTCGCGTCGCGATTCTCTAAGCGCTTCAAACGTCAATCAGAAATACCACCGAGTGGGGATGCCATTATAAACATGAATTTTTTCCTCCTTGAATAAAATGACAAAAGGGGCAAAAAAAAAAAAAGAAGTCACGTATGAGAACAAGGCAGCTTCTTATGTTCAAGTAACAGCAGCACCAATTCACTTTGTTGGTTCACAGCTTCGCCGTTTATTGGCAGCTTGTTTTGAGGCGTCTTCCCGAGCTGCAAGAGGAAAGGCAGGTTGGCGGCAGAATCCTCACCGCCTTGTGCAGCTCCCATGTTATTATTTCGGCTCCGCAACATTCGAGAGCCCGTCTCGTGGCCAATGAGAGGCCGGTTTTCAGCAAGTTCGAGAGAAGGCTGCAAAGAAACTCCCAAAAACCATAACGACAATCCACCAACACGGCCGCTTTCTTACGGTCTGGCGCCGATTTGCGCGTTTGGAGTTTCTGGTCGGCTCTCCTTATTGCGACCTGATCCAATCCCAATATGCAATAGCTTCCGATTGCCAATATGGCCGAGATTACGACATTAGATGCCCTCCAAGCCCTGCACCGTGAGCTGCTGACGCTGAGCAGCGGTGGGGGGAGCAGCTCTGACAACTTGAGCAACGAAGTGCTTTTTGAAATCTTCGAGAAAGAGCTGGGGAGGCTGTGGGAGCGTCCGAAGAAGAGCGAAAAGAGCCGCAGCGCTGTAAAGACTGGTATGCCCCGAATATTCATCTCCACCGATCGAGAGGGAAACGGAAGCAGCTTACAAGTTTTTTAGGCAAGGTCTCCATTGACGACAACCAGTATTCGGTCAACGACAAGTTTCAGCAAGATGTCCTTGCGTTTTCGGACGAGATTGACCTCGATGAGGTGGAAGCTGTTCGATATCTCCTCGACTCTCAGGATGACGTCTCTGTCCTGGGTCGATCTCTCCTCGAGTGTGCCGTGATCCGATTTCATCAGCAGCGGAAATACGTGTTGGACTCCTTCAGGCTATTTTTGGAATTGAACAACATGGACTATGAGGGAGAAGAGCCGAACGCGTTGGAGACCATCAAGGTCTACGTTGACACCCGTCTACTGCGAAAAAGCCCCGATGGAGCGAAGCGCCTTGCGCCCAGGTGCCTGCGCGCAATGGCGGAAATCAAGACGTGGTTGCAAAGGCTGGGAGAAAGAATAACAGCAGCCCAGACTCTAGGCAACGTGCCCGCGGATGACCTACCAGAGGAGCTGGAAACCGTCGAGTTCTCTCGCGTGAGCCTGATTCAGCAGCATGAGGCTCTGGGCGTTATCTTGTGCGAATGCGTTGATAAAAGACAGGCCGAAACACCTGATTTCCTAGAATTCATCTCCGTGTTGAAGAAGTGGGATAAGTATGATACATTACTAGGTCAGTGCTTGCCCGCCATGAAGGTGAATGGTCGAGCTGACATAGCCCTCCGTTGAATACCAGTCCACCTCGTTCCGGCAATCGGGGCTTATATGTCTGTCTTTGCATCGTCCGAAGGGGGCTACGATTTAAGGCAAGGCAGAGAACTTAACAGCAAACTCTTCCCTCCTGCGGACGACTCGACTTGGCCACTTCCCTTTCTGCACGCCACAATTCGTGCATGGTGGCTTGCGGAATACAGTGGATGGTATCTAGATGATCCTCCCGAATCTGCTATACCACCGGGGACCGACCTTGATGAAGGTAAGAGATGGTAATGGTGGTTTTCGCCTCTTCGGCTTGGCTAACTTGATTATCAGAGGATCGTCAGAGGTCAAAACAATTCCTAGATTCTCTGAAAGATGGTGCGTTTGACTTCATGCTCTCGGTGGCTGGGGATATCCGGTCTCCAGACTGGCACGATTCTGTCCGGGCTGGCATGCGCAAATGGCTACAAAGGAAATCGTCACCTTTAGTCTCTGAACGAATCCAGTTTTCGAGCTTCTTCCAGTTGTGTTTGATGTCGCAGCTAGAGGTTTTCGTTGATGCTTTTATAACCAACTTACCCGATGTTCTTCGAAAGCTCAGAGTGGAAGAAGATGAGCAGCGCCAACTCAGCCAGGCGCATGAACAAGATTTGGACTTGGAGAGGTTCTTGCTAATTATCGCATACGCCTACGAGGGGCGACCCGAGGCTTCCGCAAACTTTTGGCAAGATCCAGACAGCAATCTAGCCGGATTTATGCATTGGGCCTCCCGGAGAGCTTCTACGCCCTTGGTTGCAGCCTTTTGCGAGATGCTCCAAGCCATTTCCGTCAACGACGAGTGTGCCACTGCTGCACATGAGTTTCTCCTAGACGAAGGCCATCACTCATCTGGGAAGATGAGACGGACCCAGTCCCTGACTTGGACTCAGATATTCAAGGAGCTCGATTTTTTCTCGGAAAAAATTAAACAGAAGCCTATTCCGACGCAGTCGGTACGATTTCGGGGCGGAAAGCCTGCCGCCGATGTCATAGAAACCGAACCCGAGTCGTCCATGATGCTTGAATGCTACCTGCGCCTCATTACGAAGCTCGCCAGCGAAAGCGAGATTACTCGACAGTTTTTGCTCTTGAACTCGGGTTATAACCTTGTCGATATGCTGTACGAGCTGGCCAGCAGCCCCATACCCTCTCAACTGCGCGGCTGCGTCTTCTTGGCCCTACGGGCTCTGGTAAGCCGCAAGAGCCTTCAGGAAAACCACGCAATGTGGAGGTGTCTGGAGAATTGGATCTCGGGGGGTTATGTTGGCGCAGCCACAGGTTCGGTGCGATCACCGCAGCCTACGCCGCTGGTGTCGATGGATCGCATTTTCGACGAAATGAGCAACGGCTTTGAGGACCCCGAGTCTTTCATCAAGCTCTTGCTCGAGCTCGTCACCCCTGCGAGCGATTCCAGCCCCTTGAACGATGGCCTGCCGTTCCCCGAGAACCTCGGTGCTAGTTCCCGCGCGCCCGGAATAGAAGTCTACGTTGATTTCGTCATTGGACTCGTCTTTTCATCCAAGATTCCGGAGCTTCAAGACGTTCACCAAACAAGAGTCCTGAGGCTCAGCTGCCTGGAGTTCATGCTTGCCTGCCTAACCACGTTCAATGAGGACCTCTTGGTTTTGGCGAACGAGACGAACATTGCCATTGACTCTTTGGTCTCAACGACCGATTTAGCGACATATGTTAGGATGCATCCTTTCGCGCGGGTGATGGAGTGGATGTTCAATGACAAAGTGATGACGGCCCTCTTTAACACAATCCACCAAAAGTCTGTCGAAATTGGCAATGCCACCCCAGACTCGCCGCTCATCTTGGGCGTGCTGCGTGCGGTAGAGGTCATATCAAAAGTTCTTGATCTCGAAACGACCTATCTCGACCTTGTCCGGCCATTAATCAAGAACCAGTCTGGTCCACGCAGGCAGCCCGTCGCCAATGCCGCGTATGCTTCATTTCAGGATGGGCTGGTGACCAGGTTGAATCTGGTCGTGGATATGGGAAAATATTGCGGCATCGGCCATCCTGACTTGACCCTGGCCTGTCTAAAGTTACTAGAGAAGATGTCGTCGTCTTCCAAGATTACAGCTGCTTGGTCCGGGGCGAGTCGGCACGCCCATCGGAACAAGGCAATTGTTGCCATGGAAGCGAATGGAGAGCACGAAGGCATATCGCGAGCATTCATCGCCGAGGTGATGACTCCTCTGGAGGCGGGCAGCGGGGCAGACTCGCCTCTCTACATAACCAAGGTATATATCCTCGACTTCCTGTACCAATGTCTCCGAATGACGCCCAAGGAGCCTACGATTGCGCATTTGTTGCTCGGTTTCAAATGCGGGCTGGATTCGCTCTCTGTTGAAGTCAACAGTGCTTTTGCCTCCCGCACCTCGTTGTTTCACAGTATTCTGGGACTCTTGCTAGAGTCTCCGTCCAGCGATGCTCTGGGCATGAGGCAATGGTTAATCGCGATCAAGTCTCGCGTGATGCGCATATTAAATCTCCTCTGGGGCTCACCGCTATCATCGGCGATTGTCATTCGGGAGCTCCGCGAAAACGAGCTTCTGTTCCACCTTCTTACTCGCGAAACGGTCATTCAGCCAGACCTGCCCTGGGAGGGCCAGAGCGTTGGAAATTCACAGTTCCCAACGACCGATGGGGCCGTGACGCTGATTGAGTTTCTAACGCTGCGAAGTATGAGTCTGGAGTATATCGCCATGGAGCTCTGCAAAATCGCCCAAGGACGTATGCCCGGCGTTAAGAGACGCATATTTGACGCCCTCAACGGCCAAGTCGTGGGAGAGGGCAACGAGACTATTCAAACTCCGACTGTATTTGACCTGTTCGACTTCCTCCTGCCGGAAGGTTTTTGGGAGATCCCTCCGCCGCCGATTCAGTTCTACAAAGACCTGGATCTATCTGCGTGCTTGGAGAGCGGCGCCGACGCCAACCAAGTTTACAATCTAGATCGGGTGAGGGAGATTCTCCTACTCAAGCGAGGAGAGGCACAGCAAGGAGCGGTCATTGCGCTCAATGATTTGGCACTTATCGAAAGGGAGGAGGTGGTGATTATGGAGTATCTCATATCTAGCGACAGGCAAAAGCAGATTGGGTCGCAATGCCTTCGCGTCTTGCGGTCCTGGATCAAGGTGCTGCTCGTCATGGTTGAATCGTGCGACTACAAGGGTGCAGCACAGACCTCATTCTTCCTTCAGGCACTGCAAGCCATTCTGCCAAGCTTGGAGATTTTCGCCGCGGACCGTCCGGACGAGGCCCTGGAGCTGGCCAAGCTGGCGAGGGTGCTGCTCTTCAAGCTGGAGCTTTCGCCTCTTTCGACGGACGACAAGGCGAGCGGAGCCATTGGCAATTTGGTCAGCGATAAGCTGTATCAGCTTTTCCAAACCTGTCTCCAAGCGGTTGGCAAGTGGGCGGGCTCTCCCGAGCTAAGGTCGGTGTACTACGAGATTTGCTACCGGTATCTGACGGGCATGTCCGAAGATCATGGGCCACTGACCGCCAGCCGCCCGAAGACGTTCAAGACCGTGCAGGTGTACGGCGAGCGGCTCGTCAACGTGGTGTGCGATGATGCCTACTGCGGGGATCCGGCGTGCCAGACCGCGGCCCTCATCTTCCTGGGCGCTCTGGTTCACATGGACAGCCAGGAGCGGGAGAGTTATGTCGTCGAGACGCTTAACAAGCTGAATTTCATCGGCATCCTCATCGACTCCCTCCGAAACATTATGCGAGAATGGCATGATGTCTTTGCATCTAGTATGTCCCCCCTCTCCTTCCCTCTTCTCCTTCCCTCTTCTCCTTCCCTCTTCTGCGGTCCATCACCTCAAACAAACCTGGTGTTGATAATACCTCGTGCTAACAATCCTCGTTCCCAAGGCAACACTGACCAGCAAAACTTCCAAAACGCCCGTCTCGCCATCATCCTCCAGCTGGCCCAGTCTCGCACCGGTGCCAAGTACGTCCTCCACGCCAACCTCTTCCGATCCCTGGAGCACTCTGGCCTCTTTGCCGCCGACCCCGAGTTGCAAATCGACGCGGCAAACCCTCGCGCCCTGGAGCAGCATTACGATTTACTGGCCAAGGTTGTCCGTATCATTGGCGCAGCCATCCTGAGCCGCGGCAACAACAACGTGACACAGGGACGCAAGTTCCTGACGGATCACCGCATGCTTGTCAGCCATGCGCTGAAGCGCAGCGCCGGCATCGGTACTGGGAATGAAGACCGGCGCCTAGAGGAGCGGATTGAGGAGCTTGCCGATGCACTTGTGGTTGTCATTGCCGCAACAAGTTTCTTGGAAGTAAGTTTAGACTCTGTCTCTCTGTCTCCCTCTCTCCCTCTCCCTCCCTCTCTCCTTCTCCCTTTTTTTTTTTCATTTTTTTTTTCATTTTGTTTGTTCGTTCTTTCTTTTCCTACGTTGGAGTTGAACGCTAATCCGATGGGTTGATTTCAGTTTGAAAATGACATACTCCCGGAGCCCAAGCAACATGACCACGTGCTCTTTCACTAAGCGAAAGACGAGAGAGATTTCCAGCTTTTTTTTTTTTTTTTTTTTTTTTTTAATTTTTTTTTTTTTTTTTTTTTTAGAATATGTAAGGCATAATACTAATAGCAAGGTTGAATTTTTATTTTGCTGTTGCTGTTGCTTTTGCTTTTTTTTTTTTTTCCTGTTCTTCTTTTTGGTATATTTCAAGTCATCGCCGGTCTTGAAGAATTGTGAAAAAAAAAGGCGTTTGCATGGAAAGGATTTCTCAGGCACAAACATACGAAAAGATTTGACAGGGATGCGGTGGTGGAAAGAGTTAAGCAAATCTATCCAAAGACAAGAGTAGATAGAGAGAAGATTCGAGGCAGTGTATAAACCACAGTCACAGCAGACCACATTTTTGCAGATATTCACGCGATGGGGTGATTCAACACCCAATGTGGGCCAGCAATTCACGGGGGATTTCACACAAGAGGGGTGCGGAAAAGAAGAAAGAAGAAAAAAAAAACGTCTCAAGGTATTTTTGAATTAAGCCGACTGCAATGAATTCTCTCTTTTCTCTCTCTCTCCTCTCTCTTTGCAGTGGAGATGTATGTATATATATATATATATATATATATAATTATATATACATATAACAGAGGCGATATGCAAGCCTGACTGCACTGCATGAATGCCACCGTGTTGGTATATGTGTGTGCGCCGCGCGCTCCCCAGACGCACCGCTAGAGTCATGACTGTGATGGGTGACGGGGATATGGAGGAAGCCAAATGATGTATGGGCGTTTCGGCTATGGCGTGGCGGATGCAGCGTTTGTGCTTTTCGTTTCGTGCGGGAGCGGTGGTGATGCGGGCAGTGGTAACTGAATGGCATGGCCGTCGTCTCTCTCTCTCTCTCTCTCTTTTTTTTAAAAAAAAAGAAGAAGAATGAATAGTAAAACGCCGTCATTGGCGGCAGGGTTCATGCCATGGCTTGAGCTTTTCGCTTGCCTTGGCGGGTTCTCGTCATGAGTTTCAGTTCCAGAGGCCAGTAGCCTTTTGTTTTTGTGGAATAATTGTCGCGGGGCTTCATGTCAATTTTGGCTCGACACATGGGACATTTGCCTCGGGTCGATTCGATGCTGAGCGAGGAGTAGAGGCACTGGGCGCAGAACAGGTGTCCTAAGCGGAGGCAGCGTGAGCAGAGTGCGTGACGCAAAACTTGAGACTAGGCGGCAAAAAAAAAAAAGAAGGATAGGCGGGGGAGGGGATCAACAAGGGGAGATGAATGGATGGGTGCTTACCGCAATGCGTGAGGGTCAGTCCCGTCACGTCGTCCATGCATATGACGCATTGGAACGTCGACAGCTTGACCCTGTTGTCCACCTGTGGCTTTTTGAGCTCATCGGGAACGTCCGTGGCATCGGTAAGATCTATGGTTGTATAATCCTCGCTCTTGAAACCCAAGGTCGAACCGGGCCTGGAGGGGCTGGAGCCGAAGAGCGAGTCGTCATCGTCCATGGCGGGCCGCAGGGGGGTCGGCTCGGCGGCAGAAGCCACGGTCAGCCTCTGCCGCTTGTTGGTGTTTGTCGTAGAGGTAGAACCGCCGCGAGCTTCATGGGCGGCAGCCTGGCTCCGCAGCGATCGCCGACGCGCCGTAGATGCTGCAGGCATGGTGGTGTCGGCAGCGGAGGCAAAGGACGAATCGGCAGTCTCGGCGATGGGCGGCGGCAAATCCGGAACGCGCTCAACGTCGTCAAAGATGCCGTCAGGAGCACCGACGTCGCTGTCGAGAAAGGCGTCCGCCGAGGTTTGGAGGGGAGCGGAGGCTTGGCCAGAGGCTGGTGGCGAGGCTAGAGGGAGAGTGGAGGCCGGTGAAGAAGTACCGAAGAGGATCCGATTGGTGTCGGGGCGGTTCTGGTTCTGGCTCGGATGGGGATGGCCCGGGGATGGAGCGGAGGGAGCGGCGGCAGAGAGCGACGGGGCCGAAGTTGGGGCCGAGGCTGAGGCTGAGACCGGTGCAGGGAAGAATCCAAAATCGAAGGCAAGGTGAAGGTCCGGGCGAAGACGCTGCGGCGGCTGCGGCGGTGACTGCAGCAAGGGCGGCTGCGAAGTGAAGGGCGCGAGGGAGGAGAGGGAAAAGTCGGGCGCGGAGCGGTGGTTGTCCAGGGCGAGGTTCAGGCCAAAGGCTCTGGCAGCAACAACGCTGATGTTGCCCGGATCATGCTGGGGCCACTCGGGCTGGAGGTCGATTTGGCTCCGGTAAGTGGACCAGAAGGCCGTCGACTGCGGGCCGATGACGAGGGGAGGATAGCGGTCGTCAAAGGGCGTGTTGAGTGGAGAGTAGGGATCGGGCTGGAGCGTGGCGAGGGCGAGCGGAAGGGCGACAGTGGCGGAGGAGCCGGAGACGGACGACAGCTGCGAGGGAGAAGAAGCTGGCGTTGAGGAGGAGGATGAAGACGTGGCGTGGCGACGCGGCGACGACGATCGGGCGAGTGGCGAAAGGCCCTGCGGCGGCAGCGGAGGAAGTACCGGGCGGAAGCCGAGAGCCGAATAGGAAGAATAAGAAGAATAAGAAGAATAGGAGGAAGAATAAGACGAAGCAGCAGCAACAGCAGCAGCAGCAGCAGAAGAAGCAGAAGAAGAAGAAGAAGGAAAAGAGCCTGACGCGGAGGCGGAGGCGGAAGAAGAGAGAGGCGGCGGAAGAGGAGGAGGAAGAGGAGGAGGAGGAAGAGGAGGAGACGGGAAGAGGAGGAGGCGCGGCGGCGGCGGCGCTCGCCTGTGGGCGGTGGGCGATATGGAAAGCGAAGCCGCGGGCCAGTGGCGATGGAGGTGGTGGTGGCGCGGACGCGGTGATGCAGGCGCTGGAGTCGAGGCGGACGCTGAGGCGGACGCTGAAGCTGAAGCTGAAGCCGAAGCCGAAGCGGACGCTGATGTTGATGCTGATGTTGATGCTGATGCCGAGGCGGGAGAAGAGGCAAAGTCTGAGGTCGGCGTCGACGCTGGGGCCCGTAAGAGTGGCGCTGGAGTCGTAAATCGCCGCGTTTCCATGTCCGGCAGCCGGCCGAATCCAAGGCCAGAGGCCATTGATGACGAGAAGAAGACGCGGGAGAGACAGAAGAGACAGAAGAGAGAGACAGAGAGAGAGAGAGAGAGAGAGAGAGAGAGAAAGAAAGGAGAAGAAGAAGAAAAGAAGAAGAAGAAGAAGAAGAAGAGGCGAGGGGAGAAGGCGAGGAAGAGAATTGCCCGTGAGTGGGCAGAGGCCGGCAATTTTGCAGGCAGCAGCAGGGCGGGAAAATCTTATGGTGGGCAATGATCAATCACCAAATACAGGCCATAGCGGCAACCAACCCAAACATTAGGGGGAGGAAAGGGGGAGGTAACAGAATTGGCTTTGAGAAAGAAAGAAAGGGGGGAAAAAAAAAAGGAAGGATGAAAAAGAAGATGATGATGATGAAGAAGAAAAGAAGAGGAAGAAGACAAAAGAAGGAAAAAAAAAAAGATCGCGGAAATGGGGTGCTGCGCGTGTCTCAGAGGCCCCCCCCCCTTTTTTTATTTTATTTTATTTTATTTTTATATATATTTTTATTTATCTATTCTTTCATTATCTTTTTTCTTATCTTCCTTTTTTTTCCCATTTTTTTTTATTTTTATTTTATTTTATTTCTTTTTTCAAATTCTTGTGTTCCTGCCTTAAAGCTGTTACTTTTTTTTTTTTTTTTTTTTTTAATTTTTTTCCCCCCCCTTCAGCTATCATGTGAAAATAATCCAGCCTCAAATCAAATTCAGCCTCAAATTCAGCTTCCAATTCAGCTTCCAATTTCTCAAAACAACTCGGGCTTCTTTGTCACGCCTGCTTTTGCCGAGAGACTCTGCGCTGATTGAAAAAAAAAAAAAAAAAAAAAAAAAAAAAAGGCCTTGTCTGCCGAGTGGCGCCACGACAACCAAAATTATTCCTGCCTGTTCAATTTTAATTTTTTTTTTGTTTCTTCGTGCTGCTCGTGCATGCAAACGGGGAGCCTCTATTTATTTTTTATTTTTATTGTTATTTTTATTTTTATTTTATTTATTTATTTTGAAAATTTATTCTTATCGTTATCATTTTGCTCTGTTTGCTCCATCCAGTCTCTCCCGCTGCGATGCGATGCCTCGACTGACGGGGGCCGTTGTGTTGTGTTGTGCTGTGTTGTGCTGTCCATCATCTCTTCTTATTCTTCTTGTTGTTGTTCTTGTTCTTCTATTGCGGCTCAGAGTCCGGACTATATGCGATGTGAGGTGGTGATACACGGCATCCCTCTCTCACCCCCCCCCCCCCCCCTTTCTCCCTCTTAAAGAAGAAGAAGAAATGGCCACCTGGCAGTGACGCAATAACAAAAACAACACAAGAAACACCTCAGATAGAATCATGTACTAATAATAGGGGGAGCCCTGTGCCCTTTTCGAGCCAGCAATCGACCACGTCTCCCTCATCGCGATCAACCGCCAGCAAGTACATCATCATCACCACCACCACCACCACCATCATCATCATCATAATCATCATCATCATCATCATCATCATAATCATCATCATCACCATCATCATCACCACCACCACCATCATCATCATCATCACCATGTCTCCGACGCCCTGCCTGGCGACCTACCAGGCTCTCCAAGCCATGGACAAGCTGCGAGGCAGCCAAAACTGGGCATCGTGGAAGCTCCTCATCATGGCCAATGCCCGCGCCCTGCGTCTCGTCGCCCATATCCAAGGCTCCGCCCAGGACCAAAGCCCGCGCATGCCTCGAGCAAGAGAGACTTACGCCAAGGCCGAGTCGTGCGCCCGCATCCTCGTCTTGGGCTCGATTGAGCCGGAGCTGCTGTCGCGGCTGTGCGAGCTCGGCTTGCCCGACGACGCCTCTGCTGCCGACCTGATGAGGTGGCTGCACGTCATGGTGAGCACGCGAGAGGCCGACTCGACGGCCTACGACGACTTGGCGAGGCTCATCCGCATCGACCCCCAGGATTTCCCGTCCACGGACGCCTACGGCAAGGAGGCGCTGAACCTGTGGGCTCGCATCAGCCACGTCTGGCCGGGCAGCGCGAACGCCATCGCCGCAACCTCCATCCTCGAGGGCCTGAAGCAGCATGACGAGCACGCCTACCGATACTGGAGGGGCTTCGTGGTCTCGAGGAAGGGCAGCATCTCGCAGCAGGACCTCTTTGACCTCGTGGCGGCGTGTAGGGGCCGTCGAGGTGTCGAGGGCGCTGCCAACGAAGACGCCGCTGCGGCCCCTGCGGGAGATGGATCGTCGGTATACAGCCAGCCAGGCTCAAGAGGATAGCTGGATTTTTTTTTTTTTTTGCCATTGCACGCACGCACGCAGAAGTCTATGGAAAGCAAGGGGACGAACAAAAGGGGGGATGGGAATACGAAACATGTCAAGGCGGCTCTGAAACGAGCCCCCCCGCCTCCCCTCCCCCCCCTTTTTTTTCCGGTATGATGCAAATAGAGTAAAGCAACAATAGCAACCAAAAAAAAAAAGGAATTTATTTATATAAAAAAAAGAAAAGAAAGTATAGAATAAAAAAAATAAAAAACCAATCTCAAAAGTTCATTGTAATAACCATAGACAAGTCTATCTTTATAAAATCAAATAGCTCTCTCTCTGTTCTTGAAAAAAAAAAAAAAAAAAGGGGGAGAAAAAAAAGAAAAAGAAGAAAAAAAGACAAAAAAAAAAAAAGAAAATAAAGAAAAGAAAAAAAAAGTTCGGCCATCCAACAAGCCACAACAAAACATGACCGCCCATCACCATGTCGTCGAGGCGCCCCAGTGGTCACCATCCCCCGTCCGGCTCCAGAACGACGGCCCTTTGGAGCGCGAGCTCAATCTTGGCCAGGTGCTCCGCCATCCTCCTCTGCAGGCCCCGGATGCGTCCCGCGAGATCCTCCGCGTCCGCCTCTCGCCGCCGGCGGCAACCATCCATCGACTGGCAAAACATCGCATCCGAGGCCGCCTCTGTTTTCGATGACACAGAGTGCGTTTCGCCATCAGCTCGCGCCCCTCCCAGCGCTCCGGCCCCGGCTTTTGCCATTGCCGCTGGTTGAATAGCGGCTCCCGTCTCCGCGTCGGCCGCTTCTTCTTCCGCCTCTGCTCTCTCTTCCGCTTGCGTTCCAGGTTCAGATGTCGCCTCCAAAGCCGAATCCAGGGCCTCGCCGTCGCGATGAGGACGTCTAGTCGAGCTGTCGGAACGTCGTCTCCTCGCGCGGCATCTGTTTTCCCATGGGGGGTTGCTCTCCAGCCAAGACCAGTCGTGATCCTCATGAGCTTCGGCCTGCTCAAGATCAAGGCCCTTGTCGGGAGATTGAGCGTTGGGGCCGATCAGGGCGAGTTTCTCGAAAATGCGGTGTGCTTTCGCCAGAAGCCCTGCTTGGCTCTCTCGTAAGGAGACGGAATCGCTGGTCGAAACCTCACAGGGAGAAGAAGGCAGGGAAGATGTGTCGGCACGGAGAATGCCACCACCCACAGCATCTATATACATTTCCTCCTCCTCCTCCTCCTCCTCCTCCTCCTCCTCCACGTCCACAACACGTTTGACAACGCCTCCCCTCACGATCCTCATCTTCCTCCGGAAAAATCCGCCGTCACCGAGCTCTCGCTTCCTCTTCTCCCCCCTCACGTTAATAAACCGCATTGTTCTCTCCGGCATCGATGCTCCCGTCTTCGAAACAGTGCAGACAGACCACCTTCTGCCTTTATAAATTTCGACACGCCTCCGAATTTTCTAGGCAAAAGGTAAATATATATATATATCGCTGGGGAGATTGTCATGTGCAACCCCCGTCCCGCTTCTTGCTCTTCCTGAATAAACTGGACGCCGTTCCAAGGCTGCAGAGGATGCTTTCCGGTCATATTGACTGCTTTGCGCAAAAGTGCTTCAAACCGCTCCATCGTGAATAACCGGCACAGAGCATGCGTCAAGGCCCGTCGAGTCACCCTAAACAGGTCTCGTCTTGTAAACAAACCTTCAGCAAAAACTGCAAAAATTCCACTCCGTTGGCCAAAAGAGAGAAGCTCACTGCCAATTCCCTTTCTTCTCATCGCAGCAGCCCAGGTAAAGCAACGCAACACAACGCCGCTTCTTTTTACTCCCATCCCTCAGTTCTATGAACTTCTTTCGCTCATGTGAGTATCCCCGAAAAAAGAGTCCCCCACCCTTTTTTTTGTTTTTTTTTTTTTTGGGGGGGGGGGGGGGGGGGGCGTTGAGAGAACCGTGGCGTGAGGGCGAAATCGTGCCGCCAAATTTCTCACTTCATCCCCTCACCTCCCTACCCCAAGCCCGGCTACTTCTTATACAAGCGCCAACAAAAATCTTTACTTCTTCTTCCTAAGAAGGCGAGAAAGCGACTTTCTCCCCATAAATCCTCGCCTCTTGTCGGCCCCTGAGCAGCCTGCCAGGCTCTTTCGACACGACTGCGTGTGGGGATGATCTTTGCCAAACACTCTCTCCATCTGCTTGAGCGTCTGCCGCCTCATCTGCTCCGCCTCCTTGTGTCTGCCTTGTTCAGCAAGCACAAGGTAGAGGTTAAACATGCTATGAAGCGTCTGGGGGTGGTCTTCGCCTAGTATCTTCTTACGGAGCTCAAGTGTCTGCCGGTGCATCTGCTCTGCCTCCTTGTGTCTTCCCTGTCTCGCGAGCGTGAGCGCAAGGTTGTTCACGGAAGAAAGTGTGCTGGGATGGTCTTTGCCGAGCCCTCTCTCTAGTAGCTCAAGCCCCTGCCGATGCAAATTCTCTGCCTCGTTGTATTTGCCTAGTCCCATAAGTGCGTTTGCGACGCTGTTCATGCTAGCGAGCGTGTTCGGATGGTCTTTGCCCAGTGCCTCCTCGTGAAGCTCAAGTATTCTCCGATACATCCGCTCTGCCTCTTCATGTTGTCCCAGGCTTATGCGTATATCTGCGAGGTTATTGAGAGCAAGGAGCGTAGTTAGATGATCTTTCCCTAATACATTCTCGCAAAGCTCGAGCGTTTGCCAGCTCATCTGCTCTGCCTCTTTATGTCTTTCCTGTTTAATAAGTACAACTGCGACATTATGCATGCTCATCAACGTCGCCGGATGCTTCCTGCCTAGTACTTTCTCATGGAGCTCAAGTATTTTCCGATGCAGCCGCTCTGCCTCATTGTACTGACCTGCCTCGATAAACGTATTTGCAAGGTTGTTCATGCAAGAGAGCACATCTGGATGCTCACTGCCTAGCGACTTCTCCATAGAATCAATTATTTGCCGCTGCATCTGCTCTGCCTCTTTGTGTTTGCCTAGGCTCGCGAGCGTATCCGAAAGGCTCTGCATGGTATAGAATGCTTCTATATGCCCTAGGCCTAGTGCCTTCTCGCGGAGCTCGAGTGTTTGCCGATGCATCTGCTCGGCCTCCTTGTATTTACCTTGTTTCCCAAGCATATCCGCAAGGTTGGTCATGCTAGCCAGTGTGTTTGGATGGTCATTTCCTAGGTCCTCCTTGTAATGGCTGAGCGTCTGCCGGTTCATCTGCTCCGCCTCCTTATACTTGCCCAGATGGCCGAGCAAAACCGCGAAGTTGTTCATGGCGGCAAGCGCAAACGGGCGATTGTTCGAAACCTCTATTCTGATCAGCTCGAGCGACTGTCGATACAACTCCTCGGCGGCCTGAAACTGCCCCAGCAAGGAATGGCTCTCGGCCATGCGTGACAAGAGCTCGCCCTCCGCCTGGCTGTCTGCAGAACGCCCCGGAAATTCCAGCGCGGCCTGCGCGTGTGGGAGATACTCCATCCACACGTCTCTATTTACGTGCTTTGGAAACTTGATTTTCAGGTTGAGCCGCCGTATCGCAGACGTGACGCGCGCCCCGAGCTCACCCTCCTTCTCCAGCCAGTTCCGCATCGCCAACCGCACAAGCCGATGCATGTCGAACGAAGATTTCCCCTCGTGCTGGGTGATGAATGCGTATGCCTTGAGCGTGCCGATCGCATCCGTCGCCTCCACCTTGCCGGCCTCGGGCAGAAGCGACTTTGGAATGTCCTTCTCTGCCAGCACACTGATGAATTCCAGGTATTCCGCCGCCAGCCGGTCGTGCTGCAAGATGTGGCTGAACGAAATCAGCCAGGTTGTGGCGACCGGGTTCTGGACCTCCTTGTATCGATACCGGTCCTCAAAATCCCTGCTTAGCAAATCAACCACGTCTGCGGGCTCGGACTCGCAGAGCTCGAGATACTCGGAAGCCGAAATCTGTTTCGCGGCCATGTATGCCGATGCCTGCTTTATGGCAAGGGGCAGGTTTGCCAGGAAGCCAAGCAGCCTCTCGGTCGCCCCAGCATTGCTGGTCTGGCTCTCCTCGAGACCCTTCTGTAATAGGTGGAGAGCCTCGCCCTCGGCCATTTCTGCTACGCGGATGATGCTCCTCGCGGGGATGTCGAGCCTCACCGCCATCTCGTGATTCCGAGTCGTGAACAGGATCGAGCCCTTTCGGCTGAATGGGAGGTGCGACAAGAGTCCAGCGGCACCAAAGAGCAGCGCCACGTCGTCTGCATTGTCAATGACCATGAGCCAGCTGCCGATGCTCTCTTGGCTCAGGGCATTCTTGACGATCCGCTTCACATCGGCCTTGTCTTCGTCGAGGCCTTCGATACTCAGCTGCTTGCCCATGTCGTGATAGGCCTTTTCGAAGGTGGCCGCGTTCACCGTCGGCACCCAGAAGATGGAGCAATCCGGGTGCTTGTTGCGGACCCGATAGACGGCCTCGAGCGCAATCTGCGTCTTGCCGACGCCCCCGAGGCCTTCGATCACGGTGCTCTGACAGTCGTCCTTGTTCGCGGCCGGTGCGATCCGTTCCAGGAGCTCTGATAAAATCCTGTCCCTCCCGACAAAGCTCTGGTTGCGGCCAAACGGGACCAAAAAATGGCTTCTCGGCGGCTGCTCGACAAGGCGGCCACGGCTCCCATCCGTCTGGACATACCGTTCTAGGATCGCCTTGGCCGCCGATGCCGCCGTCGCCGCCGCGAAATCCTGCCACGCCTTGTTCTTATGGCAGTCGGCATAGTCGCACACGCCTTTGACCACGAGACACGGCATTTCTTCCCATACGCCGGCTCCCTCCATCTCAAACGCAATGACGCCCTCTTTCTCGGCGATCCTGTCCCGGTCCTCTCCGGACTTCATCACCGTATCGCCCGATGCAACTGCGCCAATATGGACGGCGGGCTTCTGCGGCTCTCCTCGCCCCTCGAGCCGTCTTCTCTTCACCAGGTATCTTTCGTCGCAGCCCAAAGCATCGCACGCGGAAGCGAGGGCCTCGTCACATACAGGATCCGCGCTCCCATGGCAGCCGCTGCAGATGCACGTTGCCGACGCGTGGTGCTTGTGGCGATAGCCTGGTTGAAACAGCCGATCCTCGGACGCGCCCGGATATCTATACCTGGCCTGATGCTTTGCCGCTTTTTCCTGCAGCTGTCTGAGAAAATGCGCAGTCCGCTCTTCAAGCTTATCCTGGCCACTTCCCGTGTTGAATATCGCCAGCAAGCCGCGGATATTTTTATCGTGCTTGCCTAGGTCGTCGTCGACCGTGTCCTTGCGCACGAACTCATTGGGGTACTTCCTCCCAAGGTCATATTGAACAACGGACTTGCTGATCACCACGTCTCCCAGCAAGACCTCGCCTTGGCTGTTATGCGGCACGCCGCCACAGATGCCCGCGAGGATCACGATCCTTAGAGCTCCGTAGCTAGACCGCATGCTCGCCGCCGCGGCAGCTGCGTGGACCTTGCCCATGTGAGGCAGGAGAGCCAGCACAACGTCATGCTTGCCAATGCGGCCGGTCGTATAGGTATTCGGATCTCCGGCCGCTCTCCCAAAGGCATCGCCGTCTTCGTCCCAAAACTCATCGAACTGGAGGGCGACCGCATCGTACTCGAGTGGTAACGCGCAAATGATCGCCACCTCGAAATCTTCGCGGCAGGAAGGCCGTCGCATCGTCATGGCAGCTCAGGCTAATGCTGTCGCTTGGACAATCCGTGTTTGAAACAGTCGCCCCCAGCCGCCGGGCCTCGACGAGTCCGTTCTTGTGAGTATCTCGCCTGACAATGTCTGTCAGCAACTCTGAAGCCCGGCCAGTAAAAGGGCAGCCCGGCCAGCGCAACACCGATCGACAGACATGTCCTACGTCGGCGCGTATCGTGCGGGGGATGGGCAATCAGCCAAGGGCCAATCACGGGCCTGATGCCGTTGGGCATAACGTATTTTGAAACCTTGGAAACTCAGCCGCAAAAATCTTGGAAACTCCGCCGCAAAACGAAAGCCCCCTTGTTCTGGCTACCAAAGTCCTACTGCGCGGTTCAAGGTGCAGTCACGGCATGAAGTGCAGTCACAGCATAAAACATTCGCTACTTGGAAACTCTAACCATCTTTGTTCATTCATGAAGTACAGTACTTCGTACCGATCATGTCATACGAATCTGCGTGTCTGACCCTGGGTCTCGGCCTTTCATCCCATGCCCTCTTCCACCGTAACACTGCGTAAACGAAAAACAAACAAGCCTCTAGAGTCCCATCGGCATCGAAAGACGAAAAAAGAGACAAAGAGTGCATCAAGACAAGGAGTGTGATCCTAGATGATACACCATGACGAAATGCGATTAAATACAAGGTTTTAATAAAACAGAAAATCATTTAAAAAAAAAAAGGTTCTCCCTCAAATGAAGGCCGTCATTTCTAAGCGCATCATTCCCTTTCTGTCTATGATATCACCAATCAAACGCCAGTAGATGGATATAGCAGCTTTCTGCTACCTGGAAATTCATGCGCAAAAAACAAAACCAGGGGGGAAAATTAATAAAAAATTTAAAAATAGGGACAGCTGGAAACTCGTTAATCATGGGGCGCCTTAGTTCTTGGCCAGACTCTGCAGGTTGACTAGCTCCGCATAGCGACCGTTCTTCTTCATCAGCTCGGCGTGAGCACCGGCTTCGACAATGCGGCCCTGGTTGAAGACATAGATGACGTCTGCCTTCTGGATTGTGCTGAGACGGTGAGCCACAGCAATGGTCGTACGGCCCTTGGCGGCCTTATCCAGGGCTGCCTGAACAACGTGTTCGGATTCGGAATCTAAAGCAGACGTGGCCTCATCAAGAAGCAGAATCTTAGGGTTGCGGATAAGTGCCCGAGCAATGGCAATTCGCTGTTTCTGGCCACCAGATAGCAAAGTTCCCTTACTACCCACAATTGTATTGAAGCCTTCAGGCAGAGAGACAATAAAGTCGTAGATGTTGGCCTCGCGACAAGCAAATTCAACAGCCTCATCCGAAACAACCTCCTCGGCAGATCCGAGCAGGATATTCTCCTTGATAGTTCCCTGGTACAGCGTGGGCTCCTGGCTAACTAGGGCGATAAAGGACCGATAGTCGTTCAAGTTGAGGGTGCTGATTTCTTTGCCGTCGATATAAACACCACCACTGAGGGGGTCATAGAATCGTTCCAAGAGAGCAATCGTAGTACTCTTTCCGCAACCAGAGGCACCGACAAGGGCGACGTACTGTCCAGGCTGGATGGTCAAGTTCAAGCCACGGAGGACCGGCTGTTCAGGACGGGTTGGGTATCGGAAGTGTACGTCGCGGAATTCAAGGCGTCCGTCAACTTCGGTCACGGGCAAGCCCTCCTCGGACCACGTATCAATGGCGGGTTTGCGGTCGAACAGCGTCTTCAATTCCTTGGCCGCGTGATGCGCCTTGCCCATATCCGGGGCGAAGGAGAAAATGCTACCCGCCGACTGACTGCCATAAATGATGGACATGAAACAGAGGAAAAATTGGAAAAGGTTATATTCGCCCTTGCCAATCAAGGTGCCGCCGTACCAGAAACCCAGCGCAAAGATCAAAAAGATGAGCGACTGCGAGGCCGCGAACAAAGTGCTGGATTTCAGCACGGAACTGAGACTGCGTCGTTGCTGCTCAGCCAGGGAGTCGTGGTACACCTTCAAAACATCGTGTTCACGGGTGAGAGCGGCAACGGTCCGGATAGCAGAGATGGCCTCGGAGGCAAAGGTGGCAGACGCGGCATACGCTGCCTTGGAGCGGCGCTGGAAGTGGGCAAGCATCCAAAAGCGGAAGAAACCACATCCCAGCAAGAGGGGAATAGTGGCGGTACAGACAAGCGAGAGCTTCCATCCGATGGAAACCGAGACGACAATGGCGCTCACCAAAGTGGTGGTCATCTGGAGCAGTGTACCAAGGGTGGCACCACTGAGACCAGCGACATGGGTTGTTTCAGTCGAAAGGAAGGAAGTCAGGGCACCGGCTGTATTCTCGTCTTTGTCAAAGAAAGAAACATCCTGGCGCAGCATGGCTCGGAAAGCACGGTCTCGAACGCGGTGGACAAGACGCTCAGAACATTTGGCAAACAAGATGCCCTGGGCTGCGAAGGCAATGAACTCAACAATGGCGAGCATCAGGTACATGGCACTCCAGAAGTCGGAATCCTTCTTGACGTGGTGCTGGTTCTCGGGGGTAATGGGTTGCGAGAGGGTGATGATTTGTTTGGCGAAGAAGACTAACATCCAGATGTTGGCAAATTAAATTTGAGGAAAGGGGGGGGGTTAGACACATACCTGCACCAGTTGAGTTACCGCCACCGCAAATGACGGAGAAGAAGAGACCGACAAGCATCATCTTCCACTCAGGGGTGTTGAACGAGGCAATCAGCTTGATAAGAGTCCACAGGCTATACTTTTCTTCTTCTTCCTGCTTTCGCTTCTGAAGGGCTATGCTCGACGCGGACTTTTGCGTGGTGGAACGGCCAAGCTTAGCGGCGATTTCATCATCAGGGTCAACCGCGTATTCTTCCTTGTTGGTAGTCAGCTTGCGGATGAGTTCCTCCTCCTTTTCGTCAAATTCTTCTTCTTCGTCCGAAGCATCCTGAGCAACAGCAAT
Source organism: Trichoderma cornu-damae (assembly GCA_020631695.1). NCBI lineage: Eukaryota > Fungi > Ascomycota > Sordariomycetes > Hypocreales > Hypocreaceae > Trichoderma > Trichoderma cornu-damae. The sequence goes on from CM036091.1 coordinate 3,189,677, forward strand.
CTTCTGAGCCGAAACAAGATTGAAGTAGGCACCCTGCTTCTCGAGAAGCTCGTCGTGGGTACCTTGCTCAACGATCCTGCCTTGGGACATGACGACGATGTTGTGGGCATCCTTGATGGTAGACAGTCGGTGGGCAATAGTGATAGTGGTTCGGCCCTTGGAGGCAGCTTCCAGGGCGGCCTGGACAACGCCTTCGGACTTGGTATCGAGAGCAGAAGTGGCTTCGTCGAGCAGCAAAATCTTGGGGTTCGACACGACAGCGCGAGCAATGGCGATACGTTGCTTCTGACCACCAGACAGAAGGAAGCCGCGTTCGCCGACGTTTGTCTCGTAACCTTCGGGGAGGGCAGAAATGAAATCGTGAGCGTTGGCCTTGACGGCGGCCGCGATGATGAGCTCGCGCTGCTTCTCCTCGCTCGCGTCCTCGTGCTCGGTACCGATCAAGCCAAAGCGGATATTGTGGTAGATGGTTGTTCCGAAGAGGGTGGGTTCCTGGCTGACGAGGGCCATTTGCTGACGCAACCACTTCAGGTTGAGCTTGCTAATGTCGTGACCGTCCAGGTAAACAGTTCCGCCGACGGGGTCATAGAACCTCTCCACCAAGCCGACGATGGTACTCTTGCCAGATCCAGAAGCACCAACCAGAGCAGTGGTTTTGCCGGCAGGGATCTCGAGAGAGACGCCATTCATGACCTTGACTTCGGGTCGCGATGGGTAAATGTGCTCGACATTTTCCAAGCGAATGTTTCCCTGGAAGTCGCTGAGCTTCTCGCCGCTGTCGTCCGTGGGATCCAAGGGAGAGATTCGATCGATGGTATTGAAGATTTTGGCAGCCGCGGCAAGAGAGGTAGTGAAAGCCTGAATGTTGGGAGTGACGTTGCCAAGGTTGAAGGCGCCGATTATGACCGCCATCATGATGGTCAGGACCTTGGAGAGCGGGATGACACCTTCAACGAGGAACTTGCTGCCCTGCCAGAAGGCAAGACCATAATTCAAATACAAGATCAGCATCATACCGGCAATAATGACAGCCAAGGAGGCCTTGACGCGAGACCCAAAGTACTCGGCCTTTTCAAGGTGCTTGTCGTACTGCTTAGCAAGGCGATCTTGGGTTCCGAAAGCAACGGCATTCCGAACCGAGCTGAGAACCTCATCAGCCAAGCTACCGCCCTGAGCATAGGCTTCAAGGGAGGACTTGTTATGCTTGAGCATGACGCTGCCGCCAACACCGGTGTTGATAAGCAAGGCGAAGACCGTAGAGGAGAGGATAAGGGTCAACTTCCAGTAATTGACAAAGCCGATGATGAAAGCGGTGATAAAGGTAGCAAGGGCAGAGAGAGTGAGGGAAACCTTTTCCGAAATACCATCCTGGATAAGGTTGGTATCAGAAGTGATGCGAGTAGTGACCTCACCAGCCCCGATCTTGTCGAAGAAGCCAATGTTCTGACGCATACAGCTCTCAAGATAATGCTCACGAATCTTGGCGGCGATGTGTTCGCCGGTGTAAATGAAGCCAACGGTGCAAATGTAGGTGACGACGAACTCCCCAATGGCCAAGTAGACAAAGTAGAGGACGAAGTGGCTCAACTGGCCGACAAAATCGTGGTAGGTGATGGCGCCGTCGCTGTAGAAGTAGTTCTGAAAGGTGCCCTGGAGATTACCGAAGATGACTGTCATGAGGGGAATGGCAGCACCAGAAGCAATGGCACAGACGGCCGAGACGAAGACGATGGCCAGGTCGGTTCGGGAGGCATATCGATAGATGGCCTTGACACCGGCCTTGAGCTCCGGGGTGTAGACCTGGCGCTTGAGGATCTCCGCCTGGTGGGGGGGCAGATGAGCGTAGAACTCATCGATGTCATCGGCCTTGGGACGCGGAGCGGGTGCCTTGGAGTCGATCTTTTTCAGGTCCACTTTCTGGCCATCTCTGGACGAAAGCGTGACATCGACATCTGAGAAGTTGCTGTGGGTAGACGTCGGCGCTGACTGTGCGCCCTGGGGCGATTTCTCTGACAAGTCGGCAGCCATCGTCTCTCAGTTGCCGCGCCGGCTGCTGGCGGCTAGACGGAGAGAAATGGCGGCTCTATTCGAAGGGGAGGCCCAACTTTGTGTGATTTTGCGGGATCGAGGATGTGCAGTTCCAACGCAGTAGGAAACCAGCAGCACCGTGCCGACAGCGATAATTTTTGAGTTACCAGCGAGCGCCTCGCTGGAGAAACGAGAATGAGCCGATGTGAAGCTGCTGAGATGCGGCAACGGCAAGGGGTGATGAAGAAGGGGATCGGGACTGGATATATAGCTCTTACAAAGGAAGAGAAAAAGGGAAAAAAAAAAAAAAAAAAAAAAAAAAAAAAAGGATAACATACTGTACCTACCCAGACCAAAGTGGCAAGGCAGGCACACTGGAGATGGACTCAAGACTCGGTGTATCCTTCTTGGTTCCCCACAGAGCAGGGTTGTCGTCAAGCGGGAATGATAAAAAGCAGTCACGGAAGGAGTGAAAGCCGATGGATGCTGCTTTGCGCTACAGGACAAGCAACTCGGACCTTTTTATTGCCCAAAGCAGCTTAGCCCATTCGCTGAATGCGAGCAGCTGTGCTTGCGTCAAAGGGCGTACAGCCCCGTAATTACGGAGGATACAATGTACAAGTCACAAACACGAAGCCACGATACGATGCCAAGCAGCGCCCGTTCTGCATTCGAGCCAGAGTCGGGGCGCCGTAAAATCGGGAAAGCAAAAAATAATAATAATAAATAAATAAATAAATGAGAGAGAAGAAAAAAAAAAGGGTCCCCTAGAACTGAACGGGCTACGGGATTGAACCGGGTTCCGTTGACCGCAACGGAACAGGCCTAGGGGGCTTTTGTCTAGGCGAGATGAAAAGCGCCAAAGATGGGAATAGGGAGGGCCCACACCAGCGATACGGGTTGTTTCTCGCTAAGGAACAGCAAGGGGAACATGTGCAGCAGGGCGCCACATCACGGAGGAGAGCGAAGGCAGGCTCTTTGTAGTTAGTTGATCCTTGTTTCTCCTTTGTGCGACTGGCCAATTGCTGTCTTGCCCCTGCATGTACAGTACCTACCTACCTGTATTACTATTGCTGCGCTGTATATCGAGACCTGCCGCAGCAGGCCGGCAGCTTTTCCTACCTACTAGGTACCCAGGTACCTATGCGGCTAGTAACCCGGCCCCCCCGCGCTTATGATGGGTCGAACCAGGTATACAGTTTAAAGGGTACCTAGTAGCTTTTTTTTTTTTTTTTTTTTTTTTTGCACAGCTTGTAGATGGTACTAAGGTACGGTATTAGGCATCCTCTTGAAAAGCCGAAGCCCGGCAATGGACGTCAATCGATCACCAACTCACGCGACAAAGCACAACCAAGCGCAACGAGAGCATAATGCACCTAGTAGTATTGTTGATGTTTCGTCAGCACGCATTATTTGCTCCCAGTTGATCTCAGGTAAAACCAGCCTAGGCATTGTCTGAGATTCTGCTCATTCAAAGGCACCCTCAAAAGGCTATCAACATATAGTAGAGGTAGTACCTAGTAAGACACACCACCCAATTTTCGAGTAGCACCGCCGAATACTACCTACCTGTAGGTATGTATAGTACCTAAGGTACCGGGTACTAGGTACTGCCAGTAGTGAGTACTACCTAGTAGTACCTACTAAGGTACTTTAGTATTAACCATGTATTACCGTGGTTGCGCGTACCTTGGGGTTAGTACCTGGTAGGTTTTGGTATCCAGTTCCCCGGGGGCGCACGAGCGCGAGCAGGCGTCTCCTCAGTACTCGGTACTTTTTTTGCGAGATTCGTGGCATTACCTTGTCGCTGCGAGTGTGTTTGATATTGTCAGAAAACGGGGTCGTACACGTACAACAAGGCGTTTTGCGATGGATGTCTCTCTCTCTCTCTCTCTCTCTCTCTCGCTCTCTCTCTCTCTCTTTTTTTTTTGCGCCACCAAAACAAAAGTGCTCACATGTGGTACCTCTGAAACTGGTAGGTACTACTACTACTTACCACCTTAGGTAAGGTAGTACTAGGCACCTAATAGGTAAGGTGGGTCTTCATCAGCATAGAGAGGAGGGGGTGGGTGTTGAATTTCGCGCATCCCAGTATCAAGTGACAAGAAATATGTGTGCAGTTCCAGCTTCATGCTACAGGAACAAATGCATCGAGTTTATTCTGTCTCTCTGTGCGAGAATTTCTCGAATTACGTAACCATGGGTTGACAAGTTCGTCAACGTTGTTGTTGTTTAGATAGAGAGCCAGGGGGGCCTATACTGGTCCTACTAGGTAAGGTACCCAGTAGTAGTAGTACCAGGTAGGTACCTGTTGCGCCGCACGGTCAGCCCGCCATGTGCGTACGAGTTGTCTCTCTCCCCCGCAGCGATCTCAGCAATAAAATCTACCTACCTAGTACCTAGTAGCACTACTAAGGTACTCCGTATATAAATGTACAAAGGGCTGGCCGTCACAAAAACGGGCACAACAGCGCCTTGTTACCTTTTTGCAAAAATACGGGAATACAACGCTTCTTGCAAGGTACGTTCTACCGATTTTCTCCTCTTTTTTATTATTATTTTTTTTTATTTCTTTATTTTATTTTCTGCTTGACTCAGAAACCAGAGGAAGCGGCTGATATCCACCAGCAGTCTTCCGGTGTGACTCGTTGTTTTCAGATCTTTTTTGATGCTTGCTTTTCGGGTCGCAAACCGAACCCGAATCCCGGAGGCGCCACGATCGCAGCCTCAAGCCATGGGCAGGGCCCCAGGGGGTGCTTCTCGAATGATGTTCTCCCAAGGCTAACCTACCGAGGCAAGGGGTCCCTAGTAAAAAAAAATAGAAAAAAAATTGCTTACGTCCCCGCATCGACGTTGTCCCAAGCGTCCTCCCTTGTTGAGCGCCCGAAATCCGAAATCCGACAAAGCTGACAGACGAACCAGTTGTTTTGACTGCCTTGATCTTTTACTACAGTACGGAGTACGTGCTACTAGTAGGTAGGTACTAAGGTACCTTATGTAATTCCCGTACTAAGGTAATCGCAAACGGGCGGGCGCGTAAAAACTTAGTAGGTACCAAGTACCTAACTAAAAAGCACGGAGTACCTACCTAAAGCAACTCTTTTGTTATAGCATCGTGTTTAACTTATAAAAATAGTTAAATTTACAACACATCTTACCCAGAGCTCCTCCCTCCCCTTAAAATAAAGAAGAAGAAAAAGAATTCAGCCGATTGACGTCCTAGGCTTATGACGACACTGGCCGTCGGGGGGTTGGCCGAGGGCCCAGACCGCTTAAATGATAAAAAAAGTAACTTGTCAGTACGGGGGCCATCCCTTGCCTGCGACACCACGAGTATAGGGGGGAGAGATAGAGACAAAGGCGATTGTTGTGCAGGCAGAAGCGTAAAAATAATAATAATAATAATAAGAGAATGAATGAGATGGATTAAATTCATCAATATGTAAATCAACAAATAAAAGCTATATTCCGAAATGGACCAGGGGGGGGGGGCCACATGCATGATCTCGAGATTGGCATGAAGCGCACCATCCCGTGTCAAAACGTCAATGTGAAGGGGGGCTGCTTTTGCTGACGTAACCCTTCAATCCCAATCCCAATCCCAATCCCAATCCCCCCCCCCAAAAAAAAAAAAAACTTACAAGGCACCCAGGCAAATATGATCAAGGCACCTACCACGCAAGTTTGATTTCCGGTTATTTGCCGCCTAAATTCATTCTAGTACTTAATAGTGTTAGCATCTCGGTTTAGTTTGGATGCGATCTCCGCATTAGTCTCAGATTGCCGTTTGCCTTATTAGTAGGTACATAATTTCCAGGGAAAAGAAGAAGAGAAAAAAAAAAAAAAAAGGTCCCCGGGATGCACGTGATTTATTGTTCTTGCAGCGACATGGGTTTCGGCGTGCAGTGCCGAATACCGAATGCCGTTGCCTTGGCGCCTTGGCATACGGAGCACATTAATATTTACGTGAGCAATCCTATTTTCACCGTACAATATTCCTACGAGGTATTTTTACCATAGTGCTCCTACATCACAAAGCTACGTTTTACCCCTAAATCGCAATTACCACACCTACATACCAAAATACAGTATAGAGCACTGGGAAAGGATATATTTAACGTCACTCACAGGCCGGCTAGTTCATCTAGCTTGTGAGCGCCGGTTAAGGTGGCCGGGATGGCTTCAATGACTTCCTCGGCCTTAGATTCGGTCTTAGGGTCCGTCTTAGGGTCCGTCTTAGGGTCCGTCTCCAATGCAGCAGCCAGCTATCGCGGCCCAGCCTTGCTTATGTATTATTGTCTTGTATACTCCGTAGTGTTGTAAAGTATATACTGTACCTCAGTAGGTAGCGCGCCAGGGCATCGCACTGCAATTAGGTGTGGCTTGGTGGAAACGCTCTTGTGTGCGCATTTATTACCCGTTTTTTCCACTTTTAGTGACCAACTTCAAGGCTTCGCCTCAAAAGTTGGGCCCAAAATCCATGAAAGAACCCCAAAAAATCAGCGCATATAATTCAAACTTGGAAAAAAAAAAAACAACACGTCCGCATCAACCGATCCACGACCAGAAAGCCGTAAATACTACCCGCAGCGCATAGAAAACAAACGAAAATAACGGAAATCAATGTTGTATAATTGATTTTAACGACCTGATGCTTTTTTTTTTTTTTTTTCAATTTTAGGCAGGCGCTGCACTGTTATGCTGGATTTTTTACTATAATCGCGAAAAAAAAAAAAAAAAAAAAAAACCAAATACAACCAAAATCAACACATCTCTACAGCTACCAAAGCCCCTATAACAAGGCAAGAGATATAAGGGAAAGTTATTCTACTTTTCTTTATAGTTATTATAGATTTTTTAATTTTTAATTTTTAATTTTTAAAGGCTATTTTTGCTGTTTTATTTTGCTTGTAAAATAGGTGTAATCCTTTATAAACAAAAAAATACTTGTTCCGATTTTTGGAGTGTTTTTATGGATTTTGGGCCCAACTTTAAGGAGAAGCCTCTAAATTTGAGCCTTAAAGTTGGTCGCTAAAGGGTGGAACCAACGGGTAACTTTAGTGGGGCCCCAAACTCGCCCGTACTGTATCGGCGCTATCATGGCTCGGAATCCTTTCGGTCGACCAGAGACGGACTGTAAAAGGACTCCGACGACACACACACACACACACGCAGCTTCACGGTCATTCGTAAGTGGTTGTCACCATGTAAAAAGTGCCTAGGCAGCTCCTCATCCTTTCTTCCCATGATGGACACACACACACACATCCCAAAATGAGGGACGGTCGCACGGAGCCAGCTTTCGATGCCTGCCTTTTTTTTTTTTTTTTTGCTCCTTTTTTTTTGTCCTCCTTTCCTTTTCATTTCGTTTTCCTTTTTTTTTTCTTTTTTCTTTCTTTTTTTTTTCTTTATTGTTGAGCATTCTTTCGTTGCCGCCTAGAGATCAGGCATCCCGCCGTACAAGTAAGCCCGGGTATTAAATGATCGTCCCATCCAGCAAAGATCTACTTACCCGATGCCCCGAGGAGGGCAAACGTTCGATTTCTTGCTTATCTTAGCGTAATGAATTGATTGGATTACATGGAACCCATCAAGCCCGCACTTACATATGTATTGCCGGTGGTCCGTTTCATTATTAGTAATCACACGGCCCCATCCGGGCTCTCGACATCCCCCGAGATGGATGCCTTTTGCTGACATTTATATGTATTGGCTATTCGCTGGACTCATAAATACAATACAATATAGAGTTGACAAAGTGTCGGTCGGTAGTTGCCATTCAAAGTACGCCGAAAGCATCAGCATCCGGTTTAATTTTTTTTGCCATCAGGAATATCGAAACAATTTTTTTCTTCTTCGTTGGTTCTAATTTGTGAGTAAAGGGCCATGGTTAAAGGTACTAATGTGCGGTTCCGTAATGACGGGTACCTTTTTTTAAGTCCATAAGGTACTCCTTATAGTACCTATACTGTAGTATCACTAGGCACCTTATTTGGCCCCCGTTCGCGGGAGCGGAGCCTATAGGTAGTATCTTCAGTCTTCAAGGCTCAAGCCAACTTTTACAACTTGTTACTTGCTAATCTCTCTACCGACCTTCCGTCCCGTGATGGCTCAAGCAACATGTCTTCTATTTTGGCCCGTTTAAGCCAAAAAGCGGAGTTCGTCATGGCATTTCGTTAGACAACTTTCTGTCGACACCATCGAAAAGCTCCCCGGTTCGAGCCGAGCCAAGATCAATTCTTTTCCTCATCGTATTTCACTTTCTTCCAACCCCCCCCCTTTTTTTTTTCCTTGGTAAAAAATTCCATTACCATCCGTAGGGATTCAAAAAGATGGCATTGTTGGAGAAAGTGTTTATTTAGGAATAGCTTCATGTACAACCATAGACCCAGGCTGGATGGCCCAAACCCATTTTTTACCTCCTCAATCTCCCCGGGCAATGTGAAGAAGCACGAAAATGGGGAGAGCAGATGGCAAAGGGGGCTGACGAAAGGGAATCCGTGGCAAAAACGTCTAAATGGGGCTTTCGGGGTTCCATCACATCCATCGTATCTGATGGATGAGCAAAAATTTGCATTCTGATTGGGGAAACCACTTCGACCGCCCGCAACCCCTTCTTTGATTTTCGCTTATTGGAAGCGTATACAAGACTCAAGGGTTGGAAATGTGTACCTGGCAGGCGATGGCGGCCAAAGGTTATTGTTTTTTTTTGGTGGGTTTTCAGCCATATTCCAAATTCCAAATTCCAAATTGTTTTTTTTTTTTTTTTTTTTTTCAAATTTATTACTTTGCCGTGGTGGTGTCGTGTCCTTCTGCTCCGTTGCTGCCTGAGCCCCCTTTTCATTTTTTTCAGGCGTGCCCTAATTTCATTGCCTAATACTGGCATGACCTCTTGCCGTGGGCATTCGCCAGCCTGCAGTCAAGGTCGAATAGTTTGTTTATTGTGTCGTAACAAACGACGTCGGCGTATTTTGGGCGTAAAACGAGGGGAAAATCGCAAAGGGAATCCAGTTTATGAATCCAGCTGCCGGATGCATTTTGAAATGACTTGAGTAGGTCACGGGCTTTTGATCAAGTCTAGCGCCAATTCCATTTCTCTGGAGTGAGCGCTCGTCTGGCTCATAAAAGGGGGGAGGGGGGGGGGGATATTCCGCCCGCTCTGCATGCAGTATCATTCCGCAATATATCTTACTAGAACTAGATGGATCAAATACGGGTATGGGGGAGGGGGAGCCCCAAGGTATAACCCCATCACAATCGACGTGGCCAAACAGGGTTTCTGCCCATGCTATCGTCATCATCGACCCCACGGCTCAAGATAAGTGTATGATGATCGAGCGAACACCATAGCGGCTACGTTGAGTGCCATCGTTGTCTCGGAGGCCGATCTCGAGGCGCCGAGATTCTTGCCCATCATCTTGTCGCTCATCGTACCGCTCAGCTCCGTCTTGGTGGCGCCCAATGACCACCTGTCGAATCTCCCGTATCTGGGTCCTCATCTCCGCTAATTCCCGTCGGATGCTCTGTGGAATGAGCTCAGGATTGTCGTTGGCCTGCTGCTCAACCTCCTCCTCCTGCTGCTGCTGCTGTTGCTCAGCCTCCTCCTCCTGCCGCTGCTGCCGTTGCTGCCGTTGCTGCCGTTGCTGGGGTCGTTGCCGTTGCTTGGGCTCCGAGTGGCTCTGGGCAGATACCTAGGTATAATACGGAAATTTAGAATGGATTCATTTTTTCAAGAAAAATTTTCCAGGTTTTCTTTTCTTTTCTTTTTTTTTTAAAAAAAAACGCAAAAAATCTCTCCTTAGTGTTGTTTGTAAATCTATTGCCCAAATATATCCAACTCACCGAAATGTTGTCTTCCATTGAGCTTTCGGATTCAGAAGCCGTATGGGTCGTCGATACAGATAGTCTTCGTTCGCGTCTCTCAGTCTGTTTTTTGGCTTCGCTGATGGCTTGCATTGTCCTCTCTCCAAGGATCTCCCAGTTGTGGGGCTTGAACAAATTCCAATCAGCACAACGTCGGTCAGTTGGTATTTGGATGTCAGAATAATGTGTACCTCTTCTCCCTCGGACCGCTTGATGGAAGCATTTTGAAATTCTCGGCCAATTTCAATCGCACCGCGCGGCAGCTGGAACAACTTCCAAGTTAGCCAGGCCTCGATGAAAAAAAAAAAAAAATTGGAGCAGGAATCAAAAGTTGTCATACCGGGTAGCATTTCTGCTTCTTTTGCGCGCACATGACACATCTCGTAGCTAAGGGGTCTGTGGTTGTTTGTCAATACTGTAGTGTCCTTTGCCAATGAGAAATCATGGGAGATGTTGGATAGGAACCACGAGAGAATTACTTGGCCGGTCGAGACAGGGCAGATCCTGTCTTGGCGGGTTGGAAGTAAGGCGAACAACGCATCCGACGCAAGGAACCGGGCGCGGCGCGCGAATCCCTTGATGGCTATGGTCTGAGAGAGTGCTTGGTGACATGGCTTCTTCGTTTCTGCGATACTCAGTTGCGATGTCTGTGAACCCCGGCATGGCCGCAACCTGAGTTGCACCATGCAGAGCAAAAGTCTATATAACAAAAAGGAAAAAAAAAGAAAAGAAAAGAAAGGGAAACGTAAACTCCAGACGCAAAGATTCTGCGTTTCGAAGAGAGAAGACGGCTTCGACGGTGCCCTTGTATGGATGAGGGCATGCATGGGTGCTGGCAGTCGGTTTAGCCAGCTGCAGGGAGGAGGCAGCTGTACAGTATTTAAAGACAAAAGGCTACGAAGAAAATTGGGAAACGGAAACGATAACGATAAGGAATGCAGTGCAAATTCTGTCTTTTCTTTTCTTTTCTTTTCTTTTCTTTTTTTTCTTGTTTTAAAAATGGTCAGAAAAAAAATGCGGTGCGATGGAGTGAATGAGCCTTGGCCTACCGGATAACTCGAGGGGTAACTCGAGAGGCAAAGTCGCAGCAAAGTCGCAGCAAAGATGCGCCCAAACGACAAGTCCAAAACACGACGCCTCGGCATATTACTAAGCAACTATAGTATATTGTAATACGTCAGAGCGACGAACGACCTCAACAGAGATTACATGATATGGAGCTTTCAACACGCAGAGTCGTTTATGCACGGTATCGGAATGTACCTGAGATGTCCATCGGGCCTTGACGCGGCTGTGGACGCTGTTTGAGATGGCGTGGGAAGCGGAAGAAGAAGAAGCAGCAGCAGCAAGCAGCAGCAAGCAGCCGTCGCAAAAGAAAGAAAAAAAAAGAAACAAAAGAAGAAACAAAAAATGACGCCGAACGTTATGATTATGACAGCCGCCATGATCATGCCGTCAAGTGGCATCACGTATGGGTTGGATCAGCCCCTGGCGGGTGTTTGAAGAGAATGATTCCCAAGATGGCTTTCAGTCCCAGATTTCCCGAATTGGGAACGTTGGACCAATGGCAGAGGCTCGCCGTGAGCGGATGCTGGTGAGGGGGGGGAAGGGAGGGGCCGCTCAATGCCGGCCAATTAATTTGGTGCGACATTGGGCGGTTGGGCGCGGCAAAATCAAGACGGATAATAAAAACGCCCAAAAAAAAAATGAACGCTTTTTCGGTGCTATGCGGGATCTTTTTATTCATTCATTCATTCATTCATTTATTCATTTATTTATGTATTTATTTTCCCCAAAAAGCAGCAGTCTGATGGCGTTTCTTTTTTTTTTTTTTCCTGGGCTGAATCCTCACCTCTCCATGAAAAGTTGCCGTTGTTTTCTGAAAAAACTCACGGTATCAGTTAATTAATAAACAAGCAAAATGTCGAAAAAAAAAAAAAACGTCATTTTTCCTCGTCTCCGCATCCGCTGTTGCTGATAAGCTCCGCCCCACCCCACTAAGATATTCCCTGGCTCGTAAAAGTTCTTTTTTTTTTTTTTTTTTTTTTTTTCCAACATCTTCGTTGAATCCAGCTTTTCAGACCCAACATTCCAACATTCACAGTCGTCCAGCAAGCAGCCTCGTCGTCCTGTCTTCTTTTCCGGCCTGGTTCGACCAAACAATTTGATTATCCTTGTTAATTTTTTTTTTTGGCGCATAGTCGCCCATCCTTAATGTCGCACCGACGCTTATGAGAGCGCTTCCTTCTGCTGCTGGCCGGATCCAGCGAGCTCCGATAGTGAGCTTCGTTCGGCTTGCTCGCTGTCGAGGATGCCAGAACGCCTGGAAAGCACCGTCGCGATGGCTTGCGACCGTCGCCCAAAAGCCCGGATGGAAAGATGTCAAGACGTCACTGGCTCGTAAGCTTTTCTCGAGGCATGGCATGGCATGGCATTGCATTGCATCGCATTGCATTGCCTGCGACTGATTGTTGATATTGGTGGCTGATGGGTGCCAAATGATTGATAGAGCCCTCCACGGCGCGATACAACGAAATCGGCGTGCAGCAGCTCAGCGATCACATCTTCCCTCAGATATTCCCTAATGGCTCGAAGCCGCCGCCTGATGATCTGGTCCAACTGTCAATAGATCACTTGAAGCGACACGATCTCTACGGAAAGAATACAGATACTTCCGGCCCCATCGCTTTCGATCTGCCCGAGCTTCGGGGCCATACCCTCGACGAACATTTCTACAAGCTTGGAGTCGATTGCGCCGAGCCGTATCTGCAGCATGCCAAGGAGTTTGCATGCGCAAATGTCCCCATGAGGCCCAAGAAGTGGGTGCGACAAAGCGGGTGGACGAAATACCACCCTGACGGGCGAACGGAGTCGGTAGATGCGCCCAATGAAGAGATGCTGTGCTTCGATGTGGAAGTCATGTGGAAGGAAAGCCCGTTCGCGGTCATGGCTTGCGCAGTCAGCCCCACGGCCTGGTATTCCTGGCTATCCCCGTGGTTGCTGGGCGAGACGACCAACGACCGGCAACTCATACCGCTGGGTGACCCAGCCATAGATCGCATCGTCGTGGGACACAATGTCGGATACGACAGGGCCAGAATACGGGAAGAGTACAGCTTGAAGCAAACCCGAACCGGATTTCTCGATACCATGTCGCTGCACGTTGCCGTCAACGGCATGTGCTCGCGCCAGCGCCCGACCTGGATGAGGTACAAGAAGAATCGAGAGCTCAGGGAAAGAGTGGCAAGCCAGACCCCCGATCATGGCCTTGCCGAGCTTTTGAGCAATCGGAGCATGCACGAAGAGGAAGAGCTATGGGTTGAGAAGAGCTCCATCAACTCGCTCCGCGACGTCGCCCAGTTCCATCTCAATGTCACCATCGACAAAGCTAAACGGGACGACTTTGGGGAGCTGGATCGCGACGGCGTGCGGGCCAACCTGGATCAGCTCCTCGAGTACTGTGCTGCAGATGTCGCCACCACCCACAAAGTGTATCAAATCGTCCTCCCCAGCTTCCTGCAAGTCTGCCCACACCCCGTCAGCTTCGCCGCTCTGAGGCACTTGTCATCTGTCATCCTGCCGGTAAACGAGTCGTGGAATTCATACATTGCCAATGCGGAGGCAACCTATCGCCAGCTCTCTCAATCAGTCCGAGAGAGCCTAGTGGGGCTGGCGGAGAAGGCCGTCGAGATGAAGGACAAGCCCGAGATCTGGGAGAACGATCCCTGGATGATGCAGCTGGATTGGTCTGGCCAAGAGGCCAGAATGGTCAAAGGCAAACGCAAGGGTGATCCGCCGAGGCTGGCTGCGAGGCAGAAGAAACCGGGCATGCCGAAGTGGTTCAAGGACCTCTTTCCCAAAAACGACGCCCCCATGAACCTATCTGTGCGAACTCGCATCGCCCCCTTGCTGCTGAGGCTGGCTTGGGACGGCCATCCGCTCTTCTGGTCTAACCAGTACGGCTGGGTGTTTCGAGTCGACCCGGCCGAGGCCGCCACCTACACCGCGAAGCGAATGCCAAAGTGCGTCTTTGGCGACTCGGACCCTGCCCTGCGCGGTGACCATAGGCACTCCTACTTCAAGCTTCCTCATAAAGATGGCCCTACCGCTCGCTGCGCGAACCCCATGGCCAAGGGTTATCTAAACTACTTCGAAAACGGCACCCTGTCGTCCGAGTACGAATACGCAAAAGGGGCGTTGGAGATGAACGCTTCGTGCTCGTACTGGATGAGCGCCCGAGATAGGATCATGTCGCAAATGGTCGTCTACGAGAACGACATACCTCCGGCCGAAGAGGCCAAGGCGGCGGCGGGCGAGGCCGGAGGGAGAACCCAAGGCTTCATCTTACCCCAAGTCATTCCCATGGGCACGATCACTCGGCGAGCGGTCGAGAACACCTGGCTCACGGCAAGCAACGCCAAGAAGAACCGTGTCGGGTCCGAACTGAAGTCAATGGTCAAGGCCCCGGAAGGCTACTGCTTTGTCGGCGCCGACGTGGATTCGGAAGAGCTCTGGATAGCAAGCCTCGTGGGCGATGCGACGTTCAAAATCCATGGCGGAAATGCCATCGGCTTCATGACGCTCGAGGGGACGAAAGCCGCAGGGACGGATCTGCATTCCCGGACGGCGGCCATCTTGGGCATCACCAGAAACGACGCCAAAGTCTTCAACTATGGGCGCATCTACGGAGCCGGCCTCAAGTTTGCGGCCACCCTCCTAAGGCAGTTCAACCACGAGCTCTCCGAGGCAGAGGCCGTGGAGACGGCAAAGAGGCTGTACGCCAACACCAAGGGAACCAAGACCAAAAACAAACCGATCAGCAAGCGCCAGTTCTGGAGGGGAGGGACGGAGTCGTTCGTGTTCAACAAACTGGAAGAGTTTGCGGAGCAGGACTGGGCCCGAACCCCGGTGTTGGGAGCAGGCATCACGCAAGCGCTTATGAGCCGCTTTGTGAGCAAGGGCGGCTATCTACCTTCCCGCATCAACTGGGCCATCCAATCCTCGGGCGTCGACTACCTCCATCTGCTGATCATTTCCATGGATTATCTGATCCGCCGATTCAACCTCGATGCTCGGCTAGCCATCACGGTCCATGACGAGATCCGGTACCTGGTGAAGAACGAGGATAAGTACAGGGCAGCCCTTGCGCTCCAAGTAGCCAACGTTTGGACTCGCGCCATGTTCGCGCAGCAGGTGGGGATCGACGACCTCCCCCAGTCCTGCGCGTTCTTTTCCGCCGTCGATATCGACCACGTCCTCCGCAAGGAGGTTTATATGGACTGCATCACTCCAAGCCATCCGACCCCGATTCCGCACGGCGAAAGCTTGGACATCCAAACCCTCCTGGACAAGGGCCTCGAGGCACAGCTCGATCCGTCCATCGTTCCGGATCCCAGGTTTGCCCCCAAGCTGGAGGGCATAGCCTATACGGCGCGCACTCCCATCATGCAGACGCTTCAAGAGTCCTCGGAGAATCACATCGCTTTCATCAAGGCCCAGATCGCAAGCGATGAGAAGGAGGTGCAAGACATTGTCAAAGACCTCCGCAAGCTCGCGCCGCCGAAGCCGAGGGCGGTATCGTTGAAGAATGTGCTTCCATATCACTCGCACGCACATCTCATGCCGTCGGATGTGCCGCCCATCTCGCAGGCGATGGGCTTTCAATACCACGACAAGAGCCAGAACGCCAAGAGCAGGCTGACCTGGTCTAAGCCTTCAAGGGGTTTCAACCAAAAACCCAACGTTTCTACCGGGTCGTTTTAATGTTTACAAATACCGATTATGTCGGGGGGACAGGCAAAAAAAAAAGGGCGATTTGTAAACATGTATCAGCAGTCTGGAATTTTCCCTTTTTTTTTTTTTTTTTTTTTTTGTTTTTTGGGGGTGTGTGTGTGTGTATCCCACTGGCGAAATATGGCTGGCTATGGCTTGGAGTTGCGCAGTTGCGTGTGCTCGCGATATTGTTTGTTGTTTCCAAGGCAAGGGGGGGGGGGGGGGGTCACGGATTTATGGCCCGAAAAAAAAAAAAGAAAAAAAAAGAAGGACACGTTATTTGTATTGTGCGATTGCTGCCGACCACCTATGAGTGTATGAATAGGAAACGAAAATACTGATGGCAAAAAAATGACCTTTGTTTTTATATTCCCATTTGTTTATTTCTCCCAAGGTAACATGCATGATGTATGGGCGGATAACTAATACTAATAGTGGTGGTATCTGGGGTAACGTACAGTAAATCGTTTTCCTGTCAAGGCAGCCGTTGCTCAAAACGGCGTTGCATCCGAGCCTTGCAGCTGCGAAGCTGCAGGTCGCGCGTCCATTCAGGTTTCAAGAAAATGAATTGGGCGCGCATACGGGCGGACAATAGGACATATACCTATGCGGGAGGCCTGTTGGCAAAACGGATGTGATTTTGATCAGTTGCCATCGAGCACCTCTCACAGCCTGACATATAGGTAGGCCGGAGATTTTTTTCTCTTTTTCTTTTTTCTTTTTTCACAAAGGTCACAACAAATTCCAAACTTGACAAAAGGGCATGTATGTGCTTTACGCTATCTCGTCGGACAGATGCGTAGGGCTTCATATCCATACCAGCCGCCGGCAAAGCTGCAGTGCAGGGGCAACACATACTCCCAGCTCAGCAGCGAGCGGCAATCAGAAATTTACGTTCAACTGGTGCAGAGATGCCATTCGCTAGAGACTCTTCGGCGCGAGGGTGTGATTCTCGACGTCGGACAGCCGCCGCATGGCGCTGCCCAGCAGAAGGGACTCTGCGTCGTAGACTTTGCGGCGACGCCGGATGGAAGCCCTGCCGCTGGGAAACGAAAGGCCGTAGCCATTGCCTGCGAAACGGCCGAGGCCGAAGGCGGCGGAAACGAACCCGTAAGCATCTGCGTGCTGGACTTTCTCACCGGCCAGACACTGGTCGATTCGTTCGTCGCGCCCTCTCGACCAATCTCTGACTGGCGCACCCACGTTCACGGCACCTCCGCGAAGAGCATAGAGGCTGCGGTGAAAGGAAACAACTGCCTCCGAGGGTGGCAGGAAGCGCGAGCGAAGCTGTTTGAGTATGTCGACAACCAGACGGTCCTTGTCGGATACATGATTTGCGGTGACTTGGAGGCGTTGCGCGTGTTTCACAAGGGCATCGTTGATGCGCAAATCCTCGCCGCGGATGCCATCTTTGGCGAGGATAGGGGGCCGCAGACCAAGTGGCCGATCGACAGGGTCTGCATGGGACTTGCGAGCCTCTTCATCCGGCAAAACGCTACGCCCGAAAACCAGAAGCACGATCCCCTAGAGGATGCGCTGGCGTCCAGGGAGATTGTGTTGCGCTTCATTCAGCAGCCCCGCAAAGTAAAGGAATGGGGGAATCGAGAAAGACACGAGCTGTTTGGCGAGTCACCAGATGAGCAGAAGGCCAAGGGAAACGCTGCAATGCCAGCGAAGCGAGCTTCGGGGAAGAGGCGCGCGGGTGCGAAGGGCTCTTCTTCTTCCACCGTCAACCAGAAAGCGAACCGAGGTCGAGGGGCGAAGCAGAACCGCACTACGATGCCGAGCCGGGCAGCAGGAGCCAGTGTCCCCGTTGCCGAGCCATGGAAGGAGTTGAAGATGGAGGACTCGGCACGGAGGCTCAAGAAGGATGAGCCGCAGAATGGATCTCGGAGCGCGGCGGCCAAGGCGAACCAGATGGAGCGCTCGTCGAAGGGGACGGAGGAGAGCGGCAGCAAGACCACACGGGGGGCGCGGAGGAGGGCAAAGAAGGAAGCAGAGAAAGCAGCCGAGAGAGAGGCGGAACTGAGGAAGATGGTCCGAGAGCTGGAAGAGCAGAGCGAATCCTTGCGGCTCGAGGATGCAAAACAGAGCGCAAAGGCTCACTGGGAGGTGAAGCACAAGGCAGAGCGAAAGGCCCGGTGGGTGGAGCAGCAGCGAAGCTGAATAGGGAGGCAGCTGTCGCGTCTTTTGACAAGGGATGAATCATCATCTCGAGAGCCGGATTAAGTAAGAAAGAGAAAGAAAGAAAGAAAAAAGGGGAGAGAGAGAGAGGGGGAGAGAGAGATAAAGTGCCATTTCTGCTGTTGTCATGATTCGGTGGCCGGGATTCAGCGGGCATTTGTACGGTGTCGTCCTGTTATGGCGACAGGCTCTCGAGCGACACATGCTGACATCGTCCCAATGCAAGTGTTTCTTTTATTTTTTCTCTTTTGTTTTCTTCTCTTTTATTTTTCTATTTATTTATCTTTCATTATTTTTCATTATTTTTCTTTTACATCTTTTTTTTTCTTCTTCTATTTCTCCCCCCCCCCCTTTTTTTTTTTCTATACGCCCACATCTAGTCGATGCTGGTTTTGGCTCGTCCTCTTGAATCATGAATAGCAGCAACAACAGCGGCCGATTCATGGAATCTGCGTGCAGTACTTGCCAGATGTTTGTGCAATTCGGACAGAAGCCATTTTGACCAAAAGCTTCAATTCTGCTTTCAATCCCGCGGCTTCTACCTCCGTACCAAGGTAAATACTATATACAACAAAGGTACCAAAATTAAGTAAAATACAGGGTACTGTTAATAAGGCACTTAGCACCTAAGTCTACCTAGGTAGTAGGTAGGTAGTGGTACGGAGGTCGCTACCAAAAGTCTCATCTGACCGCCTTTAAATTTAAATGGGTTTTTGTTCAATCCCTGTAATTATCCCTGTACGTTTGTTGCCCTATAATTATAGGGGCCTTGGTCACTAAATGGTTGGTCGATACCGCTATAGGTCATTCTCTTTAGCGGCCTTAGTGAGTACAACCACTAAAAGTTAGTGATTAGATTCTGCCGGATATATTGAACCGCTTGGTCTGTGCGTCATCTTGCTTCAAAAGCGGTCAGATAAGACTTTTGGTAGCGACCTCCGTACTTATAATTCTAATCAATCCAGCCATCCTTCTCTCTACCTACCCAGTACGTAACCTATACCTTAGTAGGCGACACCTAGTCAATGCAGCTGAATGTACTAGTACCACTAATCTTGCCTCAAACAAAATGGCCAAACCGGTACTCTGTACTCAAAAGAACTTTTTTTATATTCCCCACTCCCCCCCCCCCCTTGTTCCAGTGACGTCTCTGTCGTGTCCCCTCTATCCAACAGCAGCTAGTGCGGGGCGTCTCCTGGGCACCGGTTTCCAATACGCTAGAGAGGGCGTCGCTTTGGGAGCTTGAACAATGCCAATGGCCTTGTGATCCTCTCTCTCTCTCTTCCCCCCCCCCTCTCTCTCTATCATTTCTCTCTCTCTCTCTCTCTTTATATATATACATATACACACACATACGCGTATATATATATATATATATCTTATTATTATCATCATTATCAGAGCCTGATTACTTAATCGCCTGGAAGCCTGCTGGATCTGGTGCCTTGAAACACTCATCAAACACCGATAAAGCCGCCTCTCTCGTTCATCTTCATCACATCTTGCTCCATCTTGCTCGGTTGCTGCCATCTCTTTGAGGTAAAAGTTGTCGAGGTCCCACCGCCATGGCGACCACAGAGGAGATTGTGCGGCGGCTCCAAGAGTCCCGCCCGCCGGCAACGGACGTTGCCACTTATCTGACCATTGTCGAGATGTCCTTGTCACCAGAGATTCTTCCCGCGCTGCAGGAGATTTTGGAGGACGTTTCATTAACTAACGACATTGGCTGGGACCTGGTCGACATGCTAATCCCCATCCCGGGCAGTGAGGAATGTCTGGAGAGCATTGCGCGTCTGGGCAACCCACGAGAGGTCATTCTCAAGGTGCTTGAGGCCATGGAGAAGACGACTGCCGCGGGCGAGGAAGAGGCGAGTGAAGAAGAAGGAGAAGAGGAGGAGGAGGATGAGGGGGGGGAAGAGGAGGAAGGGGAGGAAAAGAAAAGGGAGGGAGACTCTGCAAACCAGGCTACAGAGGGCGAGGCGAGAGCTAGCAGGCACTTTATAACGCTTTGTGGTATGCTGGGGATTCTGCACAAGAGGCTGCAGGTCAAGGCTCCGTCACGGTTTCTGCACACCACACTGGAGACGGTCCAGAGATGCTACGACGCTACGAGCGCGGCATCTACCGCTGCAGTTATTTCTCTGGTTCAGTCCCTCGCTCGCAAGACGCGACCTCCTTTGCCTTCTCGAAAATCCAGCATCAAACTGGATACTCCCTTCCAAGACAGCGACCCAACGAAGCAGGCGCCAGACCCCGAGGCGGATCGCACAGATACTCTAAACAAGGATGAGCCGCAGCTCATCACCAGCCTGCTGCAGTCCTTCATCACATGCATCATCGAAGCATATGTCAACTCCAACAGCATAGAGTGGGCCTCAAGGATGCTCGAGTACACGTATCCGGAGCGGGTAGTGCCCGGTCGAAAAACCATGATCCAGGCGTTCAAGGAGGTTGTAGAGCTTCAAGCAAAGGATGCCTTGGTGGGGCAGCTGGTGGTGAGTGCTCCCAAGACACATGCAGACGTCGGACGAAATGCGCCCCGGCAAATAAATACAAATAGTGCTAAATGTTACATAGTCTCTGGCTGGCGATGTAGGCTTGTCGAGACTGCCGCCTTTCAAGATGAAAGAGTACCTCGAGGGCCCCATTTACCGAGAACCCCTCTCTATTGATTTCGATCCTCAACAGCCGGAGCAACTCCATCTATCGACTGGTGGCCTGGTGTGCCTGAATGCCTATTGGATGTTTGCTGCCGATGTCTTCGACGCAGATCGAGGCCTTCCGGACAGGGAACTGCTCCCACAGTACATGCTGCCTGACCACCAGGCCCTGTTAAAGAGCTTCCTGGGTAATGAGTCCCAGGGCCAGATCGCCACCAACCCAGGAACGATCGAGGCCCTGGTTGTCATGGCCATCTGGCTGGATGGGAGGAAAGCAATGTCGGACCCCAAAGACACCGGGGCTGCTACAGAACTCATGCCGTACCACCACCTCTTGACCCTTGTTTCCGTCTTTCACCCCAACATCCGAGTGCGCAATGCTGCGACCGTCGTGGCAGGTTCGATTTTACACGCCTGCCCCGAAGAAGAGGACCGACTGGCCATCCTTGAAGACTTGCTAGAAAACTGCGTCTTCTCGTCGCTCCAAGCTTGCGCGGTTGCCTGGCTGCGGGAGGAGCTCATCGCCGCGAGAAAAGCCGGCTCCAAAGGTCGCTTCTCCAGCCCGGAATGCTTCGAGACCATCCAGTACGCATTGTTTCCAGACCTGTCGCACCTCAAGCAAGCCGACGCTCCTGCGCTGCTGGAGTCTTGGACGCAGAGCGCGCCTCTGCATTTGCAAGTGGCCAATTTTGCTCTGTTTCTGTTCGGCGAGGAATACAAGGCTCTAGCCCCGGCTGGCATGGCCGCGGCCATTGAGCACCGCTACGTCGAGCCGCTCTTACACGCCGCGAGGACACTGGAGAAGGCTGCTAGCGCAAAGGAGGTGGAACTCGATGGGGAGAGTCTGATGCAGCTCGATATCCTGACGGATACGCTCGGTCGGGTGCCGCTACAGTGAGGGCCAAGATGTAGTATGGAAAGACGAGGGGGACGTCGAGAGAGGATATGTAATGCCACACGACGGTAAGGGGAAAAAATATCGTGCTGGCAGGAAAACGAATAGGGAGCGCCTTTGGGTCTGCTGGATCTGGCGGCTGCATAATACTGCCAAGCCATTTCCCATCTCGAACTGGCCAATGTGTCTAGCGATGAGTCAATCTACGGATTCGGATGAAATTGCTTGAGCGATGGAAATAGTCGCGACAGTTGTGTCCTTCTATGTAGCAAAAACATGTATGCGAATGTGCGCCGTTTTTCGCTGAGCCTTTTATGATATCAAGAAGAAGGGGGGGAGGAAAAAGAGGAAGAAGAAGAAAGAAGAAAGAAAGAAAGAAGAAAGAAAAAGGGGAGGAAGGGGGAAGGGGGAAAGGGGAAAGGGAAAAAAAAATAACAAGACAATGTCCAAAAAAGTGCCATTGTAGCCAAACTGTCTGACGAGCGAAACCATCAAGACAGCAGGCCGCCCTCACCGTCGGCGATCCCGGTCGTGGTCGCGGTGCCGGTCCCTGTGCCTGTCGTAATCCCGATGTCTATCCCGATGTCTATCCCTATAATCTCGATCTCGATCGCGATCGCGATCTCTATCCCCGTACTGGTCCCTCTCACGATCGCGCTCGCGCTCCCTCTCGCGCTTGTAGCTGTCTTCGTTCCGTCGGCTCTCCTTGCGCTTGCTCTCCTCTCGGCGGTAATCATCCAGTCGCGGCCGCGACTTCTTCTTGCCGTTCTGGTTCCAGCCGCCGAGATCCTCCTCCTCTTTGAGCTCCTTGGCGCCGAGGCCAAGGCGGTTCTGCCGCCTCTTGACCTGCTTGACTTTGGGGCCGCGGCTTTCGCCGTTCCAGCCCATGCCGCGGAGCAGCGCGGCGCCAAATTCCTCGACGGGCATGTCCTCGTAGTCTTGGAGGGTGGGCATGGCGCCGGAGGATTCGACATCACGGCGGTAGGCGTCGTCTTCCGTGAGGTGCGCGGCGGCAATGACTTTCTGGTCTTCGGTCGACTTGCCGAGGAGGGCATCCATGGCCTCGTCATCGACAGTCCGCTCCGCCACTGGCGCGCCGTTGCCGTCTTTGTTCGGTTCTCGCGTTTCCTCGTCGCCATGAGCGGCCTCATCCTCCGCCAATGGTTGCTTCTTCTCCTTGACCGTCAACCCCCATCTAAGCGGCGCGTCCTGGCTGGCTGGCTCCGCCTCGGCAGTGACAGCGTTCTGCTGAGCTCCGGCCTCGGCTGGGAGTAGATTCTTGGACCTCCCGTGGCTCTTCATCTCATCTTTCCAGCTCCGGTTCGGCTGTCGCTCAATGATGAACTCCTTCTCCTCCTTCCTGGGCCGCTTTCGCTTGGTCTCCGCACCATCTGCGCCGAATCCTGTGATGGCCTCATGTCGTCCTCGTCGGCGGTCGTCCTCGGAATCCGAAGCATCGGAGTCGCCCCCCAAGGCGTGGGGGCGCGGCCGCTTCCCTAGACTTGACGACGGCCTTGGACGGGATTTTGTCGCTGCTGACGATGAAGTGCTGCCTCCGCCAAATTTGATGGCTATGCGACTGTTGTTCTGGGAAGACATCACGCGTGAAGGGCTTCAGTTTGCGCTGATGTGCGAAAAGGTTTATTTATATGTACCTCGTCGGCGACGCCCTGACAAAAGAGCCGGTTCAAAATGACGATATGTTTGAAAAAAAGAGAAGAGAAAAACAGGGGATAACGTATCACAGGCTAGCACAGCATTAGCGTATAGCTACTGCGCGCCGATGGGCTACTTCTAGTACTAAGGCAGTAGTACTTAGTACTACCTAGGTGGTACTAGGTACTACTACTACTACCTACCTAGTAGTACCTACTACTAGGTACGTACTAAGGTACCTTTAGTGGTACGGAGTACTTTGCACATGTATTTATTTTGCGCGGAGCGGTCGGATAGAAACGTTAGATAAGCCTCAGCAAAAGAGATGTGGGGTTACTTGTGGCTAACTTGTGGGGCTGGAGGCCGAAGGAGAAGGAGAAGAAGAAGAAGAAGAAGAAGAAGAAGAAGAAGAAGAAGAAGAAGAAGAAGAAGAAGAAGAAAAGGGCTAAGGAGGGTACAAAGGGCACAGTGTGTGGGAACTATAAATTGGGGTCTTTTGGAAGTACAGTAGATACAGCAACTACCTATAAGAACAATCAAGCATCCTTACCATAACATTTCTCGGGGCATTGAAGCGGCCAAGCCACAAAAATGCAAGTTAGTCGCAAGTTTGTCAAAAATTTTGTGTGGAGAACACATGTGTGGATGTACTGACCCACGAGTTTCATTGTGGGCGGTACACGGTGCGGCACGATTTCTTTATCAGAGTTGAATTTTTCCCGCTACTGTTGGTTGACGCCTAAAAGTGCTAACATTCAACTGAAAAAAAAAAAAAAAAAAAAATCACAAAAATAAAAACTCAAAGAAAAAAAGGGAGGAAAAGGAAAGAAAAGAGGAGGAAAAAAAATAAAAAAATAAAAATCAAAAAAATCGTTAGATGGATCCCTGGTGCCGTGCGAGAGAACAGATTGCAGCTGCTCGGAATTCTAAGGTATCAAAAAAAACCCGGTATGGAGGACATGCGGGGAAGGGGGCTTCGTAGTAGGCCTTAGGCATCATCGTCCCCCCAAAAGGCAAGCAGCATCTCCTCTCTCTCCCCCTTCTCGACCCCGTTCATTCTCTGAGCGTCCATGACAAGATCGTCGCCTCTGCCAAGTTTCACCCCAAAACGATTTTGCAATCAAACACGGAGCGGTGATGCACAGTGGCGGGAACGCTTGGCCTTACTGTGCACCAGGCGTTCCAGGCGGCCTCGTTAGCGCTGCTCCCAGCCAACGCCCGCCAGCAGCTGTTAACGGCTAGCGCACTCCATACGGTGCCCCAAGTACCTTCGAACGAGCCCGGGCCCCCCAACTCGCAGCAGCACACTCCGCCAGCTTCCAGCGCTCCCCCCTGCGAAACTCCCCGAAAACTCCCCCCCCCAAGACGACTGGCGCCCGACAGAATTTGACGCCCTCCCACAGACGCTCAACGGCCAGAACAAATCCGTCAAAACGGCGACCACCACGAGCCTTTCCATCGTCGAGCATCCCGTTGCCCATCTCAGACGACCTCTCTTGGCTATCCTTCGACATCCGTTTCGCCCGCAAACGGATGTCGCTACCGCCGATGCTATGACTGAGGTCGGCCACACCGATCTATCGAGGCCGCTTCAATACAAGCGAAACGCGTTAAAGTGAGTATGGGCTCATTCGAAAGAGCGAATTTTTCCGATTCCAACGAGGCCATTTTTGTCATGCTGACAGCTCCCAGTGCAATCGCAGCGTCGCAGAAGAGGAAGCTTCGCGAGCTCTTCGCTGTTGCGACTCAGGTCGAGGGCCTACCCCAAGATGCCTTTGCGAACCCCGACGCGCCGGCAACTACTGCTGCGGAATGGCAGTTTCTTCAGACCTGCGAAATCTTGCAGTGCGTATACCCCGAATGACCTTTTTTTTTTTTAAAAAAAAAAAAAAAGAATAGAAAAAGAAAAGAACGAAAAAAAAAATTTCG
Organism: Trichoderma cornu-damae; assembly: GCA_020631695.1. Classification (NCBI taxonomy): domain Eukaryota; kingdom Fungi; phylum Ascomycota; class Sordariomycetes; order Hypocreales; family Hypocreaceae; genus Trichoderma; species Trichoderma cornu-damae. The sequence continues at coordinate 3,214,664 of CM036091.1, forward strand.
TTCCTCCCCGCCCCTCCTTGAATAATTGTTTTGCAGACGATACAAAGACATCACTTGGTCGCGTCTCGCGTCCATGGTTATCGTCCAAGACCAACTGTGACTGACTATTCTACAGAGGAAAGACGCTGAATGAGCAAGCTATTCCGTCACGGCCCTTACTGTCTATAGATGCATTGAAACGATTGATCGCCAAGCCATTGCAGGATACAGCCGGGTCCCCTCCTGCACCCCCTACGCCGCCCGTTGCATCAATAAAGAGAGATTCATCTGTCCCGAAACATCACACAAAACCGCCCGATGGCCCTCCGTCGAATGGGTCGATCGATGCGCCTCCCGAAGCGATCGGCAAGCCCTCCACGAAAACAACGAAGCCTTCACCGACACCGTTGGCTCCCATCCCCAACAATGCCGTCTTACACCCAACTGGAGCAACTGTTGCCTTTGCACCGGGCAAGCCTGTTTCTACCCCTCCAGCGGCTCCGCATACAAAGTATGAGACGAAACAGGTTGATCGAGTGACCCACGGAGCGGCGAGTGAGCAGATTCCATCTGAGCGGAGGTCTGCGCAGGTTTCTTTCCCGCCAGGAACCAAGGGATCGCCATCGGAGGAAACGCCTAGCGCCAGAGCAACGAGGGGAACCGAAAACTCGGACGCCGTGGAGGATGGTGTAGTCGACAAGTCTCAACCGGGTCAGATTGGACGGAACCAAGAGCTCTCCATCAAGGTTCCTCATGGTCTGGCCAAGGTCCCAGATGCGCTTTCATCTCCAGGCTCAACGGCACCGAGTGCGACGACTCCTGCCAACCACGATGTTTCGGCGGATACCAGCCCCGAGCATGATGCCCCGCAGTATCTTCATGATGGAATGGAAGAAGACGCTGAAGAAAAAGAGGACCAAGGAGAGGAGGTGGAGGATGCTGCTGCTGAAACTGAGGCGGGGGCGAAGTCTGCGAAGCCGGAGCACGGTGGATCAGCGTCAAAAGCTGCTAGCCTGGATGAAGATCAGCTCCTTCAGGAGTCGATCCGGTCAAGCGCTGCAGCTGCAAGTCCAGGGCCGATCAAGATGCACGACGGATCCGAAGACAAGACCAGTGCGGCCAACGCTATTCCGGAGGCTAGCCACGCTCCAAGGCGGAGCTCGGGAACGCAGCCCGGCCGTGGGGACGCTCAACCTTCCTTGACGCCGCCTGTGAAGGCGGCTGAAGGAGCTCCAGGCAGCCAAGGAGAGACGCCCGAGCGGATGGACGTAGATCCAGCCCAAGCCACGGAACCGAAGAGTACAGAACCACCCGTGGCCAGGGCACCTGTCGCGCCCCCTCGGCTGTCTCCCATAAACACCACCTCTGCCGCTGTCAAGCCCACGCCGCCGAGGGAGCCCCTTCCGGCACCCGAGAGGGCGGTGACCAGAGTATCGTCCGGAGCTATGAGACTAAAGTCTGTGTCGGAAATAGTAGGAGAGAGTCCGCGATCTGCTAGCACCACGGAACGCAGCACGGCCAAGGCACCACAAAATCAACTGACACCGGTCACCTCTACACCCCAATCGCCGCCCTCGAGACCGAAAGGCACGGGCAACAAGAGAGACAGGTCCAAGGCTCACGTCTCCACCGTCCTATTCGGCAAGCAGCCCAAGCAGGTGGACGAAAAGGCTTTGGTTCCCGGCCAAAAGGAGACAATCCAGCCATCCGACGACTACTACACCCCTCTCTTCATCCAAAATTTTACCGGCGCCACCAACTGGATGCAGCCTATCGAGAAGATACTCTTTCACGCGAACAAGACGATTGCCACCCCCGACGCCTACCTCGCCATTCAAGACCATCAGGCGTGTAAAGTGCTGCGTAGGGTGTACCACCTGCAGCAGCACGACAAGTGGTCCCTTAGACAGCCCAAACGATGCCCCGAGCCGACCCGCCCGCCCTCACATTGGGATGTGTTGTTCCAGGAGATGAAATGGATGCGAACGGATTTCCGGGAAGAGAGAAAGTGGAAGATGGCCGTGGCCAAGAACATTGCCTACGCTTGTGCGGAGTGGGTCGAATCGACCCCTGAGGAGCGCAAGGCGTTGCAAGTTGCCGCGTTGATCCCCCCATTGAGGACCGACGATGCGGCAATGGGCGATGCCGACGCAGACGCAGACGCAGACGCAAACGCAGACGGCGCCGAGAACCACCCGACTCCTGACCTCGTTACGGAGGATGCCGATTCGCCCCAGATTTTGGACAGTCTCAGCGAAGATTTCCCCGAAACCGTCGCGCCATCGGCCATCTTTGCTCTGCAAGAGGATGACGTTGTATTCGCACTGCGGCGGACGCCGGCCTCCGACAAGCTGCTGCAGGAGCTGCCACTGTACGGAGCACCTCTAAAGACCCCACGGTTCGAGCTTACGGGGCCGGAATACGACCCCGATGCTCACTGGAGACGGCCCGCTCTGCCCCTGAGCAAGTACGTCGAGGGAGAAATGAAGCTGCTCTCGGATGGCCCCCCGCGGAAGCGCAGTCGGTACAGCTATCACGACGAAGAGTCCGCCGACGAAAGGGAAAGCGCCTTCGACGCCGACACGCTCGCGCACAATGTCCGGCTCCCGCCGAGAAGCGCCGAGGTCGCACTGTTTACCCCAGAGTCGAAGCACATCCGCGATCGGCTGCACGCCGGCCACCAGTTCCGCCCGCCATCTGAGCATGCCATGCCTCTGCAGAGCTTCTACGAAACCCGCAGTCCGTCGCAGTGGACTGTGGTGGAAGACGATGAGCTCCGCAGCCTGGTTCGAGAGCATTCGTACAACTGGTCGCTCATATCCAGTCTGCTGTCTACCAAATCCCTGTTTGCGTCGGGGGCGGAAAGGAGGACGCCGTGGGAATGTTTCGAAAGATGGATCAACCTGGAGGGCCTTCCGGCCGACATGCAAAAAACACAGTACTTTAAGGCGTACAACAGCAGGATCGATGCGGCCCAGCGCGTCATTGCACAGCAAAACCAGCTAGCGGCCCAACGGGCTTCTCAGGACGGAGCGGCAGTGACGCCAATACGACGAAGGCAATCTACGCCGCTAAGAGTCGAGAGACGGCGAAACCAGAAGCACCTCACCCTCATCGATGCCATGAGGAAGCTTGCCAAGAAGAGAGAGACGACGATACAGAAGCAGCAGCATTCTGCAGCCCAGAACGCCGCGAAGAAGGTCAACGACACCATGGCTCAACGGCCAATCAAGACACCAAGAGACTACAGCCTGTTGCGCTGGGAACGCGACCAGGCCCTGGCCGAAAAGATGGCGCAGTATGCGCAGCGCCAGGAAGCTCAGCGACGAGTAAGTCAACCCCCCCCTCTCTTCGGTGCTGTAGCCTTGCCACAGCTAACACGTCCCGTCCAGGCCACCCTCCAGGCCAGGGCCCAAGCCCAAGCCCAATCCGCCCAGTTGGCCGGAACACCGGGCGCAGCGGCACAAGCCGGCCAAAACCCGGGGCATCCCGCGGCGGTTGCCAACAGCGTGAACAGCGTCGTCAATCGAGCCGGCGTCCCCAACCAACTCGCCGTTGCAGCAGCAGCGGCGGCGGCGGCGGCGGCGGCGGCGCAGGGGCGTGCGCGCATGCCCATGCAGGCTCCGGCAAACGGCATGGATGGGATCGGTGTTCAAGCTCAGATGGGCGGCAACCTCGCTCCGCCGGCGCAGATGAATGGCATCCCGCAGGCCCAGCTGCAAGCCTTGCAGGCCATGCAAGCCCAGCATAGGATGCAGATGCCAGGTCAGCAGCCCGACGCCAGCATGATGATGCGCGCACAGCGCATCTCGGAACAGCAGCGGGCCGCAGTTCAAATCCAGCATGCGCAGCAGCAGGCCGGCGCCGTGGGAACTCCCGTTCAACAAGCACAGCAAGGCTCATCGCCCGCCATCCGAAACGGAGTTGCCGCCATCAACCAACAGACCTTTATGAACAACGCTCAAGCGATGATGGCTTCGTTCAGCGCAACTAACGGCCACGCTGCGGCTGCCGCGAATGGCCTGCACATGCCCACACTTCCCAACGGCGCCTCTTCCGGTCCTCGGCTACCAAGTCAGATTCCTCCTACGATAGCAGCACAGATAAACTCTTTGGAAGCCCAGTTTAGGAGTAAGAACCCCAGCCTCTCGCCCGAGCAGCTTCGTCACCTTGCTACCGAGCACTTGACCCGCGCTATGATGGCGCAGCGGCAAAGTGCCATGAATGCTGCTGCCGGCGGACAGCCCGGTATTGCGACCAGCATTGCTGCTACGAGTAGTCCTCACCAATATGCCGCGCTGCTTCGACAACAGCAACAAGCTCAAGCCCAGGCTCAAGCTCAAGCTCAAGCTCAAGCGCAGGCTCAAGCGCAGGCTCAAGCGCAGGCTCAGGCTCAAGCTCAAGCTCAGGCTCAGGCTCAGGCCCAGGCCCAGGCCCAGGCTCAAGCGCAGGCTCAAGCGCAGGCTCAAGCTCAGCACGCCCAACATGCCCAACAGCAGCAGCAGCATCAGGTACAACATCAACAGCACACGCCGCAGCCGCCTCAGCATCAGCAGCACCAACAGCAGCGACCTCAGCAAGCACCTCAGGTGCAGCAGGCACAGCAGCAAGTTCAGCAACAAGTTCAGCAACAAGTTCCGCAACAAGTTCAGCAGCAAGTTCAGCAGCAAGCGCAGGCGCCACAACAGTCTTCAGCTCAAGCACAGCAACAGCCGCAGCAGCCGCAGCCGCCGCAGCAGCAAAAGCCACAGCCACAGCCCCAGCTGCCACAGCAATCTCAACCTCAACCTCAACCTCAGCCTCAACTTCAACCTCAACTTCAACCTCAACCTCAACTTCAACCTCAACCTCAACCTCAACTTCAACCTCAACTTCAATCCCAAGCCCAACTTCAGGTTGCTCAAGCCCAACTTCAGGCTCAAGTCCAGGCTCAAGCTCAGGCTCAAGCTCAGGCTCAGGCTCAAGTGCAGACTCAAGCCCAGGTACAGCAACAGCAACAGCAACCGCAACCGCAGCCGCAGCCGCAGTCGCTGCCGCAGTCGCAACCTCACGCCTCGCCTCAGCTACCGATAAACCCACCGGCGGCAAGTCCGGCACCCATGCAGCGTCAGGCTAGTGGAAGTGCAACGCCTTCTGCAAGCAAATAATGATTTAGCGTTTCTGGATTGTTTTTCTGGTATTTTTTATTGATGCAATACCTCAAGTGGCTCCCCCCCCCCCCCCCCCCTTTTTTTTTTTTTTCTTTTTTTTTACACACGCCGTCCCATCGTCTATGCGTTTCAAGACGTTTCGTTCTGGCAAAACGAAGGTGTTTAGCGGAAGGCGAGAGGCGGAGGGTTGGGTTGGGTTGGGCTGGTTTACATTAAATTAACGTTAGATGATTTCTTCTTCTGCCCGTTATAATGCGTTTTCTTTTAACGGGTTTGGAATTGGGGGGGTTTTTTTTTTCTTTTCCGGTCTCCTCTCTTATGCTAGAACAGGGGCTCACAAAGGATCGTTCGCTGGGGAATCTCCAGCTATATTGCGAAGCGGGAAAGGAAGGGGGGGGGGAAAAAACACAAAGCAGAAAAAGGAAGCACGGAACAAGGCGGCGGCGGCGGCGGCATCATTGTAGAGAAATGTACATAACTGTATTCGTCGTTTCAGAGACAATATGCTCACAACAAGATTATTACTCAATCCCCCCCCCCCCCCCCCTTTTTTTTTCTGACGAAGACCATTTGGGGGGCAATAGGAGGACATGTTGTGCAAGAGAAGTGAATTTCTTCAAAGGCGACCAGCAGGGCCCCTGATCGTGTCGCTTAAAAAAAAAAGAATAAAAGCTCTCATTGTTTCTCTTACTAGGTGATGTGATGACATGAGCATGGACCAAGAGAAATATTTCATCCATTCTATTAATTCTACTACTTTCGTTGAATTAGAAACGCCGGGTATGATATGCATACCATCATATATCATATGCTTCCCAAAGATGACAAATTAAAGAAGGAGAAGAAAAAAGAAAAAAAAAAAAAAGAGGGGGGGGGGGGGGCAAACAGAAACAGCAGAAAGGACTCCCCCGTCTATAACATTCAAGCATTCCTTTGTCCCCTTACACGGCCCCTGACCCACCGCCTCTGCCGCCGTCTCCATGAAGTAGCAGATGGGGCTTGATGAAGTCCTCATCCAGCTGTCTGAACAGACTGGCCGGGTCTTCGGACGAGAGCAATTGCCGGATTGCTCCCGTGGCGGTAATCGGAGTGGCGGAAGACGACGGCTCAGCCGGGCTCATGAAGGCGCCGCCATCGGACCCTGATGGGTTGGAGCTGAGGGCCGGCCGGGGAGAGCGACGGTTGGCCGGGGGCGGCAAGTCTGATATATCAATGTCGCTGCCGATGTCGGATTCATCGGCGTTGCCGCGCATCAGGTCGGCTCGCTCGTTGTCGCCAGCGTTGCGGAGGGAGTTTTTGCGGCTCAGGCTATTCGGTCGAACGCCCGTATGGGGCGACGTAGCGCCGGATACGTAGGCCGCGGAGCTGTCTGCGGGCGCGCTCAGATTGTTGAGGGAGACGTTGCCATTGCGGCGAGGGTTGTACCCGATGGCAGAGCCTGAGCGCTTAACCTGAAGACCGGTTCCGAAGGACTCAATGTCGAATTCATCGTCGCTATCAATCTCTTCGACGACGCCCGTGCGGATGCCGAGAATCTCCAGCATGCGAGCGGTGGTCCCGCCAAAGATGATGACGGTCAGGACCACGACGACCAGGACCGTGGCGCGGAGAGCGTATGAGTTTTCGCCAGTGAGGAGGGCGGCCAGGGCCACGCCGACGGCGCCGCGGAGGCCGGCCCAGAAGAGCATGGCCTGGTAGTTGTAAGGCAGCTCATCGCCAACTTCCAGGCCTCTCCTCCTGGCGCGGTAGCGAATGACCCAGTTGATGGCCTGGGAAAGCGGGAAGACGGCGACCCATCGGGCGGCGCAGACGGCGCAGACGGTAACGATGATGAGGGGGGGCTCGAACTGCAGGGCGTTGTCCGTGAACAGCGCCAGGCCGAGGTAGATGAAGATGAAGTTTTCAGACAGCTGGGACATGATTTGGAAGACGAACTTGGTGGTGAGCTGTGTGCGCCTCGACATGTTGAAGTAGGCATAGTGCTTCAGCGTGATGCCGCAGAAGAGCAGCGACACGATGCCTGGCCGAGAGTCAGAGGGTCAGACGGGAGTGTCCATGTCTACGAGCAGCAGGAAGGCCAATCTTACCGGACATCTTGCGGGCATGAGAAAAGAAGTAGGTGGCGTAGGCGATCAGAATGATCAGACAGCTCTCAATCTTGGGGAATCTCCGCACGTAGGTGAACTTGAGGAGCAGGGCCGTGCCGACGCCGACGGTGACGCCGATGAGCAGGCTGCCGAAGAAGACGAGCAAGAAATAGCCGGTGCCGCCAAAGAAGCTGACGATGCCGTAGTTGGCCTCGCCCTTGTTGTACCTTTGCGCGGTTTCGAAGATGACAATGGCGATGGCGTCGTTGAGGATCGATTCGCCAAAGATGATGGTGTACAGCTTGGGGTCGACCTTGTACGTGTTGAAGATGGCCAGGATGGTGACGGGATCGGTGGCGGAGAGGGTGGCGCCAACGGAGATGGCATCGACGAGGGTCAGTTTCAAGGATCCCGGAACCAGGTTGAATATCCACAAAATCAGGCCAATAACGACGGCGGACAGGAAGGTCCCGGCAAAGGCGAACGTGAGGATGGTGCCAATGTTGCGAAAGAAGTTGGCTTGGTGCAGCTCGTAGCCGGAAGACAGGATGATGGGAGGCAGGAGGAGGTTGAAGAAGATCTGGTAGTCGAAGCTGATGAGGTTGCGAATGGAATCGCCCGAGGTAATGAGCAGGGTGAGGCCAACCACCATTCCTGCGCGAAGCGTGGAAAAGTTAGCGCAGGCGTCGGGTATGCGAACCGAAAGCGGGGGATTGCGCTCGAACCTGCAAAGATGGAGATGACCGTCTCGTGGATAGCCGTCACCTTCTTCTGCTGGAGCATGTAGCTTGTGAAGAAGGCGATGATGAGCAGCATGATCAATATGAAGAGCGCCGATGCGGCGAAGAACTCTTTCTCCGCGGAGTCGCCCCCTGTTATGTCGTCGTCAGCAATTCTCTTTTCCCCGTCCCTTGTCGTCCTTTCTCTCTTCTTCTTCGTCTTCCTCTTCTTCTCCCCCCCATTCTTCTCCATTCGCGGGCGAACGTTACCTTCGGGGTCGTCCTCTTCCGCCTCTCGCCCTAAGCGTTGAAAAGGTCAGCTCATCTTGCGGCAAACGGGTTTGATGCGCGCAGCGCTGCCGTCAGGAGACGCACGTAAGAGCCTGAAGCCCAGACTGGCCAGCTCGGCGGTGGCCATGGCGTGCAATGTCGCGATGGCGATCGAGGGAGATCAAGTGGTGGAATGTGCGCGAGCCTTGCGGCGCAGGCGAGACGATGCGGGCATGGATTCGCGGGCTCGAGCCGCGGCAGCCTGTGGGTTCGACACGGTTCGTCTATCGCAAGCCGAAGGGCGCAGAGGGGGGGGAAACGGAGGTTGGCGGAAGGGAGGAGAGAGTTTGCGATTCTGGTCGAGGTGGCAGTTTGAGAGAGAGGGAGAGAAAAGAGAGTGTGTGTGAGAGTGAGAGAACATTGAGCCGAGCAACAAGTACCTACCTATCGTACGTTGGATACATAGGCAACACAGGTACTTGGGTAGTAGTAGGTACTAAGGTACTAGGTACCTTTGAGTGGTACATAGTACTGGGCAATGCAGGATGCCTGTCTGATAACAAGCGCCAGACAGCAGCGGGGCGATCTAAGCCCTGTCATTGGCGCTGCTGGTTAGTGCCCCCAGCGAGCCGGTGGACGGGATGACGAGTCGCACAGGCAAGGTACCTTGCCTTACAGTATGCACCTGAGTGCCCCGTGCATAAGGTACATGTACAAGAATGAAGGTCCGTCGCAGTTCTTTTGGGGGGTTTTTTTTTTCTTTAGAGGGCTCCAAGATTACTTTAGTACCTAAGGTACTACTACTATAGTACTATAGGTATAGGTAAGGTACTTAGTAGGTAAGGTAGCTCGTTACCAGGCCCTAAGGCAAGGTACCAATTGAAGGTAACACAACACAGCAAAAGCGAGATGCCATAGATGGACCATTACACAGAGACAGTAACTGAGTATGGAGTAAAACGGAATTGATTGCGGTAAAGGGGGGAAAAAAGACAAAGAGAGACAGAGAGAAAAAAAAAATTAAAAATAAATAAATAAAAAGAGGGGTTGTTTTTTGCCGCGCGGCCACACTCCAGCATGCGAGGGAGACGGAACAACTGATCAGCGTTGTCATTTTTCATTTTCATTGCTAAAGGGCAAAACTCGTCGCCGGCACTCCCCCATGCCTTAGCACTATTACATGCAACGACGGTGGGCTCGGTGCCCTGGAAGCATCAAATTCATGGTTCTGTTTCTGTATCAAGGCAATTGTTGTTGCAAGTTGCCAAACTGTTGGTGCACAATCCGATTTACTGGACCTTGTAAGTAGTATTAGAGAGCAAATACTAAGGTACATACTACTACCTACTAAGGTATCCAGTACTTACTAGTACGTACTACGTAAATGTCTACCTACCTACCTAAGTACCTGGTTTAGATAAGGTACCTGGTACTATAAGATACTAACCTTAGGTAGTACGTAGTTCGTTTGAGAAAGGGATAAAAACGCAATAATGAGTTGCCCATTAAGGTAGGCAGTGTTTTTTTTTTTTCCAATGTCGAAGCAATAACGCATATAATAATAAGGCAAGATAGCTCAAGGTAGATACCGATACCGAGCTCCTGCTCGGGTTAGTCCCAAATCCCCTACAATAAAGGTACCTCATCGTCAATCCTCCGCTTGCAGCCATCACAAGTTTTTTTTTTTTTTTTTTTTTTTGTCATCGCGGGGCTTTTTGGCGGGGGTGGGGAGAAGACAAGACACACACATACACACACACACAGAGAGAGAGAGAGAGAGAAACTCCGGGCTTTCGTCGGTCCAACGTTTCCGCTGACGGGGCCCGAGGGCGGCCGTCACATCATCCATCGCATCAGCCTCGCATGCGTGAGCAGAGCATTCGCTGACAGCCTGGGCCATCCATTGCCCTCTTTTATCCATTGCCCTCTTCACTCCAGCCTGCGCAGCTCGTTCGCATCGCCCGCATCGCCCGCATCGCCAACTAGACGCCCGCTTCTTGTCCAAACATCCGCTTGAAACGTGGAAGCTCCCCTTCCCAAACAATGTACCACCTCGCCAAGGGGCTCTATCTCCTCGCAACAAGCAAAGAAGGCGAGTTGGGCTTCGCTCGGCCGGCGCGCCTCTCCTCCCCGCGCGCGCGACGAGAGAAGGCTCTCTGCTCTGCGGCATGCTAACCCCGGAGTCCTCCTGCGCAAAATAGAATACTCAGTCATCCTCCTCGGCCTCGACAATGCCGGCAAGACGACCTTCCACGAACAGGTCAAGTCCATGTACCTCCCCGACGCGCCCGAGCCCAAGTTCAAGACGGTGCCCACCGTCGGCCAGAACGTCTCGACCATAACCCTGCCGGACATGTACCTCAAGCTCTGGGACGTCGGCGGACAGCACTCCCTCCGGAAGCTGTGGCAGAGCTACTACGCCAGCTGCCACGCCATCGTCTTCATCATCGACAGCACCGACATTGGCGACGGCGACCTGGAGCACGAGAACACGGGCCGGCTGGACGAGTGCAGGCTGGTGCTGGAAGACGTGCTGCAGCACTCGGAGACGGAAGGCGTGCCGCTGTTGATTTTGGCAAACAAGCAGGACAGGGAGGACTGCGTCGAGACGATACGCATCAAGGAAGGGCTCGTCAAACGGGTCATGGAGGGGGAGAAGGGCAGCGCCATCCGCGACTCGCGCGTGCTTGCCATGAGCGCGCTGACGGGCGACGGCGTGAGGGAAGCAATCGATTGGGTGCGTTCGAGGGTCCAATGGAACAAGGAGTCACGGCCGCCCGTCATGAGATGATGGAAATCCCGTGTTGCGCGCGCGGCACGGCCTGGGGGAGGGAGAGGCCAGGCAGGCGATTGGGCTGCCAACGCAACGTATGTTTTTTTTTTTTTCTCTTTTTTTTTTTTTCTCTTTTTTTTTTTTTTTTTTTTTGGCATTTTGGCATTTTGCTTGAGGGGTGTTCTGGGGCGTTTTGGCTAAGCATAGATGTGCATCATTTTTTTGCTCTTTGGCTGGTTGTCCATCACGGCATTGTGAGAGGCGAGGGCTGAAGCTCGTTTCGGGGTATCATGTATTTTGTTTTTTTTTTCTTTTCATCCTTTCATTAGTCCCTCTTCTTTCTAGGTCAGACATATAGGTCACATCATTCACCACCTTTTTTTTTTTGGCAGGCTTTTTTTTTTTTTTTTAATTATTTTTTCCCGGCATTGTTCTCATCTCTCATTTTCCGCAGACAGCTCGGCCATCAGGCCACCCTTGTCTCTCCTCTTCGCATCCTCCGCCAGCTTGCCATCCACCAAGTCCGTGAGCTCCTTGACCTTTGCCAGCGCCATCTGGGCGCACTGCACCACCAGCGTGGCCTCTATGGGATGGCCTCCAAGCTTCGAAATCTGACATATTTCGCCATGCTTGTTCAAGCTGAAGGTGCAGCTGCCCATCCGCAACTGTTCTTCCAACGACGTAGTGTCCACCAAGACAATCTCACCGTCTTCGCCGAAGAAACTAAACGTCGTGCAGAACGGGGAATGCAGCCAGCTCAGCGGCACGGGCTCGCGTTCCGAGGGCGTGTAGATGGTGAGCGTCTCGCCCTCCATGCTCGTGTCGGGTTTTCGAAAGTGCCTTAGGGCGGCTACGACGGCGAAACACGAGCTGTCGAGGAGGTTGCCGTCGGCGGATAGAATGTGTAGGTCAACCCTAACGGACCAGCATTTCTGTCCGGCGACTAGACATAGCGACTCCGTGTCCAGGGCTCCCGATCTCCGGATCGTCTTTTCGAGGAGCCTGGAGAGCAAAACTTCGGTCTCGGTCGGTCGGTTCACCTCAAACGAAGGGGAGGCCATGGGGCCGAGCTCTGAAGTGATTTGAAAGATGCCATCAAAGGGCCGATCGGGGAATGGGACTGTGACTTCCGCCGATACCTTGGCCAGGACTCTACACGGACCATGTTAGGAAACGTGCAAAATTCTGAATTTTTTTTTTCCATGGCGGAAAATCTGGACAATGAGCCGCACAAACCTCGTTTTCCCCAGCCTCACATCTGCCACGCCATACTCGTGGCCGAAGCTGAGTTCAAGAGGTCTAAACTGGTCGAATTTTCGGCCGTCCACTCGCAATCCCTCGTCAATGGCCTGAAGAGTAAAAGTCCGCTCGCTCAACGATGGCTCTGCTTCTCGAGGCATGGCGGATGAGTAAACTGCAACATGGGGCCTGAAAATTCGGCTCCTTTTCTCTCTCTCTTGTCCGAAAAAGTTGTGTGGCCTTTTGGTGACATGAGATGGTTCAGTTGAGATGGCGCGGCAACAGCCCGCTGAAAAATTCTGCCGGGCGGTGTGGAGGAAAGTTCGCCTGCGTGGTCGCGACCTGATTGAAACGACAACACGCGCATACATTAGTAGCTTTGGCTGATGATTGAATTCTCTCCATTGCATTTCCAACTGCTCAGCGGTCTTTTTTTTTTTTTTTTTTTGCTCTAAAAGGGATTTTTTTTTGAAAGATGACTACCGCCCATAGACCTACCTTTGATCCCGTAAGAAGCCATGTTTCCGGAGTTTTTTTTTATTTTTTTATTTATTTATTTTTTGAAAAAAATAGAAAAGAAAAAGAAAAGAAAATACAAACAACCACCGGCAATGCTAATGCACGTTCTCAGGCTCGAGGCAAAGAGGCCCTGCGTGGCCCGGCCTACCACCAGCGACTCCTACCAGCCCACACTCAACTCAAGTACCGGAAACCCGGACAAGGCGGCGATGCCGACGATGAGCCCACGCGCGACCTCGCTGCCGAGCTTCTCGCCGCTGAAGCAGCCCACTTCAAGAAGAAGAACGGCGGCGTCCTTGCCCCCGAGGATGACGCAGACGAAGATGTGGAGATGACATCGGCGCGAGCAGAGAAGAGGCCGCTCCCGGGACAGCCTACAAACGGCGAAGAAGAAGAGGACCTCGAGGCGAAAAGAAGGAGGATATTGGAGGAAAGCAGAGACGTGGATGCGGACGATGACAGCGAAGAGGAGGAAGACAGCGACGAAGACGACGACAGCGACGACGACGAAGACGCAGAGCTGCAGCGAGAGCTGGAGAGAGTGCGGAGAGAGCGCGAAGAAAAGAAGAAGAGAGAGGTATGTTGCGCCCCCTTTGATCTTTGTCCCATTGTCAAAATGCAGGGGGACACTGGTACTAATCATCTCTCTCTCTCTCTTTTTTTTTTTTTTTTTTTTTTTCCCTTGGATATAGGAAGAAGAACGGGCAAGGGCCGAGCAAGAGGCCCGAGAGCGAGACATTGCGCTTGGCAATCCCCTTCTCAATAAACAGGATTTCACGATGAAGCGCCGGTGGGACGATGATGTTGTGTTTAAGAATCAGGCTAGGGGGACGGAGGAGAAGAATAAGAAGAAGGAATTTGTGAATGTGAGTGGTCCCCTTTTCTTTTCTTTTCTTTTCTTTTCTTTTCTTTTCTTTTCTTTTCTTGTTTTTTTCTTCTTTCTTTCTTTCTTTCTTTTTTTTCCGGACATGATCAGTTTGCCAACGGTTTACTCTTGTAGGATATGTTGCGCTCTGATTTCCATAGACGGTTCATGAGCAAGTATGTTCGGTAGCAGGGGGCAACGGGTTTGGTAATATATATTCAGGTTTAGCGATGGGCGCAATTTTTTTTTATCTCACCGTTTTCTTCATTTTTCCAACATCTTTCTTCCTTTTTTTTTCTATAAGACTTTAGACGCCAATCAACAATGAATCACCGGCCTCTGTGGCGACGTTACATCCATCTATGCATCCCATGGCAGAAGAAGAAGAAGAAGAAGAAGAAGAAGAAAAAAAGCAACATGCGGGCTTTTTCAGTGCTCCTCTTCCGCAAGCAGCCTGCCCTCCATATCCTCGAAAGCGCGCAGGACTTTGCCGTACTTCTGATATGTCCCCTCCCGGTATCCGACGTCCACCTTTTGAATTGAGCCCTCCTCCGTCCATCGCCTGCCAATCAGCTCGTCAAATGTCTCTCCATCTTTCCTCTCCAGCGCCCAGAGCGCCTTGTACGCACCTCCAAGAGCGCACGCGTTTCCGCCAACGTCGAGCCTGTACACGCCGTCTGCTCCGCCGAGGACGTCGCCGAGGACGCGTGCGATGGCCGGATTCAGGGATCCGCCACCGACGAGGTAGATGCGGCGGGGCTGCGCGGGGAGGCCGTCGCGCGGGCTGTGGACGAGGTTCCGGGAGCGGAGGCGCATGGAGAGGGCCTGAGATTCGACAATGAGACGGGGGTCGGTCTCCTTGGGCCACCCCTGCGGCGATTCCTCCAAGCCGGTGCCGTCGCTGTTGCAGGTGAAGCGCCAGGTGCCGGCGCGGATATTCGGCACCGTCTCTCGGAGGTGGAAATACAGACCAATCTTGGCTCGGCCGCCCTCACCGGCGATGCCCAAGGGGGGCGTTTCCAGCACGGCTCTGTTGAAGTTCTCCCAGCCCGCGGCTCCGCCTCGGGGCTTGGGCAGGGCGTCGCGGACCCCTTCTCGAGCCAAGCCGCCGTTCTTGTAACAGAGCATGAACATGTAGGTGCCGGGCGTCGTGGGGTGGTTGAAGAAGTGGTACGAGCCGTCGGGCTTATACGTGGGCGTGTTCATGAGGAACGTGGTCGATGTGCCGAGCGAGACGATGGCGTCGAGCGGGCGCAAGGGGAGGGCTAGGATGGTGGCCGGGTTGTCGCCCGTGAAGGGGACGACCTGGCACCCTGGGCTGAAGCCGTACTTGGAGACAAAGTACGGCGAGATGGCGCCCATGGAGCCGCCGCCATCCATGCGCGGTTCGCCGAGCTTACCGCGCAGATCGGCCGCGCCGTCGGGCCCTGCCGAGAGGGCGAGAAGCCGCTCGCTCCACGTCTGGCTGGGCATGTCCCAGAGGTTCATGCCGCAGACGTCGCTTACGTCGAGAGGCGCAATGGCGCCCATGAGGACGGAGGCAAGCCATGAGGATACCAGGGATATCCGCTTTGAGTTTGAGTAGACGTCGGGCAGGACTCGTCTGATTCTCATGATTTGAAGCCCTGTGAATCTCTGCAGGGAAGAAGGAGAAGAAGGAGAAGAAGAAAAAGAAGAAGAAGAAAGGAGGGTTATTAGCACCATCTGATGAATAAAAAGGAGGCGCTTCTCCCAAACTTACATGATGAGCACCGCTTCCCGTGACCTGGGCCAACTTGTCCCTATCTCCGAGCTCGGCATCAAACGCTTCCAACTCTCTGTGCGTGCTGTGGTCCTGCCAGTTGGGCGCAAACTCATGGGCCAGCGACCCATGCAGCTGGTCGGCGAGGGGCTTTGCAGGGTCGAGCCCTCGCAGCAGCTCCTCGGCCCGGGCGTTCCAGAAGACGCTTCCGTGCTGCTGACCGGAGCCGCCGATGCCGCTGATGCTGCTCATGGGCACGGGCATCTCCTTGGAGAGGCGCTCCAGCACGAGGTCGATGGATTCCAGCCATAGCGCGACGGGGGCGAAGACCTCGCCGGTCTGGCCGCGCACGTGGACACCTTTGCGGATGCCGTACTTTTGGCCAAAGTCGTCGTCAAAGTCTACCTTGGCCGCGGCAACGGGCGCGAGGTTGGAGTTGACGACGATGGCTGGGGGCCGGCTGCCGTGTTAGTTTGAGGCTTTGGACAGGCGCGGCAGCATCGGTGATGAGATGAGCGTATTGGCGGCGACGTACCCTTGAGCTGCTGGGTTGAGAGGTCAAGGCCCAGGTAAAGGGGCCCGTTGTCCGCGCTCATGGCCTCTGAGCCAATGCTTTTGTTTTTGAAGAAGAAGAAGAAGAAGAAGAAGAAAATGCCCGCTTTGTCAAACAACAACTTGATGAAAAGGCGAGTGTGCCCTTGCAACCCGTATGCTAATGACTTTCTCACTCTCACTCTTACTCTCTCACTCTCACTCTCTCTCTCTCTCTCTCTCTCACACACACACACACACTCTCTCTCTGCGAGATGCAATCATGGGAACAAGTCCCAAAACTCACTCTTTTTGTGTTGCTATTGTTGTTCCTACCATTAGGCTAAATTAGTTGAAAGAAAAAAGATCTTTGCGGAGAGCTCAATAGAATTTAAATTTAGCCACAGCTCGTGTGCTTGCTGGAACTGAATCATGATACTTCTTCCTCTTCCTCTTCTTTTTTTTTTTAAGTCTTCTTCTCCGACTACTGGGACTCGCTCAATTTGGGTGCTCTGCCAATGGCCATGAAGGGAAGACGAGCGTTTGAAGAAGGATATCATGTCGTTTTTTAAATGGGTTGTGTGTGGGTTGTGCTTTGTTGGAGGGTCTAATCTTATCGCTGCCTTACATAATTTAGCCTAAATAGAAGTTTTACTTGTTCCAGTTACTTTTGGAACAGCACCAAAAATCATTCTTCATGTTGGCGTTTTTACTCGGAACGCAATGTACACTATACCTGCATATTGAAGGTATGTCCCATTTCTCAACGCCAATTGCTGCCGCATTAACTCGTGCCGTGCAATAAAAATAAAGATGGAACAAAGTGATGATGAAAATCGATACGGAGGTTAAGCCGCCGGGGTTTTTTTTTTTTTTTTTTTTTTTTTTTTTGGCCCAGCGGAGCCGGAGGATTGTCAGCGGGGAACAAGGGGGGAAATCCGGAGGCGGAGCTTTTCCGGGGCCTTGGCGTTGTGTTGATGCCGGGTGGTGTGTATAAGTTGAAATATGAAGTCTAGCAAACCTACCAACGAACCTAACCTATCTAGTATATGCAGATACATAACGTGTGCGGAATATCTATATAGTATACGGAGTATATATGACGAATGTATATAAAGATATATATATATATATCTATATCATACTTTCGGTATATATAGCGGGAAACAAAACCATGTTGCTGCTGCATCTCTAATGTTTGTGCCTGTGGTCATGTCCGTGACCGCCTTCCTTCTCTTCCTCCTCCTCCTCTTGCTCTGGCTCTGGCTCTGATTCCCCCGAGGCACTTGTCCGAGCGCTGCCCGGGATGAATTCGTCAAATTTCCTGTTGACCTCTGCATCCCGGGATACGAAGCGCACGCGGACTCGCTTCACTCCGCGCACCTTGCCGCCCACTTGGGTGCGGACCGCGTCCTCCAGGTCTTTCACGTCGTCCACGGTCCACGCGCCGGGCACAGCCATCTCCAGGTCGACCAGGTAGTTGGGGCCGGATTTGGTCCCGGTGATGTCTCGCAGTTCGGCTTGGTGGCCCTCGCTCACGTTCGCGATTGCCCTGTGCGCGTGCCTGCGGACAGAGGATTTCACGTCGTCGTCCAGGCTTCGATCTATCAATTCGAGGAATGCGGATTTGGTGTTGCCCAGGCCGGCGTGGAGGACCATGATGGAGATGAACAGGCCTCCGATGGGATCCAGCCAGGCGGCGTTTTCAATCACGTTGGCTCCGACAATGGCAAAGAGCGTCACGATGCCCGTCAGGCTGTCGATGCGATGATGGATGGCGTTGGAAGCCAGGACCGACGACTTGCGCTCGCGCGCAACTTTCATAGCTGTAAAAGAGAGAGAGGAAGGAAAAAAAAAAATTGAAAAGAAAGCGCACGTGTCAGAATGCCAAAAAAAAAAAAAAAAAAAAAAAACCCCAAAAACAATCACTAGAGGGGGGGGGGGGGGAATTGATGGTGAAACATACTGGCTTGGTATAACCACTCCTTGATCAGGATGGTGCCGGCCGCCAGCCAAGCTGCGTGTATGCTGGGGATGCCGAGATCCGCGTGACCGTGCGAGTGGCCGTGGCCGTGTCCATGGCCATGGGCGACGTGCTCCAACATGTGGTGCGCGGCTTCGGGGTTCCAGTGGCCGTACAGCGTGATGGCGCTCTCGGAGCCCATGTAGAAGCCGCCGACGATGAGCATCCCCGACACGCCCAGCGCGCCCAGGCTCTCGACCTTGCCAAAGCCCAGGGGAAAGCGGTCGGTCGGGGGCTTGAGGCTCCACGACACGGTGGCGAGGGTGAGGACGTCGGACGCGAGGTCGGCGATGCTGTGCCAGGCGTCGGCGATCATGGCCTTTGAGTTGAAGGCCCAGCCGCCGGCGAACTTGGCCACGGCTATGGTCAAGTTGCTGAGCAGGCCGATTCTGGTGATGCGCACTCCGGGGTCGTTTTTGTCGGCCGAGGTCAGGAAGGTGTTGTCGTGGTGATGGTGGTGGCCAAAGAGGCCGTGGCTGTGGCCGTGGCTGTGGCTGCCATGGCCGTGGTCGTGATCGCGGTGATCGTGCTGGTCGCGTGCCTGGCGGGCGGCGCCCATGGCGGCAAAGGGCAGCGAGCGGATGCGGCCGCGGAAGACGGGGCAGATGTGAAGCACGGCGCTGCGCGCTGTCAAGGTGTCGGCCAGCGCCACGAAGCAACTGGACGGCGGCGACAGCGAAAAGGGCGGCGCAATCGTCGACGGCGAGCACAGCGTCTGCAGCGGGCGGCGAGGCGTGGAGGGCTGATGTGTCCTCTGGCGGAACGCAGCAGCCGTCGCCCCCGACACGCGCCGCACGGCCAGCGTGGAGCGCCCGGTCTGGGGAGTCATATGCAAGGGCCTGGTTCGGCCGCCGTTTCACAGCAGATGCGAGGGCGGAGCGCCGGCGCGGCTGTGCGCAGACATTGGACGCCGAGAAGGTTCTGCTCTGCCCTTTTCTCTCTCTCTCTGTCTCTCTCTCTCTCTCTCTCTCTGTCTCTCTCTCTCTCTCTCTCTCTCTCTCTGTTTCTCTCTCTCTCTCTCGGGCTTATTTCTGCTCCCCAAGGGAAAGACGAGGCCCGGCTTGCGCTGCTGGTCCAGGCGGTTTTTCTGCGTGCTGCCCAGAGGAAGAGAGAGAGAGAGAAAGAAAAAAAAAAAAAAAGAGAGAGAGGCTGCGAAACGGGCTGAAGCGAGGCGGCAGAAACGGGACGCAGAAACGGCCAGGTCCGTTTTGTGGCAGCATCCCGGAGACCGAGCTCGCCGCGTCAGGCCACCCCCGCAGACAGCTTTACTGCTACGTATCAACTACAGCTACCAACTACCTACTAAAGCTGGGCGTCCAAAAACAACAAAACGGCGAGCTCTACAGCGGGCTCTGCAGCGAGTCGTTGGCGCTGTTGGCGCTGTTGACGCTGTTGGCCCGCTGAAAGCATGTTGCCTGAAAACTGCATCATCTAATAGGTTGTAAATTACTACCAGGTACGAGTACGGAGTAGTAGTACGGTATTAGCACTACGGCACCTACTAGGTACTACTAGTACTAGTACTAATAAGGTACCTTGACGCTGTAATAGCGCGGCTTTATCAGCGGGCCACGGTCCGGAACGCACCCTTTGCTTTCTTATCATATTGATTGTGAACCAGCAAAAAGGCCAAACCATCGCCCCTGGCTCACGTGCGGTACTTGGACTGGCTGCCACGGCATTCCTCCACAAAGCGGTACTCCCTACATAGGTATGCAATGCTCGCTGCTTGCTGATGAGCGGCTCCTGGCTCTGTAGACGACCAAAAAGAACTTGGCCAAAAGAAAAATAAACCTCCCCCCTTCCCGGCTCTCAGCAGCGAATGCCAATTGGCATCCCAAAAAAAGGGCTCCGATGCGGAAACCTCTGATGCGGATTCCCTACACCGACATCCTCCCGTCGCCCACAGTCATCCCCGCCTCGGCTCGCTCGCTCCAGGGCGCACTCGCCGCCCTCGACAACTTCTTCGCTGCCGTCCCGCCCAATCGGCTGCCGCGCTCTACCGTCGTCCTCACCGGCGCAGGGCTTTCGGTGGCGTCTGGGCTGGCCGACTACCGGGGGCCCAACGGCTTGTACCGGGTCAACAAGACGCACCGCCCGATTTACTACAACGAATTCGTACGGAGTCACGAGGTGCGCAAGAGGTACTGGGCCAGGAGCTTTCTTGGGTGGTCCAGTCTTGTCAAGGCAAAGCCCAACGCCGGACACTATGCCGTCAGGGATCTAGGAGAGCTGGGGCTCATCAGCGCCGTCATCACGCAAAACGTCGATTCGTTCCACCCTACAGCCCATCCCCAGGTCCCCTCGCTCGAGCTCCATGGCTATCTAAGGTCGACCGTATGCACCACCTGCCGCACCGAATACCCGCGTCAGGATTTCCAGCATCAGCTCGCTCGGCTGAACCCGCGCTGGGCGGCCCTGCTCGAGGAGGCGCTGCGGTCGGGAGCTCTCGACACCGAGAATCCCGACGAGGAGAAATTCAAAGGCCTCAAGGTCAACCCGGACGGCGATGTCGAACTCCCCGACGCGCCTTACACGACCTTTAGATATCCGCCCTGCCCCCGATGCCTGGCCGACCCGCCGATCCAGACGGAGGGCTTCAGGCATGCAGTTGCGGCCGATGGCGATGGCGCATGGGCGCTGCCGAGCACCGCTGGCATATTGAAGCCCAACGTCGTCTTGTTTGGTGAAAACATTGCCAGCCATGTTCGAACCGCTGCCGAGCATGCCATCGACAACGCCGGCAGGCTTCTCGTCCTGGGGACTTCGCTCGCCACCTATTCGGCCTGGAGGTTGGCCAAGAGAGCCAAAGACAGGGGCATGCCCATCGCCATCGTGAACATGGGCGGCGTGAGGGGTGAGGACCAATTCGTCGCCGGCTTGAATCCTGGCCAAACCGGCGAGCTGGCCGTAAGGGTCGAAGAGTCGACAGACGACCTTCTCCCGGCCCTGGTGTCGCGGCTTCGTCAGAGGCTGGCATCGAGCTCCCCGGCCGCCAACGACGCCTCGCAAAGCCCTTCTCCGCGAGACGACTCGTCGTCCGTCTTCAAAGATATGCTCTCTTAAGACATCTGTAGATTAGCTGCGCCGCCACAAATAGAACTAGGATTTAGAAGAAGCTCCCGAAACTAGCCGTCTTCGTCTTGCCGGGAGATTCCGACGGCGGCTGCCGAACGTTGCCTCCAGGCCCAGTTGTCGTCTTCGTCCCAGCCTCCGTCTGTTTCGGCTTGGCCTCCTCCTGGGGCCTACGAGATGCTTCGTCGCGCTCGATAGCTCGCAGCACTGGGACACCCGTCATTCGTCAGCACCGCACAATGGCAACGCACAGGGGTTGATGCCGCCGCCACTCACCCTCCTCCCACTCCGTCTCCTTCTGAGCATCGCCAGTGCCCAGAATCTTCTCTACGTCCACGTCTTCTCCGTCCTGTATACGCCGAACCACCTCACGAAGCTGTGCGACCCGCAGCGACGACTGCCGCATGTATCGCTCCGTCTGGTTTCGCAACGCAATCATCTGGATGGACATGGAGCCGATGAATAGGAACATGACGATGAAATAAGTAGCCGGGTTCCAGTCCTTCTTTGCCTCGGCCTTCAACTTGCGGTTCGCCTTGCGCATCGGTTTGGGTACGAGAGACTTCCAAAAGGATCCTTCAACGATGGTTGCCGGCGCCGTGCTGGAGAATCGCAGCCTTGGTCTTGCGTGCGCGACGCCATTGCGAGGGATTGCAGCTATGCTTTGCCTCCCGGCGGGGGACAAAAGCCGTCGGGCCAACATTGCGCACTCGTGGTTTGGTTTGGTTTGGTTTGCCTTTTTTTTTTAAAAAAAAAAAAAATTTCCCTTTTCCCCTGTTGATTTTGATGCTTGGGCTCTCTCTGCGGCGGGACTAGTTTGTCAAGGTTTTCCCGGGGAAACGAACCGTCGGATCTCCGAAGAGCGCTTGTCCGGCTCCGGCCAGTTGCCCTGGACAACCTCCGATGTTTAGCCGCAGTAGCTCAAACCCGACTCTATCCTTGCTCGCCAACACACATCGACACCATGAGCCGACAACATATTGTTAGGTTCGCAACATTCATTTGTATAATCAACTTCACGCCGCAAGGCAACAATCTCTTTTGGATTGTTTTTTTTTTTTTTTTTTTTTTTTTGCCTCCTTCTTTTTTTGGTGAGATTGAGATGGTATTCTTAAGACACCCCCCCCACGGGACAAAAATCATCTAGATGGCTTCTTCACAAGCAAAAGTCGACGCAGTTAAAGCGGCTATTTCCTCAACATCGACCTGCACGCCGGCGACAGTCGTAACGCTCAAAGAGCTTCTGCTACCCGAATCCGAGTCGCAGCCGCCGAGACCGCAATCCGCCGCCGCACGATCCTCAAAGGCAGCGGCCGCGGCGAGAAACAAGGACGGTGCCGGAAGAGACAAGTCCTCTGGCTCACAGGGCGAGACTCTGAGTCCGCGCGAGAGGGCCGCCTTGGCGACTCATGTAATCAATGTTACGCTCAAGACGCTTTCGGAGGCCTCGAAGCCTCCACCGCCCTCTACGCCGTCGAAGCAAAGCGGCCATCTTCGAGAAGGGGCGGGGAGGCAGCCGCTTCGAAGGTCCTCTTCGGCACCTCTGTCTCCCGTGCAGCCCAGGGCGCTCAATCGCGTCGTCACGCCCTCCGGCGTCGAATCCAACCAGACGAAAACGCCAGCGTCGTCCGCCCAGTCGACGGGATGCCTTGCCACGGTAGAGTGCGCCCGTGCTGCCTTCTCTGCGCTTCGGGCCATCAAGGGTCCGACAAAGCCCCAAGAGGCCGACTTTCAGCTGGAGACGGGCATGTCAGCGCTCACAGGGAAACTGCTGGCTCTGGGGATGCACGACCAAGCTCTCAAGGAGCTGAGAGTGCTGAAGCGAAGGTTGGACGGCATATTTTCTGGCAAGCATGCGGGCGGCACCAAGTCTGCGTCTGGATCCGAAAGCACCACCACCACGTCGGGAATCGCCGATTTGTTGAGTTTCCAGGGCTCCGTCACGAAGCAGAGCCTCCCCACTGTTACAGGCTACCAGATGCAAGTCCTGAAGCTGATCGCCGCCACCAAAAAGCCTTCCCATATAGAAGCCATTCTCCCTTACCTCGGCGATTCGTATGCCTCATCTCCGTTCAGCCTCCTGTCTGCTCTCGCCAAGGGCGGGGCAAAGGAGGCCGCAAAGGCGGCCCGCCAGATGGCATCCCTGTCCCAGGTTCTCCTGTCACTTTCGCCGAGCATCTCCAGCCAGGAAGACGCAGTAGCTACCGAGCCCCGCCTTAGCCCATCTCCCAGCGCCGCTTTTGAATTGCAATCTCTAGCTTTCCGAATCCAGCTGCGGTGGTGGAAATTGGCCGGCCATCAGGGCAAGATTGACAACGACTTGCTTTTGCCCTTCTCACGCTGTCTGCGGGCCTTCAGCCGCCGTGAAAGACTAGACAAGGGCTCCTCCTCCGTCTACCAAACAGCCTCCGAATCCTTTGACGCCATAATGCAGCTTATTTTGTCGCAAAAGCATCGTCCAGCAACATCGTTCAGCTCCCCACTAGCATCTATACATCAAACCTTAGGATCCGCAGCTCAAGCTGAGCGCCGATATACCGAAGCACATCGCTGGTTCCAAGAGCTGAAGGGCTCGCTCGCCCCCGGGCAGGCTTCATCCGTTCTCAGGTGCTCAGTTTCTGCGCGCCTTCTCGCCGTAGCCCTGAAGAAGGCTGACTTGGATCAGTCCATCGAGCCTCTGCTTTGCGACGTTATTGAAGGCCTGGATGGCAGTCTCAGCGGAACCATTGCGGAGCTGAACGAGCTCCTCGAGAGCCTGTCGCTCGCGAGGCGCTCCGTCGTCGGCCTCCTCATGACCTGTTTAGGGCCAAATGCATCAGAAGAAAGCGCCGTTCCAAACACCCTCACCAACAATCTCAAAGCATTTCTTCTCAAGTATCCGCGGTTCATGCGCCGATGGATGGGGCTGCCGCCGGGCAAAGACGCGTCGCCCAAGCATGTCCTCCAATTTGACCAGCGGCGACAGCTGGTTGCGCAGTCCATAGGCCAGACTCTCGACGCTACCCTGATGGTAATCAAATGCGACATCCAGTCCGATGCGAGTGGATGGCAGGCCACCGACGACGTGCTTCAGCACTGCGTCTCGCTTCTTGAATGCATGACCGCTTCCAGCCTATCCACCGCCAGAATAGACAATCTGGGCACCTACTCCGTCAAGATCTCAAGCCTTTATTTCTCCGTGTTTTCTCAGCTTCGGAAAAAGCCTAGTCGATCCAAAGACGAGAATAAGCATCTCCTACAGGCCTTGAGCCGATCCATCGACGTCGTCAAAGGCTGTACCGAGACCGAAAAGGAGAAGGCGCAGCTGTCGACAAAACTCGAGGTGTTTGCAGATCTGTGCAAGAGCTCTGGCAGGACCGACGACGCCGTACGCACTCTGCGATCCATTTGCTCCAACATGGCCGACGGCGGTGCGTTGGCCGACGTTGCTGCCGCGCTCTCTACTCACTCTCCAAGCCTGGCGTGGAGCATGAACGATAAAATATCACTCATGTCACGGACCCTGCGCTCCATGTCGAAAGTCGACAGATCGTGGAACGAGTGGACGTTCCCTCTCCCCGAGGCTGAGCGCGCCGCGGTGTTGGAGCACCTGATGGCTGCCAGTCTCTCGGGCTCCTCCGCGTCGCCGCAGCCTTTCGGGCTGCACGATGCAGGAGTGGCTGCGCTGCTTCGCATATACACGTTGGAGAAATACCCAATCCGACGACTGCGCGTGCTGTTGCATCTCTGCCGCCAGAGCTTAGGAGAGGAGGAGGAGCTGCCTAAAATCGCCTCCCTCGCCGAGGAGGCGCTAGAGCACATGGAAACTGCGGAGAAGGCGGAGGATGCCTCCTTGGCCCATTTCGCTCCCCATCTGCGGGCTTATTACACTTCCATTTCTGCCCTGGCGCGCGTCGACGAGCCAATGTCTACGCCGGTCAACGAAGCAATCGATTCATGGAAGTCCATGATCGGCGCCTGCCAGACACAGGATGAGCTGCTTGCGGTAATCGATGATCCTCAGGGCCTTGTTGATCATTTGCGGTCGCTGCACCAACTCGCGGGTCTGAGGGGAGAATCACGCCTCCAGCTTGCGATTTCGGAGCTCAACATCGCCTTATCGAGAGTATTCGTCGCATCTACAGAAGCCAGCGGCGACGGGTTGATCCTCAGTCACAGTCAGCTCGCGGCGCAATACGTCAACATTGGACTCTTCCCACAGGCGCGGAAGACCATAGAGCAGGCCCAAGAGCTTCTGGGTCGCTACGATGGCCTGTCCCGCCAAGTCCTTGCCGAGTTTTACCTCTCCCAGGCAGAGTACCACATAGGTATTGGCGACATGGACACTGCGTAAGTTTTTTTCTTCTTCTCCTTGTTGACACTATATTTTAAGGGATGTATATATACATATATATATGTGTGTGTGTGTGTGTGTGTGTGTGTGTGTGTGTGTGTGTGTGTGTGTGTGTGTGTGTATATCTATATATGTATATGCATACACGTCGTCCATGAAGATGGAGAAGCTGATATTTCATAGCCTCGATTGTCTATCCAAAGCTGGCGATATTTGTAATGGGCCATATTCATCTTGGGCTCAGAGCAAGTCCCAAGCCTCCATGGTCATGTCTGTCACCTCGCTATTGCAATCCATTGCTACTCTTCAAGCTGGAGATATACAAGACGCGCTCTCCTTCGTAAAGATGAGCGTTCGCATCCTTACTCACGACTGGACCAAGCTGGAAGCATCGTTAGGGGCCGGCTCGAAGAGCGCAGATGCGAGCCTGTGCGATATCAACGCCAGCTGCACAGATTTAGCATCCTCAAAAGGCAAAGCGGTTGGCCCTCGGTTCTGGACCCTGGCAAGTCCGCTTCTCCGAAGCCTTTTGCACATATCTTCGGTATACGCTCACATCGGCATGTTTCAAGAGACCATCTATTATGCCGACTCTGCCTGGAAGATTGCGGAGAGCACTCAATCTTCGCTCTACAAAGCGCAGGTGGCTGCCTGGACCGGCTCTGTATATCTCAAGGCCGGAAAGCTGCCAAAAGCACTCGCTACTTTCAAAGATGCCGAAGAGCAGCTGCCGCGCGATACCTGCTCTGCTCGTGTACGCTTCGCTCGCCAACTCGGAGAGTTTTATTGGGAAATCGGAGACGACGAGAAGGCTGCCGAGTTTTTGAAAATAGCCGAGGAGACCGCCCGTCTCCTCAGCACGGCCGAAGATGGATCCGGCAGCGACGTCGTCGAAGAGCCCGCTTCAAGGCCTCAAAGCGCTGCATCGGCCAGGACCACTAGGGTAACAAGAGCGGCAAAGGCCAAGGCAGCCGCTGCCCCTAAACCCCCCAGGCGAGGCGTCGCGGCCAAGCCCAAAGCACCCGCCGCAACAGATGTCGCGCAGCTGCCGAAAGACATATACTACGCATCTCTCCACGCGGCCATCATCATGTCTCGCACGTTGGGGCTCATTCACCAGAAAGACTGGGTATCCGCCCTACAGGCTCTGGAACAAGTCAAAGATTTGCCTAAGCTCGTTGGCGTACTCTCTCAAGAGCAGGTGATGACGGCAGTATCGTTAATTGGCCACAGCATGGAGCAGATGATTTCCGATCCCGTTTTCTCCGTTATGCAGGACTCGACCATTTCGTTCCCCGCCGTGTCCGCCCCCGTAGCCCTACCCGACGAGACATCTCCCGCCAAACCACCGGCGAAGGCAGGCCGCGCTGTGGGAGCGCCCCAAAAGAGCCCCAAGGATTGCGGCTCTCCCGCCTTTGCGGATGAGCTGAAGCGGGCGCAGGAGCTTCTTATGGAAGCCCACGCCTCTGCCCTCTCGAGCGCCGACAGCAGCATGGTTCGTCGCATCTCGGCACTGCTCCAGAGCACGGTCATTTTCCTGTCGGCGGCGTTGGCCTCAAACTCCCTTTCTCGGTCAGGGCTGGGCGCCGTCGCCGTCGACATGGCTCGAAACGTGACTTGGAGACGGGAGCAGCAGACTTTGGCTGGGCTGAACAACGACGCGGGCCCTATTCGCGTTGCGACTCCGGCGCACAAGCCGCCAACGGTGGAAGCAACGGCCGACATGGCCAACTTTCAGGAGAACTACGTCGATCTGATCCCGGAGAAGTGGAGCGTCATCTCCGTCTCGTTGAGCGACAACCGCCATGATCTTTGCATCACCAAGTTCCAAGCGGACCAGGGTCCGTTTATTTTGCGCTTGCCTTTGGAGAGAGCCAACTCTCGGGATGCCGATTCCGAGGTTTTCAACTTTGAGCACGGCCGCGCAGAGCTGCTGGAGCTTATCAGGCTAGCAAACGAAAGCAGCCACTCCGCGCGGGACTTCACTGCCAAGGGAGAACGCGGCGCCTGGTGGGCGGAGCGAGAGGCTCTGGACTCTCGGCTGAAGCGACTCCTGGTCACTATCGAGACCACGTGGCTGGGAGGATTCAGGGGCATCTTTTCACAGCACTGCAGGCAGATGGATCTTCTGGCGCGCTTCCAGAGGGACTTTCACCAAATGCTCGACAGGACTCTGCCATCTCGGAGCAAGGCCCGCGGGAAAAAGACGACAACCAGGGCGGAGACTGTTACTTTGGACCCGAGGATTCTCGACCTTTTCATCGGCCTGGGCGATCCGACCGATCCCGACTGCGACTTTGACGAGGCGTTGAACGATTTGCTTTACTTCGTCGTGGACATCCTGCAGTTCCATGGCGAACGAAACGCCTACGACGAGATTGACTTTGACGGGATGGTTCTGGAGACGTACGATGCTCTGCGCGGCTATCACAATGCCGCCAGCTCCACGGAGAGGGAGGAAGGGACGCACACCGTGCTTGTGCTCGACAAGCTCCTCCACGCTTTCCCCTGGGAGTCGTTGCCTTGCATGGATGGCCTTTCTGTGTCCCGCGTGCCCTCGCTCGCATGCCTCCGCCAGCTCATTCGAGAGGCCGGCGGAGGTCCGGCAAACGAGTTACAAGGTCACCTTGTCTCGGCGAAGGCTGGCACATATATCCTCAACCCTTCGTCTGATCTGACCAATACGCAAGCCTTCTTCCAGTCGGCCTTTTCGGGCCTTGCATCGTGGACCGGTATCACCAACAAGGCGCCGAAGGAATCGGAATTTGAAAAAGCTCTCTCAACATCTGAGATTGTGGTATACTTTGGCCACGGCAGCGGCGCTCAGTATATTCGCGGAAAGACGATCCGGCGCCTGGAGAAGTGCAAGCCAGCGACTTTCCTCATGGGCTGTAGCTCTGCTGCTCTCACCGACGCGGGAGAATTCGAATGCTATGGTCCGGTCTGGAACTACATGATGGCAGGGTGTCCTGCAGTTGTCGGCACGCTTTGGGACGTGACCGACCGCGACATCGATCGTTTTGCGGGCAAGACTTTTGAGGAATGGGGTCTCTTTCCTAGGGGTACCTTTGACGGAGCGGGAGCATCGAGCAAGGGTAAAAGCAAGGCTAAGGGCCATGCTGAGGAGGCAGATGAGCTGAGTCGACACGAAAGCGACGGTACTCCGGACAACGCATCACTTGCCGAGGCGGTAGCAAAGGCGAGAAATGCGTGCCGCTTCAAGTACCTCAACGGCGCGGCCGTGGTTCTGTATGGTATTCCGGTCTACATCAAGAAGGACTGAGTTGGGCTAATATTGCATATGGGGATTGGGTTGCGGGACGGATGGTAGGGGCGGTATCATGAAAAAGGGGGGGAATGAAAATTAAGAAAAGGCGGAATTGGGAACATGACGTGAACGGCCAAGATGAGCATGTATCATTATGACTTGGCATCACCAAGCGTTTGGATAACGAAGGTATAGAAGGCGGGCATTACTCTTGTACCTTTTTCTCTCTTTTTTTTTTTTTTTTTTTTTTTTTTTGCATAGCGGAGATGTAGTGGTTTTTGAAGACGACAAGAAACAGAGATGTTGCATTTTTTTTTTTGCCATTATCCTAAATACTTGGCTCGTAGAAAATAATTCACGCAAAGCAAAAGAAGAATGAAGACGATCAAACATGGCCATATGAAAACGCCATCAAAGAAAAAGAAAGAAAGAAAGAAAATCACTCCCCCCCCCCATGAGATCTCCGTGGATATACCAAAAACAAATACGCCGGGGGCAGTCCAATCCATCGGACCGCCCAAGAGGCCAAAAATCATGTTTCCCTGGGTATACATAGCTTACTTAATACATGTCGGTTTGAAACAAAAAAAAAGAAGAATATCCAAGATTTTACCTTCCCAAAGCGCCACGTTTCCTGGAAATCGAAACAAACACGTATACACCCTCTTTCCAATGTAAGATTGCACTATAAACAGGCACATTGATGCATTCATTCGGTCTCTCTCTCACCACACTAGCCACTCCATGCTCTCCACGTGTGTCCGTCTAGCCCGTGGCAACAACAAGACATCGATTGCGTATAGTCACTGCTTTCTGCCGGCAGATGAATTGCTCTGCGGCACGTGTCACAGGCCGCCCTGGTGGTCAGCCATAAGCATTCCTCCGTCGCTGCCGAATAGATTCGCAAAAGGGTCGGCACTTCCAAGTGCCATATCCTGGCTTCCTTCCAAGGACAGGAACCATCCCGGGGATGTATCTTGGCTAAGGTATGGGTTCAGAGCATCGTGGCCCATCTGGCCTTGAGCGTGAGCATGCTCGCCGGTCGTGCCGTCGTTCTTGATATCTTGCTGACCATGGATCTGAGTATTGGCCTGCGGGTTGTCCCCAGACATGCCTTCCCAGCTAGCAGATCCGTTCACCGTATCCTGCAGCCCACTTACGCCCCCCGGTTCCATGGGGAAACCGCCATAGGAGGGCTGCTTGTCTATCGAGTGCATCACAGTGTCTGGCTGCTCGAATTTCATAGAGAGCATATCGGTAGAGAAGAAGTTCGGCAAGGACATGCTTTGAGAAAACTGTGAAGCGTTGGCGGGTCTTATTGATGAGATGAGATGGTATGCTGAAGTTTGTGGCTGTGATACGGCGAGAGGGTTGAAGGTGGATGGGTTGGTGGCCTGGACTGCGAGCGCGTCTGAGAACCTGGGTGGTTGCCGGGACCGCTGCTGAGACTGCTGCTGCTGTTTTTTTTGCTGCTGCTGCTGTTTCTGTTGTTGCTGTTGTTGCTGTTGTTGTTGCTGTTGCTGTTGTTGTTGCTGTTGCTGTTGTTGTTGCTGTTGCTGTTGTTGTTGTTGTTGCTGCTGCTGCTGTTGTTGTTGCATGGCCAATCTCACCCGCTCTTGGAGGTGATGCCCACTCATAGGTGCGGCTAGTTGCTCGTCAGGCTTTTGCTGTTCCGGGTCGCCCGCTGCGGCGACGGCTGGCTTCTTCGGGGGGGCTTTCCGCTTGGACGCCCCGGCTCTTGGCATTTCCTTCTCGGCCTGTGCCGGCCCAACAGCCATGAAGAACTCTTCGATCGACTGCAGCTCCGGCTTCTGCTCCAGGGCGCCATCTTCCCCCTTCTGCTTCCTCCTATAGATGGCGGGATCCATGTAGTCCGTGTCCGAGACTCCGTGGGGGTAGCGGTTGAACCAGTCGGCATACTGCAGAATCGGCGATGACGCGGTGCCACCATTGGTGAGGCCGCCGGTGCGGGCGGCGTCAAGGGCGTTCCGGAACTGGACGCGGATGTTCTCTACCATCCAGTGGAACATGCCCCAGTACTTCATCATGCCGCGCAAGAATCTCACGTTTACGCTGGAATTGGCCTCTGCGGTGGCCTTCGTCGCGGGGTCCCCCGAGAAAATAGCGCTGATGTGGATGGTGGCCGAAGAGAAGGCGCAGTACCCGGCAAACGGGGTCGATATGCTGCACTGCACCTCTTCGGCGTCTCTGAGGAGGTCTGATATTTTGTTGGCGGCCGCAAAGGTCTTGATGCTAGCTCGAGGCACGAAGCCATCCGGCGCTCCTTGGCCGGCTCGCTCCTGGGAAAAAGAAACCGCGGCCTGGTGGAGGAAGAGCAGGTTTTGCTGGATGGCCATGTGCAGGAACAGGAGATGCTTCGCCGTGCTTTCGGCTCGGTGTATCTCCAGGGCCTCGCGGGTGCACTGCAGGGAATCGGGGAGGCTGCGCAGCAGCTCTTCGGTATCCCGCAGCATCTTGGCATACTCGGAATCTTCGCTCCACATGGGATGCGCATCCTGTTCCCTCCCGCCCTGGTTCAGGTACGTGACGACGCGGCCCCAGATGGAGATGGATCGAATGGTGTAGGCGGCTGCTCCCATGTTGTCGCGCGGGGCTGTGACCTGGACCTGGCCCCGGCCCCGCCCCCGGCCCCGGCCCTGGCCCTGCTCGGGCAGCTCGCAGCTAGGGACGCTGCCGTCGAGAAATTCCGCCTGGGCCGGCATGTCAAACAGGAAATGCTTCTCCGCGACAGGCAGGGGTATCTTGATGGTTTCTTCCTTGATGAAGAGAGGCCGGTCCGTCCCGGACGAGTTGAAGCGATCCATCATGAAACAGGCCCACATAACGCGACGGCGGATCTCGCGGTCGATGAAACTCAGCTTCATCTTCCTGTTCCGCGTCTGGGGGTCGTATTCCAAGTCCTTGTGCAGGTGGAGAGCAAAGGCCATGCGAATAGCCTGCCCGCCCAAAGCCCAAGCACGGCCACCGTGGCACGTTCCAAATTCATGCATCCCCAAGATGAGGAGACAGGTCAAAATCGTTATGTTGGGCCAGTCGTATCTCTTGGTGCAGATTTCCCGAGCATGAGAGGCCCACTCCTCTCCGCGCATGAACCGCTTGGTCGTCGAGTTGAACTTTGGGCTCGAGGTGAAGCGCGCCGCGATGGCACAGACTGAGAGAACCAGCACCGGGGGTAGCGCATCATTCCTGCAGCTGACGTTAGCCCGGTTGCGTTCGCATGGTTGGGCGAAGAAGGGGAGGGGGGAGAACGGAGGTGGACTCGGAAGGAAAGGCGACGTGCTTCATCCCCTCGCGGAGAACCTGCCCTACTTTAATTTGCGCATATAGCTTGGCTTATGGAGAAGGTGGTACGATTGACCGTAGACGTTGTCGAAGAAGACGTCGGCAAGGTGCTCCTGGACATCCTTTGGAGGAAGGGCATCTCTCCCCTCACGCAGCAGCTCGGTTTCCTCGGCTTCGCGAGACTCTGGCGTGCCGGCCGCCCGGCCATCCGGCAGCTTCGGTCCGGGGGCCTCGGGCCAGGCTTCCGGATCTCGGCCGAAGGCCTCGTCGGCAGTGCGTTTCCTGGCAGAGGGCTTGGTTGACGCCATGGTCCCGGTGCCAGGGATGGCGGGCTTGACCATGGCTCGGGGGACCGACGATATCGACTCCTGCTCGGATTTCGGAAGTATCTTGATGATGCGTTCCTCCATGCGCTTGAGCCGCTTGTCGAGCATAGCCATGTAATCCGTGCGCGGGGCGGCTTTTCGAGTGGTGACTTTGTAGACGCAAGGTATGCGCGACCTCATGCAGTGCCTGCAGGCCGGCTTCTCCCCAGAGCAGCGTATCTTCTTGCGACGACAGGCGATGCAAGCCAGCGGCAGTCGTTTCCGGTCTTTGCCAGCCTTGGTTTTGAGCTCGCTCCAGGAAGGGGGGGCGGAAGCCGAGTGGTCTCTCGACTTGGCCCCTAAATCTGTGCCGTCGCCGCGACTCTGGCCCGAGAGGCCAAAGTCGTCTGCGTTCCCGTCATCGGTGATTGAGTTGGACGCTGGAGTCGATCTTCTCGCCATGGACCCGTTGGCCAATTCCACGCTCGGCATCTGCTGCTCATGCATGGGCACGAACGACTGCCTCGCAATGCCATCCACGGCATCCATGGTATGTGGCGGCGGAACAGAGGCGGCCATGGCGCCGGCCGGGTGCTGCGAGAAAGGGCCGGTCTGGTGACTGCCGATGCCGGGCTGATCAGGGATATGGACGAGGACGGGCTGATCGGGCATGGCGGAGAAGGAAAAGCCAAAACCACCGAAGTGAGAGCCGGCCGGCACCATGTCGTCCGAAGGCACCTCGCCATGCCCGGCGACTGGAGGCTCTCGTTGCGGGTATAGTTGAGGCGCGGAATCGAAGCACTGGCGGTGGGTGTTGAGAAATTGGCGATGCATGCCGCCGGCCCGGCCGTCCGACATGATTGGAATCCGGACTTCAGACGAAAGAGACTGGGCAACCAACTCTCTCTCTCTCCCCCCTCTCTCTCTCTCTCTGTGCTTGGGAAATGGGAGGAAATGGCGGATCGAAAGGCCAATTGTTGGTCATTTCACGAGTCTTTATGCTCTTGATAGTAGAGACGGGGAAGAAAGAAATAAAAAATAAAAATAAAAAATAAAAATAAAAATACAATACAATAAAATAAAATAAAAATAAAAAAAAAAAGGTGGTGCGGATGTAGCTGAGACTCGGCCGGGACGCCGGGCTGCTGGAAGCTCAAAGCTGATTGATTGATTCTCCAGCAGCCAGAGTGCGAAGACGACGGTGCAGCGCGGCAATGGTCTGCTGGCCAAACTTGGTTCCAGCCCCCGTCGTTTAGCAGAGGTTCAGGAGCAGAGCCGTGGACATGGGGGGCGATGAAGAAGAAGGTGAAGATGAGGTGGATTCGGCAGAGAGAGAGGAGATGAAGTGAAAGGCGGGACAATGAACCGGGCGGGATCGAAGGCGAGGGTCCTCCGTACTTGCCGTGTACCAGCGCTGGTAACATGTACCTGCTTCGTACTTGTACCAGGTTAGATACTAGTTGGTACCTTATCAAATAGATAGTACTAAGAACTTATCAAATAGATAGTACTAAGGTAAGGTACAGTAGGGTATAGATATAGGTTCTAGGTACTTGGTAGGTATGCTTGAGAAGCTTATAGGTACTAATTAAGGCAGTACCAGTAGCTCTGGGGACAGTGTACATTGCACAGTGTAGACTTCGGTTGCAACTTGCAAGCACGCAAAAGCGGCTAATCATAAAAGGTGGTGGTAACTGCTAGCTAGTACGGAGCATAAGATACTACCTAGGTACTGGTATTGTACGGAGTACGTACTTAGTAGTAACTACTAGCACATGCCATGATGGAACTACCTTATATAAAAGGGTTTCGCTGGCCGCTCTGCGGTCCCCTTTTTTTTCTGTTTCGTTGCAGCCACGGGCTTGGCGGGCCTGGCGGGGTTGGTTGGGGCGGCGCGCAAAGTTTCAGTGGCCTCGGCCTCGCTCCGGACGGTGCCAAATTCTTTTGGGAGTTTTTTTTTTTTTTTTTTTTTCTTTTTCTTTCTTTGCCTTCCTGCAAGGGCCAAGCAGGGCTACTGCTGCTGCTGCTAGGATAACGTTTTAGCAGGACTTGTAGGCGGTACAAATGCAACAATCAGAGCAGCACTAATACTACTAATAATAATACAGCGAGTCCGGGGTTGGCAGGCCTTGGCGACACGCACAGAACAGCTTCGCAAGAAGCACTGGAGGTACTTGGGGAGGTACGAGTGCTCGCAACGTGCAAGTACCTGGTGATACCTTGTTGCTTAGTGCCTGTGGTGGCTACACAGAAGGTACCGCGCAGGTACTAGAGTGGTAGTGCATTTGTAACCTACTAGACCTAGTAGGTACCTTAGGAACCCTTACTACTAACCTAAACTGCCTAAACTGCCTAAACTACACCTAGGCAAGGTTAGCGCCCTTGTGGCTAGTTGCAGTGGGGAAATGGGGCCGCAGACGCCACTGAACGCCCGGAGGTGCCAATGCGACGCCGCCGTTATACCCCGGGCTGGCGCCTAATTGTGGGGGGGGTACGAAACGGAGTTGACACCGATGGCATTGTGCAGGGAGGGGGGAAAAAAAAAAGAAAGAAAAAATAAAAAATAAAAATGAAATAAAAATGAAATAAAAATGAAATAAGATAAAATAGAAAATTAAATAGAAAATTAAAAAGAAAAAAAAAAGAAAGAAAAGAAAAAGAAAGAAAACGGCTGTCCCGAGGGTATGGATCCGTCCCCCCGGCGCTCCCCCTCGCCCTGTGCTGCCGTGATTTTTTTAGGGGCCATTCCGGTCAGCAAAGAAGAAGAAAAGGCGTCATCTAACTTCTATAGATATATACACACATAGATATTACACACACACACACACACACATATATATATATATACATATATATACATATACATGTATACACGATATATGAAAATATCTAGTGCAAAGGTTATTATATATACATAATGCGCACGCACGGGGCAGGGAGGCGGGGCCACACCGTTTTGCTTTAGCCGAGCTCCGTGTATGTACGGGCAGAGACGGCGCGCGGAGGAGCTCAGGAGCCCGGGCCAAGTACAGTAGTTATATGCTAGTGGTACTACCTAGTAGACTGCATCAAACATGGGTATTTGTTTTATTTGAGTGTATCGATATTGGACGTGGTTGAATGTTTGAGCCAGGCCGAGGCTGGTTATGTCATGTTTGCCGCTGCTGCTGCTGCCTCCCGTTTTGTTTTCTCGCAGCAGCAACAGCTTACTTTCACGACGACCAGAACAAACATCTGGTATTGCGAAGATGAGATGCGAAGCAGCTAAAATAGTGGCATCGCCATGTAGCTGATCCGCCCTCGCCCGATCAGATGCCCGTCGTCAGAATGTGTGGCCGCTAGCCGTTGGATCCGGAGAGGTCTTCTGTTTGACTTGACCAGGCCAGAGTCGAAACGTTTCCATTCCGCAGCTTCGATAGAGCCCTTTCCAAGAGCTCGCATCAAAAAGCCGTCAAAACTTTTGCTCGGCCCGACGCCGCCGAAACCGGTCAGGAAAGAAAAGGGAAAGAAGAAGGAGAAGAAGAAGAAGAAGAAGCAAAGAAAGGCCCCAAACATTTGCTTTGTAATAAGATATAATTAATGACTGGGGAGATGTGTTGTGTCTTGGGCTGTTTTGCTATGCGTGGCAATGCCTCATTACTAAACACAGAAAGTTAGAGGAGGTACTACCTAGGTATGTACTGAGGTACCTACCGAGTGCTACTAAGGTATTAGCACTTCGTACTAACCCAGTGCTCCGTAAAGCTACCAACTACAACCGATAAGGGCTTGCTGCTGCCTGCTTCCCCGGACTCATACTGCTATGTACTACCTCTAACTTAGGTACCTGCTTAATAGCACTAATTCCTATAGTACCTAGGTACCTCCTAGCACTACTAGGTGCCTATGGTAGTAGACAGTACCACCCACTTGCCGTCTAACATTTGCTTAGAATGGCACTTGCACTGTTCCTTATCTCCAGAGCTACAGGCAGTGCTTTTCAATAGTCGCTGCTGCAAACTTGCCGCGCGTGCGGAGTAGGTACATACGGGGTGCACCATTATCGCGCGCTTTATCATGCCCCTCGCCTTCATTGGCCGAACCGCCTTGGGGGTTGCATATGCACAATTGGCAGGTACGTACTCCGTACATTGCGCGGCAAAGTGCCTGCATGGGCTCAGCGCCCGCTAGCGCCGCTGCCAGCAGCCCTCCAGCAGCCTTCCAGCAGCCCTCCAGCCCTGGAAACCTGCCCGCCGGCAGCGCTTTTCCGGCGTTGTTTTCGGCGGGCCCCTGTGGCGAGAGGAGGCTCTGGAGCTAAGATTTTGACCGCCCACGACGAAATTCCATCCCTGCCGCGAGCTCCGATCTGGACCGGGCGAGACACATGCGAGAACCAAGGATGCATTTGGCACTCCGTTCAGACCAACTGCATACGGTGTAGCAGTGCTGCTCCGCACGGCGCACCCGACTCGAGCCCCTGATATCGCGCCCGGATGAAGAACCTCCAGAGATGCGAGTCCTTGCATTCGATCTCCGTTAGCGTTTGGAGATGTGCGCTCTCGTCGCCCGAGGCTGAACAAAGCCCGGCAAGTGGAGCCGAGGCTCGGACAGGCCGCGCTTGATTCTCTCCCTCACATCCCGACGTCTAAGCTGCAACACAGCGGCGGTCCAGACTCAAGGAGTCCATGGTAACGCTTTTTTCTTTTTTTTTTTTCCCCTTTTTACTAGAATGGGAAAGAATTTTTGTAAACTGCTCCGCTGACGCACTTGCACTCCGTAGAACGAGATGGGCCCAGAACCCAGCTCCACCAACTACCAGGATGATCTTTTCCTACGGAGGACGTGTCTTGAAGAGTGGAGGCCGATGCAAAGAGGGGGGGGATGAGAGAGAGACAGACAGAGAGAGAGGGAGAGAGAGGGAGAGAGAGAGAGCGCAACCTTTACCGTCCGGTTTGCCCTAGATACATACGGCAGGGCCCTCTTACGGAGCACGGAGCACGGAATACCTTAAGGTTAACACGCTATCTTTGCCCTTATGCCCATGGGGCAAATCCTTGCGTCGGGCTCCGGAGGCATAACCCTGCCACGGCTCCCTCAGAACCCTCCCGGTGCCTCGAGATCTACTAGTACGGTCTGGCAGCCCAGGGGGGTGAAGCCGCAAAGCAAGAAGCGTGGCATTCCATGAATGTTCACCACTGCCACCAGGGCCCCCGTAACGCGCAATAGCTCCTATGTCCCCGATTCGAAGCCCAGCGCTGAGCTACCAGCAGTGGACCCGCCGAGTGTTCTTGGGGTGTCGTGCCCATCTTACGCAGTGCGAGCACCGAGCACTGCGTATAGACTCCGTGATGCGTTGTGCCAGTTTGACAGCCACGGTCGATCTGCGTCAGACGATGCCATTCCCCCGCCCATGCGTCATCCTCATAGCCCGCCCTGGCAAGGACATAACGTCCTAAGCACGCATCTCGCTCTTCTCGGGCCCGAATCGGCAGGTTTGTGCTGCTGTACCAAGTCGACAACTGCAGTTCATATGAACGTAGCAATTCGTATTACGCCGTCTCTGCTCTGTACCGCCACCCGGCCGGTAATCCATATCCCGTACTCCTCTGCTCACTGCCGTCGTATCGAATACGACGACGGAGCACTCTTTCGGAGTATGGGTAATACATTTTGTGATGAGCTGCAACATTATCTCGTCCCGCGTTGGATTTTGGACCAAGAAAAAAAAAGTGAGATGTTACAGGGCGCCTTTGCCGTTTCTCCTTTTAGCCTCGCCTTTCATTCTGCCGGAATCACTCCTCCCCCCCAGCATCAACAGTGTCAAGATTTCCGTCAAATGTGCCCGATCGAGCCCTCGACGGTCATCCGGAGTGGCTGCTGCTCTCTATCAAAGGCGTGCTTGCTGGTTTTAAGCGTACAAGGACGGCATATGTCTTGTTCTGTTTTGTCAACGGCCAGCCTTCGTTTGAACCCCCCACCCACAAAGGCAATACACCGTGTGAGTGTAATCACTCGAGTGCAACGGAGGATCAGAACGAGGCTGCTATAAAGGACCCAGCCCCGTTACCCACCTTTGCCCGGCTACCCGCTGATAAAACCCTGGACTATGTTGCAGGGCAGTTTCGTTCGAGCAGGGCCAACAGCAGCAACTTCACCGACTTGCAACGGTCGATGGAATCAAGTCCTCACCCAATGCTGCCTCGTTTTCCTTTTCATCCCCACAACCCAAAAGCACAAATGTGGTAGGTATCACGAGGCACTACGGAAATGCAGTCTTGGGTTTCACCCAGCCGTTCGTTGGCACTTTTGGAATTGGGCGATGGTGAGTCATGAGAATAGGAGATTCGCTGTTTTATACGACGTACTACTATGTTTGTTTGACTACCACAAGGGCTAGCGAGACATCATCTCGAGCCCGGCAGCTATCCCATGCTAGCCAGGAAGCGCCTACATGAGTTTGCCCTCCAAAGCGTTGCACGCTCTCTATTCTATACCTTTGTAGATATCAGGGATCCTAGATTATCAGGACAACAGTGGATGTACGCCAGCAACCCAGCAGAAAGGAAATAAATCAACAAATGAACAGGCAAAGAAGAAGAAGAAGAAGAAGAAAGAAAGGCCAGAGGGCCAGTCTCGGACAATTTCCGCCATAATACGCATCTACCTACCACATACAGACCGTAACGATTTTTTTTTTTAAATTGTTTTCCGGCCGATTTCGCATATGCCGACAACCGGTCACTAAAGGATCGGCGGCGGCACGACACAATGATTTGAAAAAGAGGAAAATTATAACGAAACTTTAAACAAAATAAAAATAAATTAAAGTTGGAAATAAAATAAATAAACTAAAAAAAAAAAAAAAAAAAAAAATGGAAAGGGGGTGGGAAGGTGTCACGTCCATGCCCTTCCTGACCTCGGCACCAAGACGCGTGCGTGACAGTAAGCAACTAACGCTCACGCAGGATTCCTAGGTTTCCAGCGATAGAACACGAGGCGGACATGAGGGATTTTTTTTTTTTTTAATTTTTTTTTAAATTTTTTTTTAATTTTTTATTTATTTTTTTTTAAAGAAAAGGGGGGGTGGGATGGGATAGTAATGATGGGCCTGTCTGATTGGGAACACTCTCCGTACCCTTGAGTTGCTTGCTTCTTGCTTGCTCTTGTAAAAAAAGTGCTGGTCAGGATCAGCGCTAGGAGGAAATCCTGATATTGCCAACCTCAACCTCTCTCTCTCTCTCTCTCTCTCTCTCTCTCTCTCTCTCTCTCTCTCTCTCTCTCTCTCTCTCTCTCTCCCCTTTTCCCCTTTCTCCCCTTCTCGTTTCTCTCTTCTTTCTTTCCTTTTCCACCCTTTTCATCTATTTATTTTGCTAATTGTTATTTGTCATCATTACTTTTTTAACTGGACATCATTCGGCGAGGGGATATAGCACTCCTCATGTGTTTTGCCCCGCCACGCCTTCTCATCAAGGCAGACTACCTACCTACCTTTGTAGTATGCGGCCGACATCATGAATTCAGAGTTCACTACATAAGGTTGTCAACCGCAAGTCCCTGGCTTATACAAAAAAATGGAATTGCTTAGACCAACAAGCAAGTGCCAAGGGGTTATAATGACTCAAATGGTATTTTCTTCTAGGGCTGCTCTGACTGGGCACACCATAAAGAAGCCTCACGTCGGCCCAACGGTAATATATACATGATAGCCCAACGAAAACTTGCTGCCCGCGTCTAAGAAAACAAAATAGTGCTACATCAGATGCTAACAGTGTTGTTGGGGGGAAGCCCAGGGCGCATTGAAGAAGTAATCACGGCAAAAAGGACCACGGAATCGTTCAAACTTGGCCGAAAATTGTAATCCCGTCCTCGACGGATTTCGTCCTGTATGCTTCAAACTCCTCAAGGGCATATTGAGAATTCTCTGCAAGGATGCGATCTCTGTGCCAGGGGCCGAGAAACATGCCTTGTGGATCGACAGCGTCTCGGATTCTTCTGAACTCGTCCAGGTCATCGCCGTACATGAGTTCGATCTCGGGACGATAGGTTTCAAAATTCTTGGCCCAGTGTGGCTTTCCGCCCATGTCCTTCATCAGCCATTCAAACGCCTGGTAGTAGCGTTCCCGGCAGGGGGGGTCACGCCAATAAGGGCGGTATAGGGTGGCGTTGAGGTATAGCGTCGGCCCGTCCTTGACGGTTGGGTCAAGTAACGGCCGGGCGTTGGAAGTGAGGGTTGTATCACTGACACGAACTTCCACCGGCGCGTGGACATAGAGGCCCTTGGCCGAGAAGGGAATGTTGTGCGGCACGTAATCAGGGTCGCTGGGAGTGAGCTGGTTGAGCCATGAACTAAGTCTGCGGAGCGCCTCCGGGCCCTTGTGGAGAGGAATAGCCCACTCGTTGACAAACTGAGAGTAGAGGCAGTTCATCAGCAAAGCCTTGCGACTCGGCTGGACCGCCGTCGTCGTGGATCCGTTGGAAAACCCGTACTGCATGCCAAATACGAACCACTCAACCCAGGGAAGGATGCGAGGCACATACTGGGCGAGGTACAGCAGGTTGTGGTAGACGTAGTAGCCCAGGCGCCCGTCGTAGTAGCTGGCCGGAGGGTCACGGTGCTCTTCGTCCGTCTTTTCGGCTTGCCAGACCACCGCTCGGCGCGTGTAGGGGAGCCACCAGACCCGGACAAACTCGCTCCGGGTCCACAAGTCCTTTGACCATGAGTTGAGCATTTGCGTGTCGGCGTCGATGGTCTGTTGCCACCGGAGGGTAAAGGCCGGAACGGCGCGAAAAGTGACTTCGGAGATGATGCCAAGCGATCCGAGAGACAGAAGCGCGGCTCGAAACAGATCGGGATTCGTATCCCTGGAGCAGTCCTTAGTGGCGCCGTGGGCAAGGGTGATTTTGAGAGAGAGCACGTCTTCGGACATGAGGCCGTGGCGGGCACTGCTGCCATGCGTGCCCGTCGATATGGCGCCGGCTATCGACTGCTGGTTGATGCTGCCGAGGTTTGGCATGGCCAAGCCATGCCGCTCAAGCTCCTCGCACAGGGCGTACAGGCGAATGCCGCTCTGCATCACCACGATGCCGGTTTTTTCATCCACGGAGAGGATTTTGTTGTACTTGTCCAGATTGACCAGCCAGTTGGAGGTGCAGGTGATGTTGGAGGGCGAGTGCCCGCATCCAACCGTCACAACTCGCCTGCGACATTTGTGTGCGAGAATGGCAATTTTCTCAATCTCGGGGAGCGACTGGGGCTGAATATAGACATCTGCAATGCACGAGAATGTGCGCGCCCATGTGTGTTGTGCATGTTTGTATACCGAGCGGAAGGGGATGACTTGGTTCGCCGTGGAGGCGGGAGTTGGCGCTGTGAGAGACTCCATATTGGCGTGCATCAATCACGGAGGTGCCGCCGAGTTTGTTTGTTTGTTTGTTTTCCCCCTTCTTTTTGTCCTCTTCTCTTCTTTTTCTGGCTTGCCTCTTTATAGCCCACTTGATGCCAGATACTGATGATTAAATTCCAGGGCGGCGTTTCCGACAACTGCTGGCTGGATTGCAAAGATGGATAGGTGGCTGCATAGGGCAATGACGCAATTTGTTTGCGTTGTTATGAATAATAATAAAAAAAAAAAGCCTTTCAGAGCAGAAATGCCGTAGTCACTGTAGCCGCGGGTGTTTTTTTTTTTTTTTTTTTTTTAATTTGTTTTGTTTTGCTTTGCTTTGCTTTGTTTTGTTTGCGTTCGGATGAGTGAGAAGAAAGAAGATGATTAGTTGGAATTGACAAGGGCCGAGACTCGAAGAAAAAAAAATTAAAAATAATAATTAAAAAAAAAAGGCGAGCTTGGCGATGGAAGGAGCTATTTTGCGGACATGATTGCCGTGATGCAGCGATTGACCGCTTGCTTTCCTGGGAAGAGAGACCAAAGCTTGGGATTTTGCCCCCCCCCCCGACCGACGGCAACGGGAACGGAACTGCCCTCAATTGCCTCTTCCGCGCGCGCGGACGATCTACGAACCACTGGGGGCCCTGCGTCGGCGCTACACAAAACTCCGAGTTCAACCGCGCCTGCGCTAATTTTTGAAACGAAATTTTCTTTAAATGGACGCCGCCATGGAGAGCCGCTTTTCGGCCGTCGTCAGCGGGTGGAAAAAAAGTTGTCGAGCAGAGTGGGAGAAGAAGGGCGAGTGAGGGAGGGGAGAACGACTTGGGGCGTGCTGTGAGCTTTGAGGAAGTGGGCGGTTGCTTCCTCTTGGAAAAGACGGGGAGACGCAGTCGAGCGCGCTCGGTTCTTGGACTTGGGGGGGGAGCAAAAGCAGCACGGAAGAAATCACCAAGCAGATTCTCTCGGGCTTGCTCTCAGGCTGTGTTGGTTTCTCTGCAGACTCGGACAGGGCGCGATCGCTCAGTACTGACACGCGATAAATAAATATAAAAAAGAAATGGAAATCACAGGTGCAGGAGCAGCAACATCAGCCCATCGCCGTCCATCTCCATCACGTCTAGTTTCCCAAGATGCCGACGGTAGAACAGCTTTGCATACAAGAGCGCCCTGCTTGTTTATGGCGCATTGGCGTTGATGCAAGCAGCAGCAAGTCGTTATGGATTGTCCCCAGTTGCAAATTCCCAAGGTGAACATTTATAAGTCGGAATGACTTTGCGATTCGTCAACAACAGCTCTTGGCCCGCTTGGCTAAGCGGTATAGCGTGTCACTAGTAAATACTTGACATGACAAGGTGATCAGTTCGACTCTGATAGTGGGCATTCTTTTTTTTTTCCCCTTCTTTTGGGCGCAAGTTTCTCAAATTTTCATTAGTCATGATAATTTCCAGGGGATATGACATGTCATCCACCAGTTATCAACATCAGCTTCTTTTATTGCTCGCGCTGACTCACTCACATGCACAGCAGCCTGCTTCGACAAGATCGAAAGGAAATCAATCAGAGGGCGGCGTTTCTCCGATATGGCCTCGGAATATATATATATATATATATATATATATATATATATATGCTCCTATACAGCGCTCTTTTTTTTTTCCTCCACTTGCTTGAACAAAGTTTCATTCAAACTTATAGTAAATAAATTTATATATAAATTTATATCCATCCCGTTGTCCTCTATGCTGAATAAAAGCGCAGCAAATGCAGCACATCTATATGTATGGAAAGTGGCTAACAATTCTTGCTACTATATAATACATACTCACCTAATAGGTAGGATGCCAGAGCATCTCCGTCCCCACCCTGTTTTGGACTCCATTCACCAATCCCGTGTCGGCTGCCCTAAGTAACATGTCATGAATTTCCCAATATCCGAGACGGCAGGCAAAGGACGTGTCCGCTGGAGTCACAATTATTTCGCCCGTATCCAGCAGCAATCGCACGACTCTAGCATCTCGGGTGCGAATCGCATACTGCAATACAGACTTGCCCTCGGAGTCGGATGCATTCAGGTCAACCTGCCCGGTAGCCAGCAGCCATTTGGTGAGCCTGGCCCTGTGGCATGAAGTGTACAGGTGTAACAAGACAACCATGAGCGGTGTCATTCCTCCATCGTCCGGCTCGTCCACGCGGAGGCCGTCCACCGCGAGCAGCAGCTTCGCTGTTTGAAGCGTTGGATCGTGACGCAGGGCCAGATGAAGGGCCGTCTCATCCAGGGAATTCCTCGCATTGGGGTCTAGGAGGGGGCATTCGATGAACACCCTGGCCGTGTCCGGATGCCTGTTGCATATCGCCTCCATGAGGGGAGTGCATCCCAACGCCCCCGGAGAGTTTACGTCCGCCGCGGTATCCCGTAGCAGTATCCGCGCGACCTCTTCCCGGCCGTTCTGCGCTGCAAGCGCCAGCGGCCCGAGCACGGCGAACTCTGCAAAGTTTGGGTCCGCGCCGTGCCGGAGAAGCAGCTTCAGGATTTCGACGGCCCCCTGTTCTGCGGCGATGGAGAGGGGAGAGTATCCGGCCATGTCCTCCACATCGGTCTGGGCGCCGTTCTCGAGCAGCAGTCTGGCCATGTCGAAATTGCCATTCTGCACGGCGTAATGGAGGGCGGAAGACCGGTAATAGTCTCGCCTGGCGCAATCAACCTTGTGTTGGGTGACAAGCATCCGGACCGCGTCCATGTTGTTTGAACTTGCGGCGAGGAGGAGTGGCGTGAAGGCTTGGGGATCAGCAGCGTGTGCGTCGGCGCCGTTCTCAAACAAGAGAGCCATCAAGTCTGTGTCTCCGTTTTCCGCGGC
Organism: Trichoderma cornu-damae; assembly: GCA_020631695.1. Taxonomy (NCBI): domain Eukaryota; kingdom Fungi; phylum Ascomycota; class Sordariomycetes; order Hypocreales; family Hypocreaceae; genus Trichoderma; species Trichoderma cornu-damae. The sequence continues at coordinate 3,259,061 of CM036091.1, forward strand.
GGCCTCAAACAGCAAGTCGTCTATGAATCTGTCCTCGTTGAGGTAGGCTTTCATGTCATCTACAAGGAGCATTGCCCCGACGATACCCATGTTGCATTTCCGCACGGCGGAAAGAAGCCACCGGTGCCATAGATGGCGCGGCGCGTACGATATAACCTTTGGTCTCCCCGGAGACGCTTCGGCGATTGCCGTGGCCTCTCTGAGCACTTGCCTCACGGTTGTCGCATCATGGTTGTTGATGGCGCAAGTCAGAGTGGACATGGCGCCAAACTTGACGTTGTGCGAGATGCAAATCTCTCTGATCCGCCGGTGCATGGGAAGCATGCGCCATCCCGAAGACGACCGGACCAATCGATACATGGGTTCGGCGAAGAGCAATCTGTACATGTCTTGCGGGTCAAGGCAATCAATGATCAGCATGACGATCTCGGCTGGCAGGCCGGCGAGGGAATTTCTCGCTGGTGGCGAGGCGGAAGGAAGAGGGGATTCCATGTTCGAGCCGTGCTGGAATTTATCAGAATGATTGCGATTGGGTCTTGATTTACACGGGCTTGAAGACGAGACTAATGCTCCAAGACCGTGAAGCCTATATGTATGTCACATCCAGCATATACATGTGTCCCTGATGGGTTCTCTTTGAAGCCGTCTCGAACCATCTTGACCTGGTGCTGTTCACATGTTCACTCAAAACATTCATCACAAAAAATTGAATGCTTGCCGCATATCCATCCAGCCCACCCTGGATCTTATAATGAGACGGAGACGGCGTCGAGGAAAGTCGGGAGAGTTGCATGGCAATTTCGAACAGCTCGAACATAGGCCATGGGCGCCCTTCTTCTTCTTCTTCTTCTTCTTCTTCTTCTCTTTTTTTTTTTTTTTTACCATGGATGAACATTTCCGTGCGTATATCAAAGAAACAAGGAGTCAAAGAGAGGCGCAGGTACGGTAAAACGAACAAAGCAGAAAGGACACGAAAGACCAAAAGGGAGGAAAAAAAGAAATGAAAAAAAAAAAAAAAAAAAAAAAAACAGAAGAAGAAGAAGATGCTGATGCTGATGCTGATGCTGATGCCAGCGACCATTTCCAGCAATAAGAGGCTGGGAGAATAGTTGCTTGGAGCCCTTGATATATTAGAAGAGGAGGAGAAGAATGAACCACATTGTTTGCCATTACCGCCGCAGGGTATGGAATCCCGCAAAAAGAATCGTTTCCCCCCCCCCCCCCCCCCTTTTTTTTTTTTTCCCGATCCAACCTTTCTTGGGGCCAAATCGTCAAGGGATCCAGAGACACCGCTGGGACCGGAGAGACAAAGAAAGCAGAAGTATGAGTTATGTTATTAGTGCGTGTTGTTCATTTGTGGTTTGAACCATCGAAAGGGAAAAAAAATAAAAAAAATAGAGCCGACAAAGGCCGTGCCGTGACTAAGCGCACCGCTAGCAAAAAACAAGCAACTTGGGCTAACGCGCGGCGCTCGCTAGCACAGCACAGCACAGCACAGCACAGCACAGCACAGCACAGCACAGCACAGCACAGCACAGTTAAGGTATTAGAGGGGGGGGGGGGGGGGAACGTCATTCCCGGTCCAGCGCCTTGGAGCTGCTGCTACTGTTACGAGCATCAAGTTAATACTGTAGTATCGCTCCCTATACCTGGGCGGCTCAGTGCAGTGCTGGAGCGCTAAATGCCGCCGCCCTGGACACTGTGGACACTGTGCAGCACAGCCCTGCCGCCGCCGCGCTACAGCGAGTGCCCCGGGACCGCCATGTAATTGGTGGTGGCTGAGTGCCCTGTGCAGCATCATCCCGCCATCCCCAAATGCCCTCTCGTTCCTCAGGCCCAGTCCGGGATCCATTCATGCCACCTTCTCCACCACCAATCTCCACGTTGGCAGCTCTTCTCCCTCAAATTCATGTGCAGCCTTGGCAGGATCTCTTCCCTCTCTGCGCTTTCGATTGCCGAGGCCATTTCCCACATCGGTTTTCGAGGTTGCTTGGAATAGCTTCTACACCGGCGGCCGGGGGCTGCCTCAGCCTGCAACTGAACCGAACGAAACCCCCGCCTCCATCTCTCGAACACGGCGGAGATAAAACTGCGACTGCATGTAGCTCAGCATGTCGGACGTGGGCGAGAGGTTCGTCGACTTTTTGCCCGTGATTTCCGAGCCCCGTCCCTGCAAAGCCCGTGCATGATATCTGCCTGCTGCCTCTTGTGTCTCCTCCTGCATCCCCCATCGTTTCGGCGTCGGGTGCTGTTTTGGGAGCTGCTTGTCTCCGGGAACGGACAAACTCCGTCAGTTGGCTAACTCGGTTGATGTGGCTGCAGCAACCACCACAAGCGGTCCAAGTCTTCGGCGGCGCTGTCGCTGCTGCGTCGCAGGGACACCCGCGAAGACGAATCCGGATCCGAAGACGGTCGACTCTCGACGACGGGCAGCCATGCGTCTCCCCCGAAAGCTCCTACGTCGGCGGCCCGGAGCCACAGCTCTCGACTGTCGACCCCGTCGGCCGTCTTGAGCAGGACGCCCTCCAACAGCCAGACGGCGGCGAGCGCGAAAGCTTCCCCTGTCCAAGAGGCCAAGGCTAGCAGCCTCGAGCAGTCTGTGCGGAAATTCAGGGTTGTCGAGGCCCTGAGGAGCGGCGACACGGCGTCCATATCAAAGGCCATTCGAGAGACGGCGGACGGCGCCACGCGTGCGAGCGCATCGTCGCCTGGCGGGGCCGGCGCCGGAGCGCTGGAGGACACCACCATCCTGCACCTGGCCATGCAGTGTGCCGAGTTCCCCGTCATCGAATACGTCCTCTCCGACGGCCTCGGCAGCTTGGATGTGAATGCTCGAGACAAGGACGGCAACACTCCGCTGCACATTGCCGCCATGCACGGCCGCGCGCAGGCAGTCAAGCTGCTCCTGGAGCAGAAGGAGATCAACGACGCCATGGCGAACTCCCAAGGCAAGCTGCCCATCGACCTGGCCCGAACGCCCGAAATCTTCCAGCTCCTCCAGCTCTCTCGGTCCCTCTTCACGGACGCCAAAGTGCAGCAGGTCCAGGATCTGATCGCCAGGAGCGACTATGATGCCCTCGCCCAGGTGCTGGAGGAGCAGCGGTTGAAGACCATGCTGGACATCAACAGCACCGAATTCGTCAGCGACCCGGGCGTCGCGCAGGCCGGGGGCACGTTGCTTCACGAGGCGGCCAAGAGGAAGAACATACAGCTCATCCAAGTGCTCCTGCTCCACGGCGCCGATCCTTTCCGTCGCGATCGGAAAGGCAAGCTGCCCCAGTCAATCACCAGCGACGACAGCGTCAAGGCCATCCTGAAGAAGTCGCCGGCCGCCGTGGCGGCGCAGAGGGGGATTCAGGAAAAGGCCGTGCTGGGACATGCGGCCTCGCAGAGCGCTGCCGCCGGCGGGCCCAGCGACCCCCTGGCGGGCCGCGAAGCCCGCGAGATGAAGGGCTACTTGAAGAAATGGACCAACTATCGCAAGGGCTACCAGCTGAGGTGGTTCGTGCTCGAGGATGGTGTGCTGAGCTACTACAAGCACCAGGACGATGCCGACTCGGCATGCCGTGGCGCCATCAACATGAAGATTGCCCAGCTCCACATGAGCCCTGACGAAAAGACCAAATTCGAAATCATCGGCAAATCGTCCGTCAAGTACACGCTCAAGGCGAACCACGAAGTGGAGGCCAAGCGGTGGTTTTGGGCCCTCAACAACTCCATCCAGTGGACCAAGGATCAGGCGAAAGAGGAGGAGCGCCAGGCGGCCCGCAGCGCGGAGCTTCTTCGACTGGCCAAGGCCGACCAGGGCGGATCGCACTCTGTCCAGGACTCCCACAGCGAGAGCACGAGCATGACGGAACTGAGGCGCGTCAGCACGCAGCTGCATGCGCGCCCGATCTCGGCCGTCAGAAAGCCCGACGCGGCCGGCGCGAGCACCGTGGGCAGCCTGGAGGAGGAAGACTTCGTGGACACCTACACCGAGGCGGACGCCATGCACAGCCACAGCCACGGGCACCGAGACGACGACGACGACTACGGCGAGGAGACGAGCGATCGCGAGGAGCCCGAGGCGACCAAGGACGCGCTCAACATCACGGCGCAGTCGGCCAAGCTGCAGCTCGAGACCATGGCGAGCGTTCACGCGGCGCTCCTGGGGGAACTCGCCCGCAGCCCCGCCACGCCATTGTCGGACGCAAAAGTGGCACAGGCCCTGGCCACGTACGACGCCGCCATCCGCAGCTTGACGGCCCTGGTCGGCGGCCTTCTCCGGATCTCAAAGGACCGTGATGCGTTTTGGCAATACCGTCTCGATCGCGAGTCTAACATGCGACGGATGTGGGAGGAGAGCATGGCGCAGGTGGCTCGTGAGCAGGAGATCCTCGAGGCCCGCGTCGGCGAATCGGAGATGAAGCGCAAGCTGGCGAAGAAGGCGCTGCGCGAGGTCATGGAGGGCGGCGGCGGCGGCGGCGGCGGCTTGCCGTCCGCCAGCGTCACGCCAACCATGGAAAAGGTGCGGGAGGAGGCCGAAGAGGCCGTTGCCATGGCCAAGGCGTCCAGCCGCATCCTGGCCCGAAAACAGACGGCCCTCGAGCAGATGGCGGAGATGTCCGACAGCGAATCCGGAGTGGAAGACGAATTCTTCGACGCCGTGGACGCCGGCGACGTCGAGGTGACGGAACTGCCCCCGAGCGACGCGAAGCAGCACAAAAAGGGCGTCGTCGTTTCGGGCATTGACATCAGCAGCTCCTTCGGAGGGTACGAAAACGGAATCCGACATAGGCTCAAGATGGAGAATGACGACCGGCCCAAGATTTCTCTGTGGGTATGTTGAACGTGCCGTCCTGGCGCCGACGGCAAGGGCACCGAGCTAACGACTAGGGATGATTAGGGTATTCTCAAGTCAATGATTGGCAAGGACATGACCAGGATGACGCTGCCCGTGTCGTTCAACGAGCCGACGTCACTGCTGTACCGCTGCGGCGAGGACATGGAATACGTAGACCTCCTCGACCTGGCGGCCGAGCGTTCAGACTCGATCGAGAGGCTCATGTACGTGGCCGCGTTTGCCGCCAGCGAGTACGCATCCACCATCGGCCGCGTCGCGAAGCCCTTCAACCCCCTGCTCGGCGAGACCTTTGAGTACGTCCGGCCGGACAAGAACTACCGCTTCTTCATCGAGCAGGTCAGCCACCACCCACCGATCGGCGCCGCCTGGGCAGAGGCGCCAAGCTGGACGTACTGGGGCGAATCGCACGTCAAGTCCAAGTTCTACGGCAAATCGTTTGACATCAACCCCCTCGGGACGTGGTTCCTCAGGCTCCGGCCGGCCGGCGGCGGCAAGGAGGACCTGTACACGTGGAAGAAGGTGACGTCGTCGGTCATCGGCATCATCACGGGCAACCCCACGGTGGACAACTACGGCCCCATGGAGATCAAGAACTGGACGACGGGAGAGGTGGCGCTCGTCGAGTTCAAGCCCAGGGGATGGAAGGCGTCGAGCGCGTACCAGATCGTCGGCAAGGTCATGGATGCCTCGGGCCAGGTGCGGGTGAGCCTCGGCGGCCGCTGGAACTCGAGGCTGTACGCCCGATTGACGCCAGGCTACGAGGCTGCTGTTGACGAGCCCTCAACGAACAGCAGAGACACCGTCCACCGGGGCAGCATCGCGGATCCCACCCGAGCGTATCTCATCTGGCAGGCCAACGAGCGACCGACGGGCATCCCCTTCAACCTGACGCCGTTTGTGTTGACGTTTAACCACATTGACGACCAGCTGAGGCCGTGGATCGCCCCCACGGACTCACGCCTGCGGCCGGATCAGCGGGCCATGGAGGAGGGCGAGTACGATTTCGCGGCGACGGAGAAGAACCGGCTGGAAGAGAACCAGCGAGCTCGGCGGCGAGAACGGGAGAACGCCGGGGAAGAGTTTACCCCTGCGTGGTTCTCCAAGGCGACGTGCGAAGTCACGGGCGAAGAGTACTGGAAGTTCAACGGCAAGTACTGGACGCAGCGAGAGAAGGCCGGGCCTGGTGGGGATTACAACGCGGCATGGGCAGGGCTGGAGCCTATATACGACGATGTACCAGCGTAGAAGCGTTTGATAGCTTTTTGGGTTTGATGACGGAATAATATCAAAGAAAGAAGGAAAGAAGGAAAGAAAGAAATGCAAACAGAGAGAGAGAGAGAGAGAGAGAAGTGTACATGTATGGTTTTCGCACTAGATCAAGGGATTGAGCTGGGTTGTTTCTCGTCACACGGAGAGCGAAATGAGTGGGAGGGAAAAGAGAGAGAGAGAGGGAGAGAGAGATAGGCAGAAGCTCTAGGAAGTAGCAGCCCGTATGCAATAGTAGTATTACAACTTTTTTTTTTTCTCTTTTTTCTCTTTTTCTTCTTCTTTTTTTTTTCCTTTTTCTTTTCTTTCCTTTTTTTTTTTTTTTTTGTTCAGCGACTCATCCGTTGTATCCGCCGATGCCGGGTGGCGATGGATTATCACGTGAATTAACATCGCCGTAATTAACTATCTTTTGACACTCAACAAAGCACCACTCACTCACTCACTTTCTTTTTTTGTTTCTTTTTTTTTTTTTTTCAAGGGACGGATTGGACGTTCCCGTGCTTTTTTTTTTTTTTTTGCAAAAGGCCACTCGGTACCGAATACGGCCTATTACCAAACGTGCTGCAAATGTCGTTGAAATTTATGCCTCGGCAACGCGAGAGTTTCGGCCCAGGAACAAAGCCATAATAAGCATGTTATTGATTTGAATCTCGGTGGCTTGTTTGGCTTGCTGAATAATGGCATCGCTTGATTCGCCAGTTGGACCTTGAATCCTTGTTTTTTTTTTTTTTAATTATTATTATTATTATCTAACTACGGAGTACTAGTACGTGCTATTTATCATATGTGTGTTTATTTGCCGTTGTCCGAGTCAAACATTAACTTATTACGGCGGCGGGAAGCGCAGCCGCTCCGTTCCTTTTTTTTTATCGACGTTACCTTTATTTATTTCTCGAGGGCAGGGCTGAGCCGAGGCAATTCAGACCACAGCAGCGCCTGACGTCTCAAGTGAAGGGCCGCCCTCCCCCCCCCCTGACGGGTTTGCCAAACAGTACTTGAACTCGCTCCAAAGACGCTGGAACATTTTTTTTTAAAAAAAAACAAATTGTTTTTTTCTTATTTTCTTCTTCTTTTTCTACTCTTTTTCCTCTTCCTCTCATCCCCGTTACTAGTACAAAGGCGTAGCCTAATTGAAAGGGAAATTACACGCTGCCAAAGATAGGAAAGAAGAAGAAGAAGAAGATCAAGATCAAGATCAAGAACAAGAACAAGAACAAAAATTTGAAAAATAAATAAATAAATGAGTGACGGCGGTAAAGAGGCGTCAAAAATGGAGGGGACGGAGAAAGTGCTGGACAAGCGGACGACGCTGCTCCGGCCGCCCGAGCCGGATCCCAACAAGGCGCCGATCGAGAACACGGTGGAGGTGACGCCGCTGGCGGTGCTGGGCGAGGTAAGCACAACACGAAAGCCATATCGCCACCGAGGCGCGCAGCCGAGCTTGAGCTGAGCTGAGCGGCCAACCCGCAGGACATCTTCACCAACACGCGCCCGCTCTGGCTGCCCCCGGGCGCGCGCGGCGTCTACGGCGGCGCCGTGATCGCGCAGAGCCTGGCGGCGGCCCAGCTGACGGTCAAGGACGACTTTCTGGTGCACTCGTGCCACTGCTACTTCCTGCTGGCCGGGTCGCCCACGATCCCCATCATGTACCACGTCGAGCGGGTGCGCGACGGGCGGTCCTTTGCCACGCGGACGGTGCAGGCGCGGCAGAAGGGCAAGTGCATCTTCACCACGACCATCAGCTTCATGCGCGAGGCCAGCGGCGGCGCCAAGCAGATCCGGCACGCGGCCGCGCTGCCGGACAAGGTCGAGATGCCGCGGCCCAGCTGGGACGACGAGGACGAGGCGTGGGAGGGCGTCGGGCCGTTCCAGAGCCGGCGCATCGAGCTCCTCAACATGCGGGATCCGGAGGCTCGGCCGGACCAGCGCAAGACGCGGCAGTGGCACCGCAGCCGCGGCAAGATCTCGGCCGAGGGAGGCCACCAGGCCCATCTCAACGCGCTGGCGTACATCTCCGACAGCTACTTCATCGGCACCGTGTCCCGCATACACGGGCTGTGGCGCCTGGGCATGACGCCGGAGCAGGTCGTCGAGCTGCCCGAGCAGCGCAGGGCGCGCATGCGGGCGCTTCTCGAGTTTGAGGGCATGGGCAGCCAGCTGGAGGACTGGGTCGGGCGGCCCAAGCTGGGCATGCTGGTCAGCCTGGACCACAGCATCTACTTCCACGAGCCGAAGAGGGTGAGGGCGGACGAGTGGATGTTTTCCGAGATGGAGAGCCCGTGGAGCGGCGACGGCAGGGGAGTGGTGATGCAGAGGATATACGCGCAGGACGGGACGCTGTTGGCGAGCTGTATCCAGGAGGTAAAGTCTCTTTTCCCCCTTGCCCCCCCCCCCCCCCCCTTTTTTTTTTTTTCCCTCCTCCGTCTCTTCTCTTCTTTCCTGTGTCAATGACGATGATGTTGATGATGATGATGATATGATGATGATGAAGACTAACAAACGAAATAGGGCGTGGTGAGGTTGCAGCAGGATGGGGTTGAGAAGGCGGCCAAGATATGATGGCGAGTTTGATTTGACCATTAGGCGGTACACGGCTAATTTTTTTTTTTAATTTATATAGATATATATGTTTATGTTTATCGTTTTTTTTTTTTTTTTGCTGCTGTACAAGGACGAGACGGGCATATGTTTGACAGCAGCGTGCGATAAATTTATTTATTTTTTTTTAAAAAAAAAAGAAGAAGAAGAAGTAGAAGTAGAAAGAAGAAAAAGAAGAAATACCACACATGTATGCAGCCAATACCACCTGAAAGTGCAGATGCTTCAATGCAAGTTTATATATATATCTAAGGTACTATCTCGGGCATCTACTGGGTACTTATACGGTACCGACCTATTATACTATTACCTATACCCCAAGGGAAAAAAAACACACACACCAGGCATTCGCCAGCCCGCGTCTACTTTGGAGCAACATGCTATAGCTGTTAGCTATAGCCGCCCCCAATCTGTCTTACTCAGCCTCGAGCCAAAGGCGATGATTTCAAGTTCAAAAATAGCCACACAACGAAGCACAGCGGCCAGGAGTACGTACTAGATACCTATTTTGTGAAATGCAACCTCCGTTGCCTTGCATGGCTTTTGAATGGCCAATCACATACAAAGTAATCCATTAGAACCAACAACCAACAATACTACTAGGTACTACTGGGTAGTACTACGTACTTGTAGTAGTAGGTACCAGATAGGTACTGCACTACCACCAACATTCGTTACCTGTTGATATCACGTGGAGACAGAGTTGTATCTTGCCGTCGTCTTTCGAGAGGGAAGGTACGGAACGGAATGCGGCATTCCGGCTTCCCCGGCTTTTTTATACGAGGGTCACGACAAGCAAACGTTCTTTTCCTCCTCCTCATCTTCTTCTCTTTTCAGCCAGCGGACACCTCTTTCGGGACGCGGGACCATGCATACACATACTATGCACAAGCTCATCGTTTGCCGTGGCCAGCTCAACGGCCGGACGCCCGACCGACTCCAAATCCAGAAGGAAAAACTTCTCGGCGGCCTTGGCATGGGAGGTTGTGGCGCAGCGAGGCACATACTCGTGCAATAACCCTACCCGCTCACAACGAGCACAAGCCAGCCAGAGGAGCCAAGGCAGATTTTGTACCCGCTCTTCAACGCGTCAATAACCTACTTAGTACCTTACTGTAGCAGCACTAACTACTGCGAGTACTACGGAGTACATACTCGTACATGACCGCTCCAGATCGATTGAGAGGCGCTTCGACCCCAGAAGAAGGATGGCGAGTTGGCTTTGTTTGCCCTGCCAAGGACAAGGAGCCCGGACCTGGCAATGCTACTCTTCTGCCCCCCAATGGCACGCACACCAAGCTGCCTACATAGCGGCAGCCAACTGCTTATAACTGCTGCTGCTATATAGTAGTAGTACTACAAAGTACGCCGGTGGCAGCGTTGGGCATTGACGACAGTGGCATGGGTTCTCGACTCTCGACTCTCTCCAAGCAGTTGGATTGGTTGGTCGACAAGCACCATGGTTGGGGATAGAAATCGAGCCATCACAATCCCGATACATGGCACAGGCCAGCAGAGGAGTCATGCTCGTGCAAAATCCTATTGTCCTCGCATGGCACGGATCAAAATAGACTCATGGGGCCGCGCTTTTGCGTGTGACTCGAGTGGCAGGGCGACGGACCCCCCAATATCACCCACCCCCAAGCCGCTCTAAGCCTACTGCAGTGGCAGGGATGAGGCGACCAAGGAAAAGCAAACCGTTTTCAGCTCTTTGGGGCAATCGCCGCGGCTTCTTAAATCTATGCTTAAATTCAAAGGAGCCCCGATTGATTCTTATTCTTTTGTCTCTCTCTCTCTCTCTCTCACAAAAAAAAAAAAAAAGGAAAACCCCCCTTTGTCTAACCGCTTGTTTCCGGCTTTACCAGGCGATCAATGACTTAGCCTGCCTCTCCCCCTTTGGCTTATTCATTCTCCGGCTCATCGCCAGTCGCATTTCGCGGCATTGGGCTCGGTTCCCTCGTCCGTCTCTTCATCCGAGCTGGCTTAACCCCCTGTTCACGGTTCGCAATGCGTTCCGCCTTCCAATGCGTCTCGCTAGCGGGCCTCATTGTCGCTGGCACAGTCTCCGCCGGCGTCGTCTCTGTGCCCTTTGAGAAGCGATACCTTGATAATGATCTTGCCCCCTCGCTGCTACGCCGCGATGGCACAATCAATCTCGACGCCCTCAATAATATCACCGGAGGTGGCTACTATGCCCAGCTCAGCATTGGCACGCCACCTCAGAACCTGAGCTTCCATCTCGATACCGGTAGCAGCGACACTTGGGTCAACTCAAACGAAGCGGATCTCTGCACGAATCGGTACGTCCAGAAAACGGTTGGACAATTCTGTTCAAAGCAATGTAAGCCTGCTTTTTCTGACAACCAATTGCCTTTTTTTTTTTTTTTTTTTTTTTTTTTTTTGATTCTTGCTTCGAGCCGGTTGACTAAACCTCTGCCATCACAGTTGATCCATCACGTAGCTCGTCCTATGAACCACTGCCAAATGCCCCCTTCAACATCACTTACCTAGATGGCCGCCACATTCAGGGCCGATACTTCAAGGACACCGTCACCATTAACGGTGCCGAGATCAAGGACCAGCAGCTTGGCCTGGCTCTGAAGTCTGTCCATGGCACAGGCCTCATGGGTTTAGGCTTTAGCCAAAGCGTCGCGACCACCTCCAAATATCCCACCGTGGTCGACAACATGGTGTCGCAGAAAATCATACCCGTCCCAGCTTTCAGTCTCTATCTCAACGACCTACAAACTAGCAAAGGCACCATTCTCTTTGGCGGCGTCGACACCGACAAGTTCCACGGCGGCCTTGCTACTCTGCCCCTCCAGCCGCTGCCGTCAAGCGTCTCCAGCAGTCGGGCAATTAAAACATACAACGTTCAGCTAAATGGATTCACAGCATCCGGCGTCCAGGTCCCTTCTGTCAACGCCGGCGCCATCCTCGACTCCGGCTCGACCATTACTCTGCTCCCAGAAAATGTCGTGCAGCCCATTTGGAATCATTTTGGTGTCCAAAGAATCCCCGGGCTCTCCATCCCTTTCATTGACTGTGCCAAAGCAAACTCCAAGGGCGTGAGCTTCGACTTCCACTTTACGAACAAGACAATTAAGGTGCCCCTTGATGAGGTGGTTATCAACAACCTTGCGTCGGTGCAGGACGAACTCCTTCAGGATCAGCAATTAAAAAAGTATTTCGGAGGCTGGAGCGGGGTATGCATGTTTGGCTTCAGTTCAACCAGCAACTACGGCATTTTGGCAAGCGACTTTGTCTTGCTTGGAGACACCTTCTTGCGGTCCGCGTATGTCGTGTATGACTTGCAGAACAAGCAGATTGGCATCGCCCAAGCGACTCTCAACGCAACCACCAGCTCCATCGTTGAGTTCCAAGCAGGCTCCGAGTCCATCCCTGGTCCTGTTGCTACAGGCGATGACTCGGATAACTCGGCAGATTCTGGCAGTTCGAACACCTCCACAGAGTCTGCCGGCGCCATGCCGTATCCGGCTTTCTCGATTGCCGTAGCCGGCACGATGCTCACGACCTTGTCCATGATGGTGAATGCGCTGTGAAGGCTGAGACAACTACAGAAGGGGTGGCATGGTGACGCGGCGGTAATGGTAAATCTCATGGCTAGAGGTTATAATATATACGATTGGGTGGGGGGGCGGAGTGGAAGAGTCACTCACTGTGCTTCTACAGAGCACCACACTTGACGTCAAATTACAAAACGACCAAGATGCATATGCCTGAGCGCCGATGGGTTCTGGGACGGACTTGTACAGACACATTACAAATACGCAAAAAGAGGCGGGCTATATAGGGCCAAATGAATACGTAGAGCAAACTTGATGATTTAGCACGAGCAAGTTTTTTTAAAAAAAAAAAATTTAAAAAAAATTAATATAAAAAAAATAAATTTTGTTTAATCAAGAATGCATCACTAGTAGTTGATCCATCAGCATTGGTTCTACACAACAACTATTCTTACAGATCATGGTTCTAATCCTCTGCGAATAAATAACCCTCGGCTACATAAAAGCATTGGATTCAACAAAAGAGGCCTCCAGGAGCGACATGGCTTTGATGTTGAAACCCCGTAACTTTGCCATCATCTCTTGAGGGGAAATTAAAAAAAAAAAAAAGAAGAAAGAAAAATCCTTGCAATAGGAAAAAAAAAAGCCAAACAGCCTTGTCTCAATCCAACCCGATCCTCTCTCTGCATCTCGTTCCTCTTGTCACGAACGTCACCCTCATTCGCCATCCTGCTCACCATCCCGCTCGCCTTTCTTGTCACCAAACTCGGTGTAGAATCGCTCTCTCGCCCGGTCGTTTACGGCGCTCACGTAGTCCTTGCGGTTATTGAGCGTCCTGCTCTCTCCCAAAGCCTGTGCGTTGCCCAGATCGGCGCCTTCAGCCCCGAGGCCAACGCCCTCCCGATACACGTGGGTGACGATGCTCTCGGTGCGCCCTTCGGCATTGGCTCCCAAGCCACTGCCTGATGTCCAGCCCATCTTAGCGAGCATGCCGGCGCCCTTTGACTGCGCCGGGGGCTTCTCCTGCGCCGGAGTCTTGACCTGGTCCTTCTGAGGTCCCGAAGCGCTTTTTTCTCCCGAGGCGGATTGTGGCTTCTTTGGCTGGTTCCACTGCTCGCGTCGTTCCTTGGCTCTGTCTCGATATTTTGGTGCCGTGGAGCTGGCGTCGTCGTCCGCGTCAGCTTGCTTCTGTGACCGAAGACCCCGTCTGGCTAGTCTCCCCAGTGCATTCTTGACAGACTGCTCATCCAGCAGCTTCTCGGCGTGCAGCTGCGAATTCTCGTGGCGACCCAATTCGTCCGGTGACTTGAATTTGCGCATGCAAAGAAGGCATTGAAGCTTGTCTCGGTCCGCGTATGGGGTAATTGGCTTTTCGCTTTTGGCCTGCGTATCAGGCTTGCCCGTCGATACATTGTCGCCGCTCTGCTCCTCCAGTGGAGGCGGAGGCAGAGGCGCTGTAGAAGGCGAGGGAGGCGCTGGTGGCGACGAGGAAGGCGGCGGGGCATCCGCAGCTTGCATGGACGCTCCGGTAAACGAAAACTTGATGGGCGGCGCCTTTGCATTCTTTGGCGGTAGCGGCGGCGGCGGTGCTGCTGCTGTTGCTGCTGCTGTTGCTGCTGCTGCTGCTGTTGCTGCTGTTGTTGCTGCTGGCTGCTTGGCAGCCGTCCCGTCGTCGCCAGGTTCATTTGTGTGAATCTCTTCATGCTTCTTCTGCCACATGGCCATATGGCCAGCCATAGCGGGGACTGGTTTTTTGTTTAGGGCACCGAGGGGGTCATCGGCCTTTCTCTTCTTTGGCTTCTTGCTATTACCGCCCTGCTCGCTTCCCTTTGACTCTCCGTCTGTAGCGCTGGTGTGCTCGGGAGGCTCGGCCGCAATAAGCTTCTGGCTGGGGTAGGCTCGCATATCGCGATAGCGAACACGCAGAGAAGTGTTGAACAACGGATTGAAGGAGAATCGCTCCGTGTCAGGTGTAATCTCACGATCCTCCGGAATGAACACTCCCATGTGAATATGAGACACGTTGACGGGACAGGCCGCAACAGCGAAGGAAGGCAGCAGCCTGATCTTGGCCATGGCATCGACAGCGTCCTGCAGAGTCCAGAATTCAGCGAAGCCATACTTAACCGACTCCTCGGTGCTGGGATTGCGCATCAAGAAGACACGGTGGAGCGATCCCGGGCGCGCACCAGTCCGGGCAGCTCGGTCGGCTGGGGCGGTTGATTGAAGCTTTGAGCCTGGGGCGAGCTTTTGACTGGCTGGGTCAAGCCTCTCGAGCTCCAGTTTCTTCATGTCTGCGGCAAACATGTCCTCGTTGACAAAGGCAGCCAAGGGGTAAACGACCAAGATCTGAGTAGGCACATCAGCCGCATCGGCAGCGGGATTCAAGCTCAGCCGCACTGTGGGGGCTAGGAGACAAGTATGCGTGGTCAGTGGTTTGGTGTCGGAAGCAGCAGCAGCCAGAGAAGACATGATATTTGGAACATACATGACGGGGATGCGCTACACCGCTTGCACTTGGTACGTGATGAATAGTTGTTGAACCCGCACTGCGAGTTGGGTTGTCAGAGGTTTGGGTTCCTTCGGTCAAAGGGCTGATGTCTTACTGGTTGGCAGATCCATTGGCCACCGGCGGGGGGACGCGATTCCGAGTCCTCCCTGCGGTGGGCAAAATGAATGTAGGCACTGATTCTGCCATCTGGAACTTCATCAGTGGTGTGAGGTAGAGTGATGAGGACTTTTGGAAAGTTTTCATTGACGAAAGCGCATGCATGATCGACTTCCTCGAATTGGATGAAGGCTCTGCGTTTTCCTTTTTGGGCATGTTAATAGAAAAGAAATGAAAGGGTTCCCATGGGAAGCAAAGAAGAAACAAACCCTTGGAATAAGTTATGCGGACGTCGACCAGAGACAAGTCGTCAGAGATGCAGTTGCGAATAATGCTCTCCCGTAGCTGGGTTCACGCTTTCGTCAGCACGTCTTTGCGTCTTTGCGTCTTTTTTTTTTTTGGAATAGCAGTACGAACCTCGAGTGCGTCTATCCTGACGGGCAACCCTTCGAATATGACGGTGTCACTAGGCAAGCCAGCTTCCCTCCATCGGCCGCCGTCCCTGGCAGGGCTGCGGGAACGACTCCTGCTATAGTAATCTCCATGCGGCGACGGGGAATTGTAGGACCTCCTGTCACGATAGGAGGAGGAGGATGCGTAGTCGTGGCCTCGGGCATGCTCGTGGCGTCCGCGGTGATAGTCATCGTTATACATCCTACCTTGGTTGTCACGGCTCCAGTCATGAGGGCTCAGGCTTCGCCTTGGGCGCGTGTCATGAGCGTCTCGGTAGTCCCCGGCACGGTCTGCATTGAAGGGAGGCTGATGGGACGGCCGAGAGCGATATTCGCGCCGGTCCCACGCGTTGCCGTACATGTCGTCGTCCCTGGATGGAGACTGTGAATAGCCTCGTTGTCCCGTGGGCAAGTTAGCCGTCAAGCTCAATTCATCAGCCATAGGTAAGAGTCCTGTGTCTGGAGTGGAGGTTTCTCAATCTCCCACGAGAGCGCGGGCCGTGTCTTTACCCTGCCGCGATTGTTGGTCGTCGTCGTCCGGCCGGTGCTGGAAGTCTCTCGATCGAGGATGGCGAGAGTCGCGATTGCGTTCACGATCTCTGCCCCGGTCTGGGGATCGTGCGAATTGGTCGTCGCGCATAACGACGAGAGGGCAATCAAGCACAATCTGGCGGGGCGATGGGGGTAGAATGAATATTGGGGGGGGGGGGGGGGGGAGGGGGAGGAGGAGGAGGAGGAGGAGGAGGAGGAGAGAGAGAGAGAAGATGGAAAGAAGACAGAGCGAGAAAGAGAGGGAGAGAAAGAGAGGGAGAGAAAGAGAGGGAGACAAAGAGAGGGAGACAAAGAGAGGGAGAGAGGGAGAGGGAGAGAGAGGGGGGGGGGGAGAGAGACAAAGAGAAGATGGTGATGATGAAGAAAAAAAAGAAAAAAAAAAGGGGGGGGGGGGGGCTGCGATGGCTTTGTCGACGAAGCTGAAGGCACGGGAACAAAGCCCGATGTGAGATGGAAGCAACGCAAAAAGGGCAACGAGAGGGCAATGCAAGTCATCAAGAAAAGTTTAAGAGCTGGCAGCTGACTCAGCGGGACTCTGCGCCAAGGAGGGGGGGGGGGGGCTGCAGTTACTTAGTAATATGTACATACTCTGTACATACTACCTAGGTACGTATATCATATATGTACTCCATCCAGGTGTTATCTAATCGATAAACTCCGAGTCCGTTACATACGTATGTACTCCATAGTAACTTTTTCATTACCAAAAGCCCCCCCCGTTCGAAACTTCAAGCTACGTTTTTGCGCCACCTCCAAACCTTCGCAAAACCGGCCTTTTGGATTCTCGGAATCCAATTTTTATTTTCGGTGATAGATTTATACCGTATTTCCTCGTATTTTTATTTATTTTATTTATTTATTTATTTATTTATTTGTGTGGGGGAAAACATCAAGCGTGTGTTTTTTGGAGACCCATCTTTTTCTGTCCCATCACGACTTTTGCTTCTATCTGTCCGAGTCCTTTATAATACAATAACCCTCATATACAGAACGAACCACACAGGCTTTTTTTTGGACCTTTTATTATTATTTTTTATTATTATTGTTATTATCATCATCATTATCATCATCATTATTATTTTATCATTATCATTATTATTATTTGCCACCAGCCATGAGAGACGTCAAGGACGGCGATGTGAATAACGTCTGGGAAATATCCGAGCAAGGCTGCTTCGTGCGGCTAACACACGACTATCTCAATATCCAAGAGGCGATAGATAAAGTCCGCAGTCCCATGGCCGGGGCCATTGTATTGTTCGCAGGTTGGTGCTGACTATGCAACTCTCCTCCCAGCCTGTGCTCTCTCTCTCTCTAAACGCAGAATGATGTATAGGGACGACACGAGACAGCTTTGCCGGAAAGCCGGTAAAGGAGCTTCAGTACACGGCTTACAACAGGCTGGCGTTGCGGACAATGATGGCCATCTGCAAGGACATGCTCAGCAAGCACGGGCTCAAGGGCATCTCCGTGATTCATCGCCTCGGCACTGTGCCCATTGGCGAAGAGAGCATCCTCATCGCGGTATCGTCGCCACACCGGCAAGCTGCGTGGAGGGCGGGAGAAGAGGCTCTAGAAGCATGCAAGTCCAGGGTGGAGGTGTGGAAGAGGGAGGAATTCGAGGGTGAAGAGGGCGTCTGGAGGGCAAACCGAGATGGTGCCATGGGACAAAAGGTGGACTCGTGAATTTTTTTTTTTTTTTTTTTTTTTGATTTTGATTTTGATTTTGATTTTTTTCTTTTGAATCTTTGAAACTTTGGATTTTTTTTTTTTTTTTTTTGAATTATAGACATTCTTCTTTATTCCATTCTTTTTTCGCGCTGTCATCCATCAGCAGAATAAGTTATGTATGTAGGCTCTATGCAACTTGTTACTGTATAATCAAAAGAGAATTTCAAAAAAAAAAAAAAAAAAAAAAAAGAAAAAGAAAAAGAAAAAGAACCCCCCGAGTATCCGCCACAACGCAACTCCCACCCTCTCTCACTTCTCGTACACCGGCAGAGGCTCCTTCATATACTCAAAAGGACAAGGAGGTGGACAGTTCGAATTACGCTTCCCCATCATGACTGCCAAAGAAAAAAAAGCCAAAAGTCAGCATGACATGACGGGCCAAAAGTGTGTGCGGATTCGAGATCCAAGCGGGCAACACACACCGATATGGTCTCCGTAGACCTCCGAAAAGGTCTGGCTCGTGCCCAGTCCCGTGCTGGCAATACGCTCGGTCAAGGCTGACGGATAAACAACGATGCCATATTCCGCGTGAAGAATCTTCCAAAATTCGGACGGCAATCTTTTTTTTTTTTTTTGCAGCGGCAGCAGCAGAAGAAGAAGAAGAAGAAGAAGAAGATGCAGAGGTCAGCAATCGGAAGAGCCCGTCGGCATCATCCGGCAGCAAAAACATCGCGACTCGGCCTACTTGAATTGCCCCGATTTGACGCATCCGTGCACAAAGACGCAGACCGTCTCCAGCATCACCAGCCCTTCTTTGGCGGCCGCATCGAGCTCAGCGTCTGTCCATTCGTATTTTCGCCTCAGCCGTCGTTCTGAGCAGCTCATCGCAATCGCCCATCCCTTCTCCATTTTGTTCATCGCTGTGTCGTCGGTGTCGTTCATGATGTCAAGGCGAGAGAATGTAAAAAAAACTTTTAAAAAAAATCCGAACGTCGGGACTCGGCTGACCGCTTTGCTTTTTTTTTTTTTGCTTTTCTTCAAAAAGACGAAAATACATATATATATATATATAAGAAGAAAAAAAAAAAAAAAAAAAGATGTGATGCTTCTGTTATTTCTCCATGTGTAAAGCAGAGCATTCATTGCATGGAAGTACGGGTCTGGGCTGGATAAGACAACAAAATGCCACACTAGTAGCCATCAAGGTACCCGGAAGGTTCGAATCTTTTTCGTTCATGACAAACCGCAATCGGTGGCTCCTTTGCCATCAAGGTTTATAAATAGGTGGCTAAAGCATTGACAGTTGAAAAGGGGAAAGAAAAAGAGAAAGAAGAAGAAAGAAGAAGAAAAAGCTCATACAAAATCACCGTTGGTCAGAGTTACCAAAAGGGGAAAATGCCGCCTTTGTTCCTTTTCACGTGTAGATGAAAAGGGGTTTTCGCCAGGCGCTGATGGCATCAATGAAACTTGACGAAAAACTTTAATTGCTTTTATGCAGGCATACCGTCGAAAGGAGGGAAGCTCGCTTTTTTTTATTTTAATTTTTTTTTCAAATGTTTTTGGAATTTTTTAAATTTTGGTTATTCCTTGCTTGTTAATGTATTCCCAAAATAAACCTTGCCATTACTTGGTGGAAACAACTGGTTGCCTATGATGGCTGTCACTTATCCGTAGACAAAAAAAAGGGGGGGATTCTCGATTTGACGCCAAATCAGAAAAAAAAAAAAGTGTATATATAAATATATATATAAATATATATGTGTGGTGTGTATGGTGTGTATGGTGTGTGTATGTGTGTGTGTAAGTGTGTGTAAGTGTGTGTATGTGTGTGTAAGTGTGTGTATGTGTGTGTATGTGTGTGTATGTGTGTGTATGTGTGTGTATGTGTGTGTATGTGTGTGCATGCTGCTATATACAATGTGGTATCTTAGGGGGGCGCTCTCCACCCAGTTCGTAACTTGAAAGGAATATTACATCAATCGTCATCTCCTCCTCCGCTCAACCATATCCTCATCCATCTACAAACACACATACGAGAATGTCCAACCCCAACCACCTCTATAGAGCGTAGTTCTCCGTATGCAAAAAGATTTCTTCCAGCTCATCATCGCCCCAAATCTCCGCCTGGAGTCTCGCCACTGTATTGGCCACGCCAACTCTCATGCCCGGAGGACCGCAGACGAATACGGCAGTCCTTCGGCCCAAGATGCCTCTGCCCTCTGGTCCGCCCGTGGCCCATTGCCTGAGCATGTATCCGAGGTCAGGCCGGCCGTACTCGATAGTCCAACCGTCCTCAGTCTGGTGCGGCACGGGGAACGCAGATCGCATCAGGTTCTTTTGGAACTCGGTGGGGGTCTGCGGAAACCCAAAGTCGAACCCAGCGGGCGGACCAAACGTCGATACGGGACGCTCGCTCGGCCCGGCGGGAATGCTAGAGTTGTACAAGTGAGCGAGCTCGGGAACCTGGATGGGGAGATGCTCCTGCGCTTGGTCTTGCGGCTTTTTGTCTTCGGGGTAGCCATTCTCGTTGAACCTGTCTAAGCCGTCTTCGAGTGCGGCCGCCTGGCTCGTCGTTGAGGCGTTGGGAGGGAGGCTCGGCGGAGGCGGGTATTGGTGAGGCTGCAAGAACTTCAATTGCGGAAGCGCGGTGATGCGATCCTCGTTCTCGGCTCGAAGTTCGCGCTCTCGTTCCGGATCCCCCTGCGCCTCAGCCTGGATGAGAGCCGAGTTTCGCTTCGAGGCGATGCCCGCGACGAAGCCGTCCAGCTTGTCGTGGAACTTGTGAGCCAGAGCCCGCGTGTTTGACCCGTTGATGGGGGCGGTCATTTGCTGCTGCCCTGGTCGATTCCGCACTGCCGTAGTGACGAAGAATTTACAGCTTACGCTCTCGGGAGGCGCGGATTCACGGCAGATGCGCAGCTCCTCGCGGAACCAGTCCATGACCTCCATCTTTTTCAAAGCCCAAACGACGACGACCTTTCTAGTGATGGCCTTGCCGTCGCGCATTCGCTTGACCAGGTTGAGGAGCTGGGACATGAGCGAAGTGATGCCGCTTCCGCCAGCGACGAGAATGCACGTATCGAAAGCGGCCAGGTCGCGAGTCATCCCCCCGTATGGGCCGTCCAAGAATGCGCGGTACGTATGGAAAGGACCTTTTTCGATGGCAGTCTCCAGCACTTTGCGAGTGAAGCCACCATAGGCCTTGAAGAGGAGAACGCAGTCCCGGTAGTTTTCCCCATACTCGGAAGGGAAATCTTCGCTGCAGAGAGACGTGATGGTGAACGGATGGTTGTCAAACAGCGAAATGCCGGGCATCCGGAGATAGACGTATTGGCCGGGCTTCCATCGCATCTGCGTGGGTATGGTGACTTTGATGGCGTTCTCGGCCATCAGGCTGATGGCGGCCTCGTCGCCGACCATAAAGGACAATCGCCCGGGCCAAGCCCAATTCAGCTTGAAGAGCCGCATGAAATTGCAAGCTCCCCAGATAGCCACGGTGGCGTAGAGGTAGTCCCAGGTCAGGAGCCGGTTGTTCGTGTGCCAGAATAACAAGCCGACATAGAGGATGCCGACGGGGACGTGGCAGATGACAAACAATTCGTAAGCGACCCTCCGGATCCAGGGGAAAGACGTCACACACAGCCAGATCAGCGGCACGATGCAGGAAATGCCGGTGCCGTATATTATGCCGCTCCCAGGAGGGAAGGTCGAGCCCCAGACCGACAAGCCGTCGTCCTCCCATACGGGCTGGACGTAGAAAGGGATCATGTGGACCAAGGATAGGAATAGGCAAAGGTAGCTGAGCCATCGGTGAAAGACATTCAGCCTCTCCGGCCCGATGCCGAGGAACACGGTCAAAACGTTCGACTTCGTGCTCGTAGCCATGATCCATGGAGTCAGCGCCACGGAGAGCATGCCGGCCCTGATCGCCACGGGCGGCGCGCCAAATCGAATGCTTTCCCAGTAGAGCGGCTGCTGCAGGAAGGTGTAGAGGGTGACAAAAGCAAAGGCGAATAATGTCGTCGTCAGAACGGAGAGCGACGAGAAGGTAAAGCGATGTTTCCCAACGACGATGTCCGGAATAGACCGATAGAAAACCCACCGGAACAAGGCCAGGGTGTCGTTCACAGGCCCAATGGACGAGAAATGCGCCTTCGGGCGGAACTTTTGCGTCATGTGGTTGCCTTCGGGGAAGAACTCTTGGGCTGCGCCGGAGCGAATGGCGGCCATGGCAAAGTCCGCGTCGACGTTGTAAGTCTCCTGATAGTGTGCCTCTACTTGTTGTTTGTAAATGGCCTGGCGAATCTTGTCTTGCCAAAAGTGCCACACGCGAACCAACAAGACGCTGCCCGAGAGCGCCGCCGCGAAGTAGGTCCACCCGAGGCCGTATTTGCCGGCTTTGGACCAAGGATCGACCGTATTCGCCTGAACGAGACCCGGCGGGCTCGTAGGAGTCAAGGGAATCAGCAGCCGCTTGACAACATCGGAAACGCTTCGCGTGGCTTGGGTGGCGAGCTCCTGCTCATGGGGTGCCATCGCGGCCCAGCTGAATTGAATTTGCTTCCAGCTATTTCAGCTGCGCCGTCGCAAAGATGGTGGGCGAGATGCAATGCAGGGGAGCTGGAGCTGGACGCAGTATGACTCCGTGCCTGCGTGTGGGACGTGAAAAAATAACGGGCGGTTTCAAGCTGGGCCGAGGACAGCGAATGCTCCTATCGCATTGCCGCCAGAGCGCTTACGGCCACCGATCAGGACTTGCTGCCGTGAGTGAGTGGCGATGAAGCAGCAGCGCGCTCCGGAGTCATAACGAGCAGTTGCCAGACTTCTCGAAACGAGCAACGCCAATGACAAACGAAAGAGCCAGGCAGTGAGATGGCGAAGATTGATCAACAACTGATGAGCGGTGGGGGAGCCAAATGCGGCGGCCCGCGAGGATATAAAGCACGGACATGGCTCTACCTACCTGCTTCCTTACTCCCTGCAATCGGGACGTAGCAAGCGGCACAGGGATTCTTTTCTTTTTTCCTTTTTCTTTTTTTTTATTTGAGAAAAAAAAAAAAGGTCGGTGGATCACACATCAATGATAGATTTACTAGTGACGGCTGCAAAGCTTAGCGGATAAGGTACGAACGAGCATCAGTCGTTGACGATATGCCAAATTGCCAGATGGGCCGGGGGGTGGAATGATGGGTCAGGAGGCTGTGACGACTTGGATCGATCAATCGGACAGTCCGGCTAAAGCTCGACGAAGGCAGAGAGATGCAGAGCGTCGATGGGAAGCACCAGGACCCCAGCGGCTGGTCAGGCCGTGAGATTGGTCGCTTGGTGGCTGAGATTTGTGTATCCGGGAGTTGAGCACGCCGAGCAGCAGAAGGGGGGGACCAATTGGCGCGACCCAGCGTGACAGGCGAGGTGATGAACCTGGCGGCAGCAGGCAGACCTGCGGGCAATGCCTCCCCTCCGTAGCTCCCCTCCGTAGAAGGCATGTAGCAGTAGTAATAGTGCGTCCATGGTGTGTGCTCCAGACTGGGCAATACTAGTAGCCATGGAAGAACCTATTAGTTGGCGGTGGGGCGGCTAGCTGCTTTCTTCTCGGCAGACGGTTGATGATGATCGAGCAAGGGTTCGTCCACTTGAATGAGCACCAGCGAAAGCTAACGACGGATCGATTCATCGATAGTTCTGCCACCGCACTTTTTGTTTGTACAGAGGCGAGCCGCCGTTGATCCAACGCTTGGTCCCTCGTTTTGCTGATGACAGCCCAACCATACTCATTAGATGACAGCAACGGACCCCGTCCTGACAAAGAAATAGGGTTTTCCGAGAAAATCGGCCTCGACTTGATTAGAATAACACGCCTTTGAGCGGAGCAGAGACGGTCACAAAAGTCATTCAACCACCAGTATCAAAGTCCCTGCTCCAACCAGCTGGCCCGGCCCCCTAGCTTAGATGAGGGTCTGTTTCTCGAGCCACTCAAGAGCTCGAACAGCTCCGAATCGAGGGAACCGCTTGGGCAAGTAGAAAACGGGCTTTCGGCTTTCGGGGGTTGTTGGTGACGAATCCAGTGCGCTACATGCACTCTAAGCTGTGATTCGACGGGCGGTACTCGGTGGGAGGGGACTGTCTTGGACATGGGCGGCAAAATAAGGCGTGTGATTCGCCAGCCAGCTTGAAGGGCTGAAGCCGGTCCGAGCAGATGGGGACAGGGAAATGCCGGGCAATTTCCCATAATCTCACAGCCTCGAGTCTAATGCCACGCTCCGTGCCTGTACAAGTACCTGTACGAAGCACGGAGCGCAGAGTATTAGTACTACTATACTACCATAGTACCTATAGTAGTAGTAGCACAGCACTCGGCAGGCTGACTGATTGCATATTTCGTACCATGTCATGCCATGCCTTTCATGCCATGCCCTCTCTTGCTCCCGAAAAGAGCTTTCCAGTTGCTGCTGCATGTGCGCCTGCATCTTCATCCGCTGTTGACCCGGAAACTCGGCCGTCGTTGGGGAAATTCTCGCCCTGACGGCCTTGTCGTTCTGTGAGAGTGTGAAATTGTGCACTCCCTAGGCATTGCTCAACTGTGCTCCGTAGAGATTCCACGCCAACAGCTAGCTAATCACGTGTGACGACAGTCGGAACCCAAATTTTGCGTCCGAACAGCTGCTATTGTCTTGCCTGTGCAGCCGATTAACGATGATTCTTATATGGAGAAGCACGCCAGTTGAGCATTCATCGAACCACAGGCTCCGTCTGTACGGAGTAATCGGTTGCGACGGCATCGATCGATTATGGCGCCCTTTTTCGGCCTCCCTCCTGGCGAAGATCATTGAGCGCTTGCCGCCAGCAGAGCGCAACGGTTCAGCCTTGTTTGCCCCACGCCTATTTCATTGGCCGTAAATGACCCGAGCCGCCCCACCCAGCAAGGCTGATGACGCAAGTTTTCCAAGTTTTCTTTCCAGAGACGCCATTTTGGGCACAAGCAGGACGGAGAACACAAAACTCCCAGTAAACTTGGATGCCGCCCTTGCCCTGACACTTTTGATATTTTCGAATACCGATTTCGGACACACCCATTGATTTTGCGCCGGAAACCCCCGAATCAGAATGGTACCCCGAGTGGGCCTGTCCCGTTCTACCTTTGCCAAGCTCTCCCCTCATCCGTATCTCCTTGCCAACCTCGAACCGTCCGACGCCTCCGTCCCACCTGCGCGAAGCAATGGCCGAGCTCCTTTTGAGGTCCGGAAACCCACGGTGAACTCGTCGAGCCTATCGTTTGCCCACGGAAGTGCTTTGGTGCGGACGGGAGACACCACAGTCATTTGCGGAATCCGCGGCGAAACACTCCTGACAGAGCACATCCCCAACTATCGCGCATCCAATACGCAAACAGAACTGGCCGAGTACGACTTGCTGGTTCCAAACATTGAACTTGCCACCGGATCTGCGCCGCAGTTCTTGCCTGGCGGCCCACCTACAACCCTCGCCCAAACATTAAGTACTAGAATCTATTCTCTTCTGCACAGCTCCAAGCTGCTGCGCGCCGACGATTTACGGATATGGCATAGACGACCGGCCGAAGCTCTTACTGCGGAAGACGATGAGTTCGAAGGAATGGAAGCAAGGGAAGGGGAAGAGCACGTGGTGGCCTACTGGGTTCTCTACATCGATCTCTTCTTCATCTCCTTTGACGGCAATCCCTTTGATGCAGCCTGGGCAGCAACTGTGGCCGCCCTACGCGACACCAAGTTGCCGCAGGCCCGCTATGACCCGGATAGAGAGATGATTATATGCTCCAGGAAAGACACCCGGCCTCTTGCTGTGGAGGGCATGCCCGTTGCCTGTACGGCGGTCATCTTCACCGGCAAAGAGACAAACGATCAGCCTGCGGATGGCAAATTCTGGCTGCTGGCTGACCCGGATGCCCTGGAGGAGTCGTTGTGCAACGAGGCAGTTACAATTGTCATTGACTGCACGGGAGGTTCAAGAAGGATCCTATCCATCTCGAAGCATGGAGGCACAGTCATGACAGGCAAGCTACTTGGGTCGAAGGAATTCCTCGACTGGGCAGGCAAGCGGTGGGAGGATTTTGCATCAGCAATCACCAGCACCCAGAAGATGTAGAATATCGCAATGCTGTAATTGCCGAGACCACGAGAGCCCACTTGCTCTCGGAGCTCCCGCCAGCTGAGCTCATACAAGGCACCAAACAATTGTTAGGTCCCTACCTGCCAACGTATTACCTTAGTACTTCTAGGTACCGAGTAGGTAGGTAGTTTTGCACATAGTACCAGGGACAGATACCGAACAGAATCACGCCGATACGGCGGCACAAAATTCACGGGCAAAGGCGGGAATTAGGCATGTGTCAACCATTCGAACTACCCTTTCAGACTTTTATATTCTAGGGCAGTAGATACCGGCAGACGAGACTCTCTCTACCGCTCAAGTCAAATGGATTCGCGATGCCACATACCGTAAAAGTATCAAGACATGGCGTGAGAAATTCAACGAGCGGTTTTGTTGAGAAGAGAAGGGGAGAAGAAAAAAAAAGACAGAGAAAAAAAAAAAGAGAGAAAAAAAAAAGGGCCCCTTACGGCAGCACGGGCCCACATGACTTATCTAATCTAATCCCAAATAACGTTATCCCCACTTTGCTCGAACCGCTTCCAAACCCTCCTTCAAAACTTTTTTTTTCTTTTCTTCTTCTTTCTTCTTCTTCTTCTCCATCTTCCCCCCAATTTCCCTTTTATAACCCCAAAACCATGGAATCCCTCTCGGATACACAGTGGGACGTAGTGATCAGCGGCACGGGGCTCCAGCAATCCCTTCTCGCCCTGTAAGCTCGGATTCCATCGGCTTGGGCTGCCTCAAACTGACTGACTAGCCTCCTCTCATGAAGTGCGCTGTCGCGATCTGGCAAGAATATCCTCCACGTTGACCCCAACGAGTATTACGGCGAAGCCGAAGCTGTCCTGAGTCTGCAGGAGGCGGACGAGTGGGCTGCGCAGCATCAGTCGGCCGATGGCGATGGCGTGTTTGCAGCGGCGCAAGCGACTCGACCCGGTGGCGCCGAAAGCTCATCGTCCTCCAGAGCGTACAGCCTTGCTCTGGCCCCGCAGCTGATTCACACCCGCTCGGAGCTTCTCTCGAAGCTGGTGTCATCAAAGGCCTTCCGGCAGCTCGAATTCCTTGCCGTCGGCTCCTTCTACATTCACCAGTCTTCGTCTGCAGAGTCTTCTGCCCCCAGCCTCAGCCGGATACCCTCGACGCGAGAAGATGTGTTTGCCAACACGACCATCTCGGTCAAGGCAAAGCGTGGGCTCATGAAATTCCTCAAATTTGTGCTGGAGTACGACTCTGTGCCGCAGACCGACGTGTGGAGGCCGCACGCAGACGACTCGCTGGCGAGTTTTCTTGCGGCAGAGTTCAAGCTCGACGCCGATTTGCAAGCATACGTCGCTGCTCTGACTCTCAGCCTTGATGGCAACATCTCAACAAAGGCCGGCCTGGCTGCCATCCACCGCCACCTCACATCCATGGGAGTCTTCGGTGCTGGCTTTGCGGCCGTGTACCCGAAATGGGGAGGCCTTTCTGAGATTGCCCAAGTGGGCTGCCGAGCTGGCGCTGTTGGCGGCGCTGTCTACATGCTTGGCGTTGGCATCAAGGACGTTGAGGAGGCCTCTTCGACGGCCGAAACGCACGACGAGTTGGATATTGTCCTGACCAACGACATGGCTATAAAGTCAAAGACCTTGGTCAAGGGCCTGGGCAAGCCGGCAGGCGCAAGCCGCCGCTTGAGCAGACTGACTGCGGTCGTCAACTCGGGCTTACCATCGCTCTTTGAGACTGTAGGTGAAGGTGCTCCAACACCAGCCGTTGCCGTTGTTGCATTTCCTTCTGGAACGGCCTTTGGACAAGAGGGAGCCTCATCCGAGTATCCCATCTACGCCCTGGCGCATTCAAGTGATTCAGGCGAATGCCCTGCTGGACAATGTAAGCTTTTTCCTCTCTCTTCGTTCTTTTTCATCATCATCATCATCATTTTTTTTTGTTAATTTCCCCCCATTCTTCTCACACCCGTCGTGTTATGATGACAAAACCTAAAAACGAATACTTATCTACATTGGCTGAATTCCATTGACGATAACTTCCTCTGACAACCTGATTACACACCTACTGCATCTCAAGCATTTCCGTCTTTCTCAAAAAAATTTCTGCAAATAACATGCTAACGTTCCGCCATCAGGTGTTTTGTACCTAAGTACCCTGGCAAACCCAAATGCCCAAACCCACCTTGAAAAAGCCCTCTCATCTCTTTTGGCTTCCCTCTCTCCGGGTGACCAAGAGCCTCCCCAGCTGCTCTACCAACTGTGCTACGAGCAGATTGGTTTTGACACTCCCTCCGTAGACATTGATGGGCAATCAGTGGTGTTTTCTCTGTTGCCTCTTGATCTTGCGTTTAACGATTCCGCACTGGACCCCGTTCGGCAAGCTTGGGAGATGGTTTTGCCTGATGCTACGGCTGGGGAGCGTGAAGAGTATCTGGTATTTACGGATCGGGAGGGTGTCGATGCAGAGGATGAGTTTGAAAACTGATGAAAAGAAGAAATTTTTTTTAAAAAAAAAACCCTTGCATGAATTAACTATTATGTGTCCATAGTAAACACAACCCTAATGCTCTCTCTGTAAAAATCTATGGTGTGTCGAGTCGTTCGCGACGGACGTCCGAGTTCCCCAACGTGACCTTTAAAGATTCCTGATATTCCTGCCGCCGGAAACGAAAGATGTGGAGAGAGTGAGAGAGAGAGGGGGGGGGGGGGCTTGTTGATAATTTGATCAAATCCCGCCTCAAGCCTTGTTTTTTTCCCCTTTGTTTGTTTGTTTGTTTGTTTGTTGGAGAGCGTCAATTTCTCTCAAAAAGTGTCAGTGTCCCAATGTGACAAAAAATTTAAAAAATTAAAAAAAATTAAAAAAAATTAGAAAAAAAAAAAAACAGATGATGCCCTTGTTCCCTCAACGCCCGCCCCAGATGTGATAATATCTCGTTAAAAAAAAATTTCTCCGCATCGTCGAAGACGCATGTTTGAATCCCCATTCATAAAAGGTAGATGGATTAGTTGCACGTTTGCACCATCTTCTTGAGCCCAAACTCCGGAATACTTCGTTTCTCCTCGCAGGCCCCAAATCAAGCGAGCTCATCCTCCGAGTCCGTTTGCGCCTCCTCATACGCTTCGTCAGCGGAGGCGTCGACTCCAATTCGAATGGATCCAAACGGCTTCATGGCTGCCGCACCCTCTTGGTGAACTGAGATGACCTTCTTTGATGCCAGGGCCAAGACATGCAGGAACGCCTGAGCCGCAACGACTTTGGAGTGAGTACCGGGTTCGGCCAACTCTTCAAACTCAATCCACCGACGCTTCTTCGGATCTCGAGCGTGAATGACGCCAGTCTTTGCAGCCTGCTCTGCGACGTACCCCAAGAAATCTTGGCCAGCGGCGTTAAGCCCTTCGGCCGAGAACTGGATAGCATTGCCGTCTGGATCAAAGTCAAGAGGGCCAACGGGTCCACCGAGCTGGAAAGACGGATCCTGGGAACCAAGGTCGTCCATTCCGAAGAGCGGCTCGGCAGGGTCGCTATGGCGATCAATGGCACCTAGAGCACCTCCACGGCTAAACAGAGGGCTTGGGGCCATCTTTGATTTCTGCGCACTGCCTCGGACAGACGAACCCGGGACGGCAGAGCCAGCTCGACTCCATGGCATGAGCGATGAAGAGTGGCGGTCTTCCATTGGCTGCGCGGCGTGCATTCCAATTTCGGGAACGGAGTGGTCGTCAAACATTACGTGCGCATCGTCGTGGTTGTGGCGATTTCCGCCTCGCCCGAGCTCTACATCATCCTCGGTGATCCGTGGCCTCGTGTTCCGCGGCTCCAAGTGACCGTCGTGCTCGTCTCCAAACGCTTCGTCCGACTTTCGTCGTCGACCTCGCCTTCTGGGCTCAGGCTCTTCGATGTCGCCAGGCTCCCGTCCCTGGAGGTGAGCCTTCAGGGAGATTCCGGCGAAATCAGCCGCCAAAGGGTGAACTAAGCCTGTCGTTTGCTGGTATGCTCCCACTCGAGCGACGCCGTACTTATACAGAAGCGCCATTGCGTTCTTCTTCGCTTGCGCGTGAGTGGTGGTTGTCTGCTGCTGCTGCTTGCGGGTGGATGCAACGTGCGCAACATAGTTCAAAGCCCAGCTTCTAATCTCTCCGTTGGTAATCGTAATTTCACCGTCCAGCGGAGCAGGTGGGTTGGAGTTGACTCGACGGGATTTGGCTGTTTTGTTTTCTGCTTGGTTGGTTTCTGCTTCTTTAGTTTCAGCTGCTTGCGGCTGGGCCTCCATGGGCTTCCCCATCCCATCGTTTGTCAGAGCCATGTCTGCGCCTTGCGGTGGTTGGTCTCCAAAGTCTGGCACAAGTGCTTCTTCTTCGCCCAAAATAATGCCCTGGTCTTGCTTCGCTGTCTGCTGCATTCCAATGTTGTCAACCGCGGTGTTTGTTTGGGCAGGAAGAGGAGGTAGCTCTGGCTCTTGGTCAAAGAAGCTGATGAGATTTCCTTCGGCGTCAAAGCCCAAGCCGATGCCCGAGATGGATGGGAATTCGTCGCCACTAAACGGCTGAAATTCAGCCATATCGTCGGGGTGGTGAATCGATTTGCCAAACAAAGGGCTGAGGTTGCCAAAATCTGAGGGGATGCGGCAACTTGCAGCAGACTGCGAAGAAGGTGGCAGCTCTAGATTGACCAAGGCAGAGCGGTGGCGAGGCGGGGTGCTTCCTTGGCTGGCAGCAGTGAGCGGTGTCATGTGGGAGAATTTGCTCGCCGAGCCTTGACTCTGGACGAACAGGATATCTTTGTCCCATCGCAGCAGGTCCAAGTTTGGAAGCGCAGTCGAAGGGTCAAAGCCGGGCTCATCCTCCAAGACGATATTCTGGCGTCTTTGAAAGGGGCATTAGCATCCGTGTCCAATCGAAAATGAATGAGCTGCAACGAGTTTCTTCCAACTTACTTGGTCTTGCCGGCTCGCAGATCAATCTCGCTCGTGCGGATCATGCGGAAGAAGGTCACCATGTCAGATTGAGCCTTTTCGGCATCCGTGAGGACATAGGCGCATTGCTGCGCGAAAACACGCGAGATTCCGTAGAGCAAGTTCCCCTGGAGACGGAGGGCAAGGGGAGCTCCCGGATCCAGTATCTTTTTGCACGCCTTGGGGACGTTGACCCGCTGAATTGCCTTCTTCGTCAGCCTCTTCTGGTTTCCGTTGCCCACAGTGGCCACCAGCCTGGGAGCGATGATGATGGTTAGCAGAACTGGCCAGCCCGAGAAGGGAGCTGGATACATTTTGGAGGTACACATACCAAATAGTGGAAACACCATATTGGGTATTGTTCAGAACTACAGGAAGGGATTAGGCTTTCTGGTATCACGGAGTAAAGACGTAGACGGTCGTGGCTTACTCTCATGGCTGTAGAACATGATGAAACGGCAGGCGGTTGCTGAACCGCGAAACGAAGAGAAGAAGAAGAAGAAGAAGAAGAAGAAGAAGAAGAAGAAGAAGAAGAAGAAGAAAATCAAAGATTTGGAGATAAACGATGACAACGACAAAGAGACTTTTGATATTTGAGCTTGAAACTCGAGTGTTCAAAACCCCCCTCCCCTTATTGACCTCCCGCCAGGCTGATTTGCTCTGTGTGACGAACCCCTTTTTGGAACATGTGGGAGAAGCAGGTGAAATAGTTAGAATGTAAAAGAAAGAAGAAAAAAGAAGAAGAAGAAGAAGAAGAAGAAGAAGAAAAGGGGCGGTGGAAGAAAAAAAAAAAAAAAAAAAAAGGGAGCGCGAACAAGACTTTCAACGCGTCAGAACGTGACGCGATGGTCACTCTAAATCCCGGAAGAAGGAACAATCCTGTCCGATTTCCCTTCTTCGCTGCCCAAAGCAAGTACCGACCGACCGGCCGTCCCATTGCCAACCGATGGCTCTCTGCCAGACGACCCAACGAAACCAAGTTTTTTTTTTTTTTTTTTGCCAGCTGGCAATCAATGCTGAGACGGCTGCTTTTTTCGCTCTACATATACAAACTTAAAAGGTAGTTCCTGACTAGTTTGACTTCCTTCATGGCTGAGGCTGAGGCTGGCTAATTTTATTCAAATGCATCAATAGACATAGGGGGGGAGCCTTACATATATATATATATATATATATCGACTTTCCCGCATGTTCATGCAATAATCCAACAGATTTCTGTCCTCTTGGTTGTAGACACAAGCACAGCCAAAGAAAGGTGTCGTGTCGAGGATGGATGGAATGATAGCATAGCATAGCATAGCATAGCATAGCATAGCTAGTAGCTAAACTCCTCATAACAAATACCAAAAGCCTCACTCTTCTGGTCCCGTTGAGTGAATGCCGGGATCCTCATCCGAGTCCTCGCCCCATTCGTCATTTCCGGATTAAAGACCACTTCGCCATCCTGCAGGGGCTTTAAAGGATCCCCCAATGTCAGTCAACATTGTCCTGCTCTTGTGATCCAGGTCGCATCCTCTCTTTGCATAAGACGACGCATCTCAAATCAGTGGGTTGTACGCCAAACGCCCAGCGTGCCCTCTGTCTATCTATCCATCTATTGTGCCGAAGAAATCATAGACTACGGACAGGAGCTGCCAAGTTGCCCCCATGGAGATTTACCAAGACATGAGATGAGTTGCGGAAACTTTCCAACTATCCATGGTTTCATAAAAAGAGAAAAAAAGGAAAAAGGAAATAAAAGAAAACAAAAGAAAAAAAGAAAAGAAAAGAAAAAAAAAAGGAAAGAAAGAGAAAAAAAAAAGGGGGGGGAAAAAGAGGGCAAAAAAAAAAAAAGGGGGGGGGGGCTGTACTTGGAAGATTCTTTATGCAACGTTTGGCCACAACTATCTCTCCTCGTCGAGCATGCGCCGGTATCGCAGCAACATTGGGCCTCTGCACAATACGAGGAAGAAAATGGTAGCAACGCCCGGTGCACCGAATTGAACCATCTGACATAAAAAAAAGTCTTCTCCCAGACACAAGAAAGCCTTTATATATTAGGGGGGGAGGGGGATCAACCAAAATTCCATTTGCAGGTTCTGCATGCCACTATCTAACGATGGCTGAAAAAGCTCAAGACCATCGTACATGGAACGAGATCACTTGATTCTCTAGTTCTAAAAGCCATTCCCCTGAACCCATCTGTGCCGGTTTTAATGTCTTCTTCTTCTCCACCTTGATTCTCACCAACTAAAGGCGAGTCAAGCTACAAAAAAAAAACCGGTCCCCCACACGCTCCAAGTTTCCTGATATTCCATCCACCACTACCGCGGCGGTTGCTGCCCTTGCAAAAACCAACCACAAGAGCCATTCCTAAATGCAAAGCCCATTCACTCGAAGGGGTCATCATCCCGGTAGATGAGAGCACGAACGACTTCAAATGAACAACACAGAAACTGAACCGATTAAGGCTTTAACTTCTGCTATTGTTATCGGGGGGTAAAGAAACCAAAACAAAAAAAAAACAAAAAAAAAACGATGAATAGCCTGCCTCCATTGTACTCCCTGTTCCTTTCTACATGACTTTTGGGTTGGCCACCGTCGTTCGGTTTGATCCGTACGGGGCATACATGACTTCTCTATTCCATCGTTACGACTTCGGGGGGGTGGGAAGATGCATTAAAATTTGGGGTGAAGGGAAATGTGGAGATTGTGAGTATGGAAACTGTAACAACAGGGAAAGAAAAAAAAACGTGTAATGTGTAAAAAAATAAGGTTCCATGAAGGGGGGTATTGGATTACTGTAGTGCCATAGGGTCTATATACACATGAAGTGGTCATCGGAATCGTGTTGTTGCTCTGCTGTGTTGTGTTGAACTGGGGTGAGAGGGAGGGGGGAGAGGGAGGGGGAGGGGGGGGTGTTGAGGGTGTGTGTGTGTGTGTGTGTGTGTGTTCGCGCGTGCGCGCGTGCGTGCGCGTCTGCGGCAGGAGGGTGTAACGGTGGTGCTCTTGATCTGAAATCATCGGCCGACGTGACGCAAGGAGACCGCCAGTGCTTGTTTTTGTTACTCGAAGGCTCCTTGTCCGAGACAAGCTTAAGGAGGGCACTCAAGATTATGAGGCGAGATTGTGCATTCAAGACTGGGCAATGACGCCTTGTGAGCCGCCTAGCTGGCGCTTGACCTGCTCACGGGCCCATCTGGCGGTCTCTATCGTACGCGGCTGGAACTCGCGATTGGTTTTGGTCTCCTTAATCATGGCCGTCAACCAGCTCTGACGGAAGGCATCGACGAGTTCTCCGTTGGGATAAGCGTCAGCAAGGTCACTACAAGATGCCGTCAGTTAATTCATCTCGTCAATGCAGACCAGGGCGCGACTCAAGATATGGTCCCTTACCCGATGACACCCATAGCCGCCCTCATAAGTGACTCGCTGCGGTTGGCATCGTTTCCAATGAGGCTGAGAAGCTGGAAAATAGAAGTCACATGTTGGTGAAGGATTTGAGCTGCGAAAAAAAAAATTATAAGCATGGAAAAGCGAGCAGGGCGGCAAGATGTGACGAGGGGGAACATACTCTTTCCACTGGATTTCATGGCTCCAATAATGCCACCCCATGCGTCCATGATGCCCTCTCGCAACGAGACGACGTAGTAGAACATCTCGTCAGGGCCCTCGGGTGTGGCATTGACGGTAGAAGCCTGCTCCAGAACCTGGGCAACGACGGAGAGATAGGTCTCAAAGTGTCCTCCGATGGCGCCAGCAACATCTCCAAAGCACTGCAGAATAGCAGGCTTGAACTGATTAGCAAGAGTGGTGCTCTGCACGACGTCGAGTTAGCGTGACGGCGTCCACACGTCTTTTTGCGGCGAACTGTTGAGGAAAGGGGAAAGAGAGGGAAGGAGGGGGTGTGTGGACTCACTCTGAGGTTGTTGAGAAGATAGTTCATGAAGTTGTCGCAGAAAGGCTGGCTGCGCTCGCCCATGGATCGCGTAATGTCGCTGACGAGGCCGATAGCCATGGAGCAGAGACTGGGCTCGTCTTGGTTCCCAAGCGCGTTGTACAGGAACGGGACGAAAGCCTCCATGTACTTGATGAAGTCTTCCTCCATGGTGGTCGACAGGGCGCTGATGGTGGCGAAGACGGCCTCGGGAACGCTCGACTTTCCGCCGATGGTGCTGAGGATCTGAAGCAGGACCTGCATGATGCGATCGCCCTGGGGGGAGATTTCCTTGTCGAGGCGCGAGATGATGGCCTGGAGGACGGTGCACAGGCTGTTTTGCATCTCCTCCAGGGTCAGCTTGTCCTCGACGCTGACGACCTGGGATTGCAGAGGAATGGTCTCTTCCAGGCGCTTGATGATGACGTCGGACAGGGAGGCGATGGCCGGCAAGCTCTCGGACGCCGAGTTTTGCACGAAGACGTTGAGGACTTCGTAGGCGGCCGTCCGCACCGACGTCTCGGCATCCTGGCGGGCCGTGACGTCGAGCAGCGAGCTGACGGCCTGGTTGAAGTGGGGGGTGATGGGGTTGGAAGCGGCGCCGAAGTCGCCGGCGAAGCGCTCGGCAAGGTTCATCAAGGCCCAGCAGCACGAGGGGGCCATCTTGGCGTTGCTGATGAGGCCCTTGAAGAGGGACGCAATCAGCGTGGGCAGGTGCTGCTGGGCATCGATGGCCTCGGAGCACGCCTCGGTGACGCGGCCCAGGGCGTAGGCGGTGGAGTCCTTGACCTGGAGGGATTGATCGTCCATCATGGTGATCAGGACGGGGAGGGCCTGCTTGACGATGGGCTCCAAGACCTTCTCGTCGGGGCCCTCCATTATGGCGCCAAAGGCGGAGACGGCGGCGTCCCGGTTGTGCCAGTCATCAGACCGCAGGTTCGCCTCGACGAAGGCCAAGACGGGCCCGATGATGGTGGAGTTGACGGCCTGGGAGTAGAGCTGCAGGCACTGGTACGCGGCCCGGGACAGGTTATACTCGTCGTCCGTGGCGTCCTCGTCCTGCTTCGTCAGGAGGGTCAGCAGGACGGGGACGACCTCGTTGGCGGCAACCCGCGCGAAGTTGTAAAAGGAGCGCATCTGGTCTGCGTTCTCGACCTGCGAGTTGTCGTCCTCGATGGAGATTTCCTCTTCGCAGACGGTGCTCCAGAACTCCACGGCCAGCTTGGCAACGTCCTCGTCCTCGGATTTCATCCCGAGAATGGTCAGCCCGAAGAGGGCCTTTTCCATGTAGAAGCGCATGTTCTCGTAGTAGAGGGCCATGATGCGGTTCAGGCAGCCAAAAGCCCCCTGCTGGATTTTCGAGTCGTCGGCCTGGGTGGCCTCGCAAACGACCTGCATGATGTAGTTGCGCTCGCCCTCATGCTTGAAGTTGTTGGCGACAAACTCCAACGAATCGCCCAGGGCGGTGATGGCGGCGAGGCGGACCTCGACGTTGGCCTCCTCTTTCCGGGCACCCTGGACGACGGCCGTCAGGATGGCGTTGGAGTGGGCGACGAGGGCCAGCCGCAGCTCGGAGTCTTGGCTTTCGCAAATGTAGCCAATGGTGGTAAGCGAAGCCTGCTTCTGGTGATCGGCGCCCTCGCTCACGTTCTTGACGAGGAAAGACAGCAAATCTGTCCACTGGCTGCGGGGCAGCTCGATGGCGGCGATGGAGGAGATGACCTGGGCGGCAGCAGTGCCGGCCTGGGTGTTGCTCGAGGACAGGGTCTGCAGTGTCAGCTGCCTCACCCGGTTCTTTGTCTCATCGTCGGTTCCCTGGAGCCATTTTGATTGCAGTTCCTGTTGCCGAGAGAAATCCCGGGCTGTGAAGGCGTTCTTGAGGGCAAGACCGGCAGCGGCTCGGATAGAGCCCTCTGCCTGTTCGTTTGCGAGTTCTTGAACGAGCGTGGCTAGATACAGCGGCTATACGAGAGGGAGACGAAAAGGCAAAAAAAAAAAAAATTGTCAGTCTTGCTGTCGATTCTTTCGCCGTTTCAAGGGAGGTGGGACAACATACGAAGTTACTCTCCGCTGCCTGGGTGAGTTGCTGTTCGGCGGCGTTTCGCAGGCTCGCATCTGTGTTTTCCCAGTTAACTCACGGGACTCTGAACGGGGTTTTTTTTTTTTTTTTTTTTTCCTCCAAGTCTCTCTGCTCAGAATTCTGCTTGGATGGGATCCTTCTTCTTTTTCTCCGAAAACGAAGGGCATCCCAACCGAACAGAGTGCCCCTCAAGAGGGGTGTGCGGGCAGGGCTTCCTTGCGGTAGAGATTTTTTTTTTCCCCCTTCTTCCCCCACTACTAACCTGGAGACAGCGAGTTGGTGAGTACCGTATTAATCTCTGAGCTCGACATGGTGGCAGTCGTGACAGCGTCCTGTCATGCGTCGTCCAAAAGCCCTGCTGATGCTGGTGGGAAACGCCGTGTTGGGAGTTGGAGCGGCCACACACGTGTTGGACGAAGGGAGGGGGGAGAGAGAGAGAGAGAGGGAGAGAGAAGGAAAAAAAGGGCGTAGGCGCGGGGGAAGATTCCCAAGGCGGAGGCGGGCAGAGAGAAGGACAAGGAAAAAAAAAAAAAAAAAAAAAAAGAAGGGTAGCCTCGCGGGATACACGTAGGTTTTTTTTTTTTTTTTTTTTTTTTTTTTTTTCCGGCGCGACAAGGCAGAAAGAAGAAAAGGGCGGTCTATTGTTTTTGTTGATTTTTTTTGGAAATTTTTTTCTTCTTGTAAATCTTGGTCCTTAATCAAGGCCGAACCGTGAGGATCCCAACAGCTGCCTGGGCTGTATTACGGTCAGAAGCAGACTGTAAAGCAGAGAAAGAGAGCGAATAGGGTCGAAGCTGCAGGGGGGGGGGGGCTGAGGAGGGAGGAGAGGAAGCGGTTTCTGTGGGATGACGGGGGGTACGAGTTGCTACCGCCACTTTTGTGCAGCAGCCGCAGGACGAGAAGCCCCTCCCCGTGCCTTGTGGTTAGGCGCTATTTTAGAGGGTTTAGGTAGGGGAGGGTGAGGTGCTAAAGAGCGCGCCGGGCTGTGAGAAATCCGGAGATGGAGCGACCCAAGTTTTTTTCGAGGAAACGGCAGAGAGAGAGAGAGAGAGAGAGTCGCAACGCGCGGTCACAGGGTCGGTGGGCCGCGAACGAAGGAAGTTGGGTGGCTCGAGCCCCTGGGCTTTGGAGAAGAGGGAGAAAAAGCAAAGAGGAGGAAAAAAAAGAAAAGAAAGAAAGAAAAAAAAAAAAACGAGAAGAAAAAAAAGCAAAAAAAAAGAGAAAAAAAAAAAGGTTGAAACTCGGTTGTCAAGAATTGCAACAGAGAAATATAGAGTTTCAGGTTCGTTTGCGGGAGGGATCAGCTTCAGGGAGGGGGGGAAGCAGTTCATCCTTACAGCTGAGCCGGGCGCACAGCGGCAGCGGCAGTGGCAGCGGCAGTGGCAGTGGCAGCAGTTGGCAGCAGTTGGCGGTTCGCAGCGGCCCTTTTTTTTTTTTTTTTTTTTTTTTTTTTTTGCTCTGCTTCGCTCCAGCGGTTGCTTCCCCCCGGGAGGAACACCTAAAGCCAAATAAATAAGTAAGTAAATAAATAAATAAAGAAAAAAAAAATAGCTGAACAGGGCGCGCGCGGGAGGGACGAATCAGCGGCCATCATCGCCCGAGACCTGCCAGGGCCACGGCCGGCGAAACCTCGTTTAACGGGGCTGAAGCTGCGCGAAAAGCTTGCTGGGATAGCGGGGCGGCGGATCTCAAGGTTCCCGCCAAGAACCCCCCCGGTTGAAGCAGCAGCATGCAATGTTTATTGTTGTTGTTGTTGTTGCTAGTACTTCGTACGTACTACTAGGTACCTTACTTACTAAGGTACCAAGGTAGTACTAGGTACTTAGAGGTATGTACTACCTTACGTACCTAGTACCTCTTGACTCAACCATGTTCCAAGAAATTCAAGTCTTTTTTTTATGCTTCTACGTGTTTTTTTTTTCAACCCTTTCGTTTTTTTTTTTAAAAAAAGAACCCCTTTCCCTCTGCGAGCATTGCCCTTTCTTCGATGCCTCGGGGCGGGATATCAGCAGGCGGTGGCGAATTTGCGTTTTTTTCAATTCAAGCTTTAGCGCTTGCCATGTGTGAATTTTTTTTTGCCAAAAAAAAAAAATTGTTTTCCGGGCACACAGCAAGGTTGTTGTTGAACTTTGCGATTTTTGTCATGTGATTCATATTCTGTTCGTTCGAAATGTTCTGCGGACAGCATAGTATAGTACCTTAGTACCTAAGCTACTACTAAGTACCTTAGTAGTACTAGGTACCTACTACTAGTACTAATGGTACTACTAGGTAGTACGTAAGGTATGTTCGATGCCTTATCGAGGTACCTCTCAGTAAGTACCCTTGGTGGTAATACATACAAGGCGTTTTCGCCTCATGGCACGCCACCACACCGCGCAAAAACCCAAGTTCGCACGCACACACAGAGTTATTTTCGCACGCACACACACAGTACGTAGGTACAAAATTGCGACCACCTTTTTCCAACCGCTTCTATTGTTTCCCCGCTTCGAACAAAAAAAAAAAAAAGAAAAAATTCTTTCTTTTTGCTTGTGCTCCGTAAAATTTTCAAAACAACAAAAAAGTTTTTTTTTTCTCCACAAGCTTCCACGGCAACGGAAAAAAAAAAAAAAAAAAAAAAAAAAAAAACCCCAAATTTGGGCATTTATTTTTCCCCTTTTTGCTGCTGCCGCCGCCACACTCCCTGTTCCAAAAATCCGCACATGCCGCGTGTTTGAACAAAAAGAAGCAAATAAATAAATAAATAAATAAATAAGAATTGATAGCAACAAATACCTAATTAGGGGTGTACGGACGGAGCTGTCATGCGTGGTAGCAAAAACGCTTGGTGGACTCGTGGCGCGTGTTTGGAATGATCCATCAGGGCTTATCAACAACCCGTTGTTGTTTACTTTACTGCTAACGTACTACTACTACTACTACTACTACAGGTACTACTACTACTACGTGCTACTACTATAGTTATTTGCTATGCCCATGAAAATGAATATAAAAAAAAACAAATAAATAAATAAATCAATTAATTAATTAAAAAAAAAAAAAAAACACTTGCAGCCAGTCAAGTCATGTGAAGCCACAGGATTGTACAAACAAAAAAGGCAGTGAGCGAGTGAGTGCCCAAGGCTCTTTTTTCCACTGCCATTTATTAGGCCATCCATCATTAAACATCAAGTGCTACGTGCTACAAACTTGGGGCATCATCAATCTTGCTTGCCCTCCTCGCCTACGCCGGCAAAAAACTGGCAGTGCATCTTTTGGTAGCTACACAAGGAAACATCAATAAATGTCCATTTTTGAGCGCCTCATATGGGTTACAGTCAGGTCGTATCGTATCGTATCGCCTTTTGTTCTTGTTCTTGTTTTTTTTTTCCTCTCCCCGTCTCTCACTCTTCTGCCTCTTCCTCCCTACCCATCTGGAACAGCCCTTGTTCACTGTGAATAATGTCCGGCAGCCAAACCGATTTTTTTTCTCCCTCCCTCTCCCTCTCCCTCTCTCTTTTTGGGTATCCCCGTCATCAATTTAGTCAGACCCATTCACTTTGCCGGTACTGCCATTCAGGTCCAGCTCAGCCACGTTGTCGTCCACGCTGATGGGCTTGGCGATAAAGGGGCTACCAGGGCGACTGGACGCAAACTGGATTCCAAACGTCAGCAGCCTGCACGCGCCTCGAGGGGTTGCTCGAAAAAGAAAGAAGGGGAAGGAGGGGAAGGAGGGGAAGGAGGGGAAAAGAAGATGACGAAAAAAAAAAGAAAAAGAAAAAGAAAAGACAGAAAAAGGGAGAAAAGGGGGAAAAAAAAAAAGTTAAACTCACATTGCTGGCAGCGCTCAAGAGGGCAATCAGGGAACTCTGCACCACGTCTTCGTGGATGCCCACTCCCCACACGCGCATCTGGCTTCCGGCCGCCGTGCACTCTATGTATGTGGCGGCCTTGACGTCTCGCCCTCTGCCAATGGCGTGCTCCTTGTAGTCCTGGACGTCCAGGTTGACGCCGATGCCCCTCAGGGCGTTGGCCAGGCTGGAGATGGGACCGTTGCCGCGGCCCTGGAGCTTGAACTCCTTGCCGTCGACGGATATCACGCCGGTGAAGACGCGCATGAGGTCCTTGGTGACCGGGGTCCTGCCGGGCGCCGCAGGGGCCGGCGACCTGGATCTGTCGGTGGTGATGTTGTAGTCGACGATGCTGAAGCGCGGGTTGTCGGTGAGGTAGTACGTCTGCTCGAAGAGGGCGGTGATCTCCTTGGGCAGCAGCTCGCGGCCGAGGTCGTCGGCGCTCTTCTGGACTACCTTGGAGAAGGCGACCTGCAGGCCGCGCGGCAGGTCCAGCTGGAGGCCGCGCAGGATGATCCAGGCGGCGCCGCCCTTGCCGCTCTGCGAGTTGACGCGGATGACGGCTTCGTAGGTTCGGCCGATGTCCCGGGGGTCCAGGGGCAGGTACGGCATCTGCCACTCGTCGTCGTACTCGCTGGCCTCGCGCTCGCGGAGCTCGAAGCCCTTTTTGATGGCGTCCTGGTGGGAGCCGCTAAAGGCGCACACGACCAGGGAGCCGCCGTAGGGGGCGCGCTGGTGCACGGGGATCTTGTTGCAGATCTCGACCGTGTCGATGATGCTGCCGAGGTCCGAAAAGTCGATGCTGGGGTGGACGCCCTGCGTGTAGAGGTTCAGGCCCAGGGTCACCAGGTCGACGTTGCCCGTCCGCTCGCCGTTGCCGAACAGGCAGCCCTCGACCCTGTCGGCGCCGGCCATCTGGGCCAGCTCGGCCGCCGCCACGGCGCAGCCCCGATCGTTGTGGGGGTGGACGGAGACGCAGACCTTGTCGCGCTCGGAAATGTGTCGGCAGAAGTATTCGATCTGGTCGGCGTACACGTTGGGCGTCGACATCTCCACCGTGGCGGGCAGGTTGAAGATGATGGGGTTCTCCGCCGACGGCTCCCAGGCGGCCTTGACGGCCTCGCAGACCCTGAGGACGAACTCCGGCTCGGTGTCGGAAAAGGTCTCGGGGCTGAACTCAAAGGCCCATTCGGTGCCGGCCGCGGAAGGGTCGTCCTTGGTCAGGGACCGGACCAGCTTGGTGCACCGGACCGCCAGCTCGAGGGACTCTTCCTGGGAGAAGTTGAAGACGATTCTCCGGAAGCACTCGCTGGTGGCGAGGTAGATGTGGACGAGGCCCTTCTTGGCGCCCTTGAGGGACTCGACGGTCCGCCTGATGAGGTCCTCTCGGCAGGGCGACAGGACCTGCAGCCAGACGTCGTCGGGCACGGTTCCGGGCGTCTCGATCAGGCGGCGCGTGAAGTCGAAGTCGGTCTGCGAGGCCGAAGGAAAGGCCACTTCGATCTCCTTGTAGCCGATGTCGACCAGCATGTTGAAGTAGCGCCACTTTTCATCGCCGCTCTATGTAGACACAAAGGTTAAAAAAAAAAATTAAAAAAAAAATTGTCAGCCCGTCAAACGAATTTCCCAGTGCGAGATTGAAAGAAAACTCTTTTTCTTTCTTTCTTTTTTTTTCCCCTTCTTCTTCTTCTTCTTCTTCTTTTTCCTCTTCTTCTTCTCCTCCCCATGTATTGTATATGGATAGAACTTGCCATTGGATCGACCAGACTCTGGTTACCATCGCGAAGATCGGTAGACAGCCATCGCGGCGCCTTGCTGAGCGTCTTGGAAGGCCATTGGCGATCGGGCAGGTTGAGAGGCGGAAAGGCCTTGTATTTCTTCCACGGCTCCTTGAGCCTTGCGACGGAACGTCATCGTTAGCCTTGGCCAATCGAAAGAGAGGAAGCGCTGGAAACGGGTTTTTTTTTTTTTTTTTTTTTTTGGACGGGATTCGGGCTCACATGGGCATCTTGACTGATTCCGGAATGGGCAATGAAGGGGGAAAAAAAAAAGAAGAAGAAACTGTTTGTTTTAGGAAACCGACGGAAAGAAAGAAATGAAGATGGAAAAAAAAAAAAAAAGGTTATATAAAAATAAAACAAGAGAATCGCGGGGCAGATTTTCTAGGGATGGATTCAGCGAAATGGAGGGGCGAACTCTCAAGGTTTCTTTTTCTCTCCTAATAAATAATAAGCCCGACGCCGGCGAAATTTTTGGGTTGAACAAAAAGAGACAACTTTTTAATTGTGGCGCCCTTTCTTTTTTCTTTTCTTTCTTTCTTTCTTTCCTTTTCCTTTTTTTTTCTCCTTTTTATATATATATATATAT
Source organism: Trichoderma cornu-damae (assembly GCA_020631695.1). Lineage (NCBI taxonomy): Eukaryota > Fungi > Ascomycota > Sordariomycetes > Hypocreales > Hypocreaceae > Trichoderma > Trichoderma cornu-damae. The sequence goes on from CM036091.1 coordinate 3,301,843, forward strand.
TTTCAACCGCAACAGATGGTCAGGAAAGCCCCCCCAATTTCGCATCTCCATTTTTTTTTCAATCATAACCACAAGACCAACAACCGCGAGATATATATATATATATATATATATATATATATATATATAAAATCTCCTCCTCCTCCTCCTCCTCCTCCTCCCGTTCTCTCCAACTTTTTTTTTCTGACTCATCGCTCCTCTGCCGCCCCCCCGGTAATAGTAATCATTCCAGATGGGCGCGCCCGTTGCGACTAACTAATACGTTACTGCTGCAACTTTGCTGCAGGCCATATATATATGCTAACTCTGTGATTCGCCGCCTGTCTTAGCGCGAACAAAGCCTAAATCCCGTTCTTGTTGACATGACAGGGTCGTTTTTTTTATTTTATTTTTATTCTTTTATTCTTCTCTCTTATTAATGAATGCATCAGCTCCGAGTCCGCCGTCTCCGACTCATCTTCTCTTTGAGCGTCCGAATGGGGAAACACCGGAAAAGCCATCTTCCCATATTTCCTCCGTTCATTTTTTTTGCTCAGCACAAAAGTTGCCAATGAAACGATTCCCCTCCGATATCGTTGGCGCCGTTCTTCTTCTTCTCTCGCAAAGCGTCATATTCCGATCCCACAGTCGTTGTTGCAATGCAACCAAGTGGGGGTCATTTATTTATTTATTTCATTTTTCATAGTGTTGGGCCTGGGAAACCGTTGCGCTCGCTCTTATGGAAGGGGGATGGATATACCAATAGCACATCGTACTAGGCAGGTAATGGCAGTACATAGTATAGTAGTACTAATGTAACATACATATGGAGTACATATATTATGATATATACATACACACATGCCAGCTGCAAGCGTGGGGCGTTGCAAGATTGAATCACCTCGACTGATTTGTCGATTGCGTTATTGATGGCTTTATTTTGATTCGAGGAGAGGGGCCCCCCGATCATGCCCGTCTAACAACAACCCGTTTGTCGAGAATCCATCCCCTGCTCAGACACTGACTGTGTGGGGACAAGCCGAGACGTGAAATTCATCATAAATTGAGAGCATTGTGACGGGTGGTGCAAAAACGGCTAGGTATATAAACTACTGTGCGTTTATCTGCGCCTTTTCTCGTTATTCGTTACACGTGTATGAAAGAAGGATGAAGAGATGTATTGAAAAAAAAAGGGGGGGGAAGAGAAGGTAAAGAAAAAAAAATTGAAGAAAAATTGAAAAAAAAAATTGAAAAAAAAAGAAAGAGAAAATTGAAAAAAAAAGAAAGAGAAAGAAAGAAAAAGAAAAGAAAAAGAAAAGAAAAAGGAAAGAAAAAAAAGAAAAAAAAAAGAAAGGGAGAGAGAGAGATAGAGAAAAAGAAAAAAAAATAGAATAAATAAATCATCAATTTAAAACTCCCAAATCTTCATCAGACATTCGTGGATCGCAAGACATGAGGAAATCAGAAAGTGGAATAAGAAGAAAAAAATGCCTCTTTCTCTCCCGACGCGCTTCCCAATCTCCCTGACTCAATCCAGCGGGGGGAAAAAAAGAATAAAAGAAAAGAAAAAAAGGAAAAAAAAAAAGGTAGAAGAGAAAAACAAAAAATAGCTTTAGTCAACATTGGTTTTAGATCGTCCCTGCTTTGCATTCTCCCCCTCTTTTCGAGAAAGGCGATTCTCGCCTCTGAGCAAATGAGATCCTTGTATCCAAAAACCAACAAGAGACGTCATCGACATGACAACCCGCTCTGACATGGCAGCCTGTGCTGCTGCTACGCCCTGGCAAAAAAAAAAAAGTCCCAAGACTAGAACCGAAGGGGGGTTCAAGCGACGGAGGAGAATCAGACCTGTTTTCTTTTCGTTTTTTTTTAACGGTAGCGAGGAGCAGGAGCGCGGTCGTAAACGACCTCAGTCTCCCTGACCCGCTCCCGTTCGTCTCGCCGAGGGGCTGCTGCCGGACGCCTATCGTAGGTGGCCCTCCGGTCAATCTCCTCGTAGTAGTCGCGCTCTCGGTCGAATCGAATGCTGTCGCGCGCCCTCTGTCGCTTGGATCGTCGAATATCGTCAGACAGCTCGGTCAACTGAAGAACATCATCCTGTTTTGGGGCGGAGGGGGAAGCACATTTGCGTTAGCAGACTGCCTGGTTTGAGGGCGCCAAAATACCGTAGAAAAGGGGGGGGCGAAAAGAGGAGACTTACGTATTTCAAATAGTCCATGATGTAAAAGAACATGTCCGTCTCCTCGTACTCATAGCCGAGCTCCTCGATGGCTTCCCGCACCACCAGATCCTTGGTAATCTCGGTCCACATCTCCTTGGGAGGCGGGGGGGCGGGGGAGCGAGCGGCCCTCCTGTCGGTCACTCTGTCGATTTCGATCTCGCGCTCGCGGTCGAGGACGGAGACGCTGACGCGCTCGCCCCGGAGAGCGGGAGGCGGCGAAGGCGCCCTGTTGGAGGCGTCGTCCCTGTCCCTGTCCCTCTCCCTCTCGGGGAGGAACTTGGTCCTCCGCACGCCGCTGTACTTGGACCAGGTGGTGTCGGTGCTGCCGCCCCCGGCGCCGTCCATGCGAATCCGCTCGGTTCCCGGCGGCACGTCCACGATGGCCCAGTTCTTGGTGACGCCGCCCCAAGCCTCGCCCATCCGGCCTCGGCCGTCGAGCTTGGACGTGATGTACTCGGCCTCGTCGTCCTCGGCGGGGCGCGCGGCGGCCGAGTGAGCCCTCCGGCGGCCCTTGGGCTCCTCGATCTTGAGGTCGCGGCGGACGACGACGTCGTCGTCGTAGTAGCGGCTGGAGCGCCTCTCGCGGCTCTTGGAGCGAGTGCGGCTGGCGGATCGGTGAATGTCGACCTCGGTGCGGCCCTTGGACACGGAGATGTCAATGTCCGTCTCGCGCGTCTCGCGCTCCCTCGGGCGGGGCCGGGCCGAGGGAGGCGGGGACGGCTGCCTCGCCTGGATCATGCCTAGGCAGCCCGTTAGCATCGAACTCTAATTGACGACGGCCGAAACGAGAAACCCGCGTTTTTATTTTCTTGCCGAGACCCCCCCGTTTGACGATGCGAAACCAAAAACTCACCGTGATCAATGTCGGTGTAGTGCGTGATGACCTCGCGCTCGATGACGGGGCCGCGGATGACGGGGGGTGCCGGCGGCGGCGAGGGCGACGGGGACGGCACCCGATCGCGCTCCCTCTCGACGATGCGGATGTGCTCCGACGTGTCGGACGGCTCGACATAGCGCACGGCCCTGGGCGAGGGGGACCTGCGCCTGGCGACGGAGGGGCTCCTGATCTTGTCGACGATTCTGGTGCGCGAGTGCTCGTGCTCGGGCTCCGAAGGCGACACGCTATGGGCGCGGCGCACGATGCGCTCCTCGCGGTAGCGGATCGGGCTGGGCTCCCGGGGCTGGCGCTCGTAGGTGTCGACCTCGCGCTGGCGCAGGACCATGGGGCCAGCCTCGGGCCTTCGGGACGACCGCAGGAAGTCGGGCAGGTCGCCGTCTCTCTCGCGGACGCGGACGTCGAAGTCGTCAAACTCACCGCGGCGGGATCTTGGGGCAGCTGGTGCGGGGCTGCGGGTGACGGTGCGAGTGCGGATGGTGTCGTCGAACTCGACGGCGGACCGACGATAATCCCGGTCCTGGTAGGCCATGCCTTTTTTTGTTGTTGTTGTTGTTTGTTGTTTGTTGTTGTTGTTGTCGTCGTCTCTTTTTCTCTCTTCCAGCCTCGTGTGCCGCAGGTTTCAGTTTTCTAAGCGGAAGCTCCTGCGCTCCTTCTTTTGTGTATGTGTGTGTCTGAGTAACAACAAAAAAGCCGAGCAGCCGCTCTTCTGAGGTGACTTTTGGTTTTTATTCAATCAGTATAAGCGGGAGGAGTCGAAGCGGGGTCCAAGTGGGAACGTCATGCGGCTGAGACGAAATGGCCTCCCCTTGTGACGGGGGTTCTTTTTATTTTTATTTTTATTATTTTTATTTTTATTACTTGTGTGTGTGTGTGTTTTTTTTAATTTTTTTTTGGGTGGTGGTGGTGGTGGTGTTGATATAAAAAAACTCACTTTTGAAACAAACAAGAGAAACACGCGCACACACACAGCAAGCGAGGGGGGGGAGGGACTCGAGGACAACAAGAAAAAAAAAAGACAAAGAAAGAAAGGCAAAGAAAGAAAGGCAAAGAAGGGCAAAGAGGATGGATGGAGAGAGCAAAAGCGCGCAGCACAAAAAAGTATACAGTAGTGGAATCTGAGTGGGACGAAACAAAACGAAGAAAGAGGGGGGAAGAAGAACGAGAGAGAAAGAAACCACTGATTTTTGAGGATTTTCTAGCCCCTTGTTCGCTTGGCCACCAGAGGGCGGTGCCGAGTGCGCCAGCGGCCAGAAGCGGGCTTTTTTAGAGGCAGCAAGGCAGCATCAGCTGCGGACCAGGGGGGGAGAAGAGGAGGGGGGGGGGGGGGGTTGGCCAGCGTCATCCCGGGGATGCAGCGAACAGAACCGAGAGCTGGGCTCATGCGATCCAACCCGACCTGAATGTCCTGTGTCGTCATTCATTCATTGGAGGCAGAAGAGAGAGAGAAAATAATGATGATGATTATGCTAATAAGAAAAGCCCCCAAAAAAGAACCAAGGGGGGGGGGGGGAGGTTCTGGACGATGCCGACTGGGCAGGGCTTCGAGGCTCTCAGAGACCGAGGGGTTTTTTTTGCGTCGAAACAACTCGCACTCACACAGTCACTCGCTCACTCGCTCACTCGCTCACTCGCTCACACACACTCACACACTCACGCCTTGAATGCCCTCTTCTCTCTCTCTCTCTCTCTCTCGCCATGTTCCGGTCCATGCGCGCTCGCTGCTCATATTCCGCTGCTTGGCGTGTGTGTTTATTTTTGGAGCCACCCGCGGTGGAACGATGACGATGACGATGCCGATGCCGATGGGCGACGGCGATGACGCCTGTTTGGATGGATGGATGGATGGATGCCAAATCTGCTCCATGACTGTCAAGGCAGCACGGCTTTCCAGCTTCCAGGCTCCAACCATCCCCAATAACCCCAACAATGGCAGCGGCTCGGTCCAGCAAACGCCAGCAAGGCCAACCAGCAGCTCCCGCATCCTCTTTTTTTTTTTTTTCTTTTCTTTGCCGGCATCCAAAGAGCCTCGCCCCAATCACTCGACCTTGCCGCCTGAGAAGGCGCAGCACGCGTTGGCACCAAGGCCGGGGGGGAGCGTTCCCGCAAGGGTCATGACCCCCCTCCCTTCCCTCTGGGGGCCCTCACATCTCTCTTCTGCGTTGCTTCTGCCCCCCCTATTCACGGAGGTGGAGGTGGGCTGTGACCTCTGTGACCTCTGTGACCTCTGTGACTCTGTGAGGAGGCCCCCGGCCGGGCCCAGTTTCGGTTCCAGCCCAACTCGTCTTGTCTGTCTCTGTATGTATGTATGTAACCTTTTGGATGCTGCGCGCGCGTATGTGTCCCTGACGCAATGAGGGACACGGCATGATGATGGCATAGTCTCGCGAATGAATGAGAAGAGGGTAAAAAAAAAAAAAAAAAAAAAAAAAAAAAAAAAACCCTGGTCAGGCATCCTTCAGCCCACAAGGTCAACCCCCCAGTATGATGCCAACAGCAAGTACGTAGTTTGACATTCCTCGCCCTTCCACGGCCTTTCCTCGACAGAGGCACCAAAAAAGCAAAAGCACAAGCTGTGCAGTTTGCAGTGGCAACCCTTTCCCTCCTCCTCCTCCCCGGTCCGGTGACTCGCGCCGCGGGAACTAAATCGCCATCCATCCATCCATCCATCCATCCATCCTGAGAAGCCTGACAAGGCGTCCACCCATCCCATCCCTCGGTAGCAGCAGCTCGTGTGGGACGAAAGAAGAAAAAAAAAGAAAAAAAAAAAGAAAAAAAAAAAGAAAAAAAAAAAGAAAAAAACCAGTTCTGCATTCATCGTTTTGCGCATCAGCAGCCGGGCTCGAGCTAGAACGACAAAGAACCCCCCCCCCGTCACATGCGTCACTAAGCCCCGGCAGCGTGACCCCATCTGGCCGGCCACGCGATGGCTGGCCTCGCTCTCAAAACGCCATGCGAGGAGGGGAGGAGGTGTCTGGAGACACGGATTCATGAATTTTTCCTCGTAAAAGAGGATTTTTTTTTTATTGGTGATTCCTTTTTTTTTTTTTTAAAAAAAAAAGGGGGGGGGGGGGAGAAGAAAAGAGAGAGTGAGTGAGAGAGTGAAAAGAGACCAGATACCTAAGGTACCTATATAAGCAACGCATGCGCCATGGACAACAAACCTGGCAGAGCCATCGCGGATGTTGGCCTTGTTGATGGAGTGCTCGCTAAAAGAAAAAAAAATTTCTATCAACCACTGCAGCTTGCAAAATAATAATAATAATAATAATAATAATAATAATAATAAGAATAAAAAGCACAACGAACGCAGGTCCAGGGGATCCGGGGACAGGGGACAGGGGCCGAGCCCAGCCACACATGCACACACACACACACATTACATACATACATGCACAGACAGACATACATGCACAGACTTCGTGATAGTACTTACTGCTAGAGTAGTCCGTACTTGTGCTTCAAATGCCTTTGACTGCAAGGCCAAGTCCAATGCGGCAGCTAACGTAGACTAGAGGGTATAATTTCCTAGTGGCATTGCATTGCCGTTGATACGGCCTCCCTACTATGCTCAGCCATCCATCCAGCATGCAGACGACGTGAGTATGGCCTCACAGTCTTGAGCACCAATAGTACTAGGTAGTAGTAAGTTGTAGTACTTAGCAGGTAGTAGTAGTAGTAGGTACTAAGGTATTGCAGCTCTACCACGGAGTACTCGATACCGAGTCCCATCATCCAACTCTCGGCTCTTTTTTTTTTTTTCCTCTCTTTTTTCTTTCTTTCTTTCTTTCTTTCTTTTCTCTTGATTTCTATAATAGTTTTTTTTTTTTAGTTTTTTTTTTTGGTGTTGTTGCTATGCTGCTCTTTATTCATCTCGACCATGTGATTTTCATCCTCATTTTCTTTGTCATCAAGCTTCCACCCAAATAAAAATATAAAGACAAAGATAAAAAATAAAGATATAACCCAAAAAACAAAAGAATAATAGTAATGATATAAATAAAAATAAATCCCCCCAATCAAAAAAAAAAAAAAAAAAAAAAAAAAAAAAGCACCTAGTCTGCGCCCGAGTAAAGTCCGCGTTTCGTATCCTTGGCTATGAGTCCTGTCAAGCTCCTTTCCGGCTTGGGATACGCTGGCCTCCCGCCCAGGATATCTACCACCTCTCGCATGTCCAGCCAATGCGCCACCCTGGGTCTTCTGTTTGGCCAATCCGTCTCCTTCTCCTCGAGCTGCTCGATTGGCGTGAATACGACCTCGGAGCCCTGGATGCCAATCACGGTGGTGCTGTTGGGGTCCTTCTTCACCCGGTTGTGCGCGTTGCGGCCAAAGTCCTCGAGGTGCTGGATGCACTTGATCGCCAGCCGGACGGCACGGCAGCGGTCCATGGGCGAGGGGACGCCGCCTTGCTGCACGTGTCCGGGGATGCTCTCTCGGCTCTCAAACCGGTCGTGGGCTTCCTCGCGGATGATGCTGGCAATGAGCTTCGCGTCGTAGACGTTGCTGGCCTTTTCGTTGACAAGGATCAGGCGGCCCGCGCGGGACTGGCCCTTGTCTTGGTTGAAAACTTTCTTCAGGTACTTGACGTCTGCATTGAGCATCTCGAGGCTGATTCCCTCTTCGGGGATGTAAACGGCCGAGGCGCCCACGCTGAGGCCGCCCAACGTGGCGACGTAGCCCGAGCGCCCGCCCTGGGTCTCGATGACGAAGACGCGGCGTCGGGTGGCGGAAGCGGACTGCTTGATCTTGTCGCAGTAGTTGACCAGCTCGTTCAGGCACGTGTCCGATCCCAGCGAGTATTCGGTGCCGGGGACGTTGTTGGAAATTGTTGCGGGCAAGAGGCAGAGGGGGATGCAGAGTGACGGGTACTCGCTTCTAGCCTTGCGCAGCTGCGAGACGGCGTGGAACGCCTCGAAGCCGCCAACGATGAAGAGCGCATCGAATTCGTACTGCTCGATGAGGTTGGCAATCAGCTCCATGCCGGACTCCGAGGGCAGCTCGCGGTTGGTGCCAATCTCGGAGCCGCCCTTGCTGGCCCAGCTGTCGACCTCGAGCCAGTCGAACGGCCGGACAGCTCCAAGGGGAGAATCGCCGTGATGGCGGGCGAATCCGGCGAAGCCGTTGTGGATAGCCAGCGGCTCGTGTCCGCGAGAGAGGCAGTATGCAACAGCTGCGCGCACAGCGGCATTCATACCACCAGCAGGGGCGCCGACGTTGATGAAGCCAATCTTCATCCGCTACGCGAGGGGTCAGCAAAAACATGGGGGGGGGGGGGGGGGGGAGAAAAGAAAAGGGGCAAAAAAAGGGGAAAAAAAAAAAAAAAAAAAAAAAAAAAAAAAAAAAAAAACTGACGCTTTTTTCGGGCAACTTGTGATCCTCAACCAACACATTCGTAGTTGTCAGGTAGGACTTGTACTGGTCCGAGAATTCCGTATCTCGCAGGCCCATGGCCTTGTCAAAATCTTTGGCGTCGACGGCAACGGCGACCTCCTTGGTCTCCTTGACGGCCTGCATAAGCGGCTTTCGCACAATCTTGTTCTCGTTGATAGCAATGAAGCAGGTCTCGGTCTCGGGGGTGGCCTCCAGCACGGCCTTGACAGCCTCAACGCCTTGCAGTGTGCCGAGAATGCGGTCGTAGGCCACCGCGGTGCCTCCTCTCTGCACGTGTCCCAGGGTGGTGATGCGGGTGTCGAGGCAGAGGCCGCCCTCGCTCTTGTCCGCCAGGAGATCTTTGATTTCGGTGGGGGTGATCTTGTTGCCATCCTTATCACGGGCACCCTCTGCAACGATGACGATTGTCTTTCTCTTTCCCATTTTCCGGTGCTGGTTAAGAAGGTTAAAAGTCAGCCAATGCGTTTTTTTTTAATAAAAAAAAAGAAAAAGAAAAGAAAAAAGAAAGGGAAAAAAGAGAAAAGGGAAAAAAAAAAAAAGAAAACAAAAGAAAACAAAAGAAAACAAAAGAAAACAAAAGAAAACAAAAGAAAACAAAAGAAAAAAGAAAAAAAGAACATGTGAGGCGAGTTTTGGGGGCACAACTCACCCGTTGCACCACGACCTTCATGTCCTCTCTCCAATCTTGATCTCTCGGCCGTTCAGGGAAGAAGACAAAGTCGGCTCCTGTCGCAACTCCCGCCAGGAGCGCTAGCCATCCGCAGTGCCGCCCCATGACCTCTATAACGAAAGCGCGGGAATGTGAAGAAGCCGTCGCCTCAATGTAGTCGACCATTTCGCAGATACGTGAGAGGGCCGAGTAGCAGCCAATCGTCGCGTCCGTCCCGGACAAGTCATTGTCAATGGACCCGACGAGGCCGACAATGTTCAGGTGCTTATACGGCGCAACTTGCTCCGGAGTGAGCTCCCTGCTGGCAACCAGTTCCTCGAGCAACGAGGGCCATTCAGCCCGGAACTTGTCGGCGCCGGTCAGGGAGCCGTCGCCTCCGCAGATGATGAGGGCGTCGATGCCGTGGAGCACCATGTTCTTGGCTGCCGTCAGTCGGCCCGGTCGTTCGTAAAAGGCCATGCATCGAGCAGTTCCGATGAGCGTTCCGCCCTCGGACAGGAAGCCTCTGACATCGTCCCATCCCATCTGCCTGATGAAGTCGCCGCCCTGCACCAGACCCTCGTATCCCTCGTAGATGCAAAACGCATCGCAGCCCATGTGGATCGACATGCGGACAACGGCGCGGACAACGGCGTTCATGCCCGGGGAGTCGCCTCCCGAGGTCATGACGGCAATCTTCTTCCTGAGAGCCATCGTGAGCGGCAAATCCGAGGCAAAGGCTGCGGAGGTGGTGTAGGGAAGGCCGCGGAAGAGAGCCTGCCAGAATCGGCGAAAGAAGAGGCGGAAGGTGAGGAGGATGTCAATGGGTCCTGGAAAGTATTCTAGGTAATGCTGAAGAGGCATCCAAAAAGGGCCTGTCGCCCCGTCAGCCCAGGGATGATCAAAATTAGGAAAATGGCGGCGAGCAAGGAATGCTGGAATATGGGATGCTGGTGTAGTTCAAAGTGGCATGAGGGGGGGGGATTGATGACTTGGAAGCTCTTATCGGCCCTTAATAGAGGGCTATCAGTTGGCGGGGCTGTTTTTTTTTTTTTTTCCCTTTTACTTGCTTTCTTTCCTCACGTCTCTAGATTTGATTTTCCCAATGCTCTAGTTAGTAGTTTTTAAGCAACCATTTCCGTAGTCAAGCACAGCTATTATAGGGCCTGAGAGAGGGCAAATTTATTAAGGGATTTTCTATTCAGCACCCCAAGTTTGCTATCCAGCACCCCAAGTTACTTGTAAAAGTATAATAGCACTGTAAAATTCAAAGTACCTCAAGTTGCGCTAACTTAGCAAAGGGTGCATTAACTCAGCAATTATATAACAAGTACTAGTACTTATTTTTAAAAATACACCTATAGTATATAAAATTAAATACTTGAAAAAATAGAATAAAAAGAGAAAATTATATTTTATTTATTATAAATAATATATTTCCTTCTATAAAAATTAATTTTTATCTTTTATTAATAAAGTTAAAGCTTAATCTTATATATTTTTTATATAGCCTTTAGTAACTTTAATTAACATTTAGGGTGCTGGATAGCAAAGTTAGGGTGCTGGATAGAAAATCCCCATTTATTAAAGGGGAGGGGGGGGAGAGGCGATACTGCAGATTTTGAAACCGAAACCTGTTCCGGAATTTTTGCCCATTAGAATCGTTGGCGCTGGAACGTGGTTGGTGATGGCTGACAGCAAGAAATACTTCAAGGCAAGGTGTTCCATCATTTATTCGTTACAGGTGAACCCCTCCTACGTACTAGGTACCTATGTAATGGTACTACTAGATAGTACCTTACCTCCTAGATAACAGTAACAGGTACCTTTGGTCGCTGTACTGCTACCGCCGAAGTACCAAGTACCTACAAGTAAGTACTAGTACTTACTCTCGCTTCCCGCGAATGCGCGCATAATGCCAAGTCGCGACAATCAATGCCTTCGGAGCATATGGAATATTGGATATTGCTGACTACAACAACCACGTAATGGCAATGAGGGAATTTTGATGGACAATGTTCGAGGGAGATAAAACGCCTCCAAAACAGACTTCCCACAGCAACGGAGCTCCGGCAGTCGGCGACTACTGCGCCAAGGCCCCCCCGCTGGATGGAAAATGGGCGTCGGAGTGTCAGGCTTCGGAGGTTTGCGATGTCAGGCGCTCATTTCAAACTTTAGCGGGCTTTTGAAGGTTCTCCAATGATGTAAATCTCAACTTGTTGCGCAGCCGCTCCGCTCTGTGGCGGCGAGATGGCAAGGCTGCGGGAAGCCCTTGTACCTGTACACTCAAGTTGCGGGGTGCAGGTACAACAACTGAGCGCCACAGGTTCATCTCAGCGCCACGGCGCGTGCAGCGAATCAAGCGGGAGGCTACCCAACAGAAGCAAGCATACGTACATAACCTTCAGCCTCGCCAATCCGTAGCTCCAGACCACCATCGAAAAAAAAAAAAAAAAAAAAAAAAAAAAAAAAGACGTCGCGACTACAGTTCGATTTCTCTCCTTCATTCGATTCGCCTCGCGGCCCATCTCTCTGACGACGACGGTAACCGCAGCGTTCTCTGGATCGCAAATCAGGCCAGTCATGTCTTCAGGAGAGGGCCCGCCGCTCTCGCTGAGGCCATTCCCCGTTGCCGACCAGAAGCCCAAGAACCTCGCCGAATTCATTGCTCGGGTCAATGCTCAGCCCGGCGGCTTCCGCTCCGTAACAGAAGCCAAGCTCCTCGAGGAGCTAAGGAACAGCGAGGATGCTGGCGGAGTCGTCGATCACGATGGAGACGTGTCTGAGGATGCGGGAGAGAATGATGTAACGGAGAAGGACCCCAACGTTGCGCGGATGGAGGTCTTGAAGAACATCGAGTACGGTTGCCCAACATGATATATATATATATACATGTATATATATATATAATATATATTTCGGCTCAAGATATAGGTTCTCTAACGCCACAGCCGCAGCATAGCCGGCAACACCGCTCTGTTGACCCTCGACTCCCTGTCCCTCCTCCTCTCCAAGCAGAATCCGACGCAAGCAGGCTTGACGCTGTCCCAGCAGCTCCGCGAAATGGTTGGCATTGGCACTCTCGGCGCAGACAGGCTCAACGATTCCAATGTCACGCCGGCCAGAACGAGAGATCAAGAAGCCGTCGCCATGGGGTGGACCCTTATGGAAATCAACAAGACGAGGGATTCCGCAGAAGAGGCCGCCGCATTCCTACAGAAGGAGGTCACCGCCGAGAGCAAATACTGGGAGGATCTCATCGCAGTCAAGAACGCTGGCTGGTCCGTATGCAGGGTCCCGCAGGAGAGGCAGACCTTGGGCGTGAGATTTGGCTTTTCAGAGGGTATGTATGTCTATTGTTCTTGGACGCAAGTTCGTTTGCAGCAACTAAAAAAAAATTTCTCCCCTCCTTTCTTTCCACTAGCCGCTTCTGAATTCAAGAATAATGGCTTGGCGCCCATGAGGCGTGGCTACGACGGTTCCACAGACCTCGATTTTGGCCGATTGGGCGGCGTCTCGGAAGCCCTCGTCGTGACGTACGAAAAGGATGGCAAGGTTGTTGGGCGATCTACCGCGCGGGCGGCCTCGGAGGACGGGTCGCTGGAATCTCGAGTTCTAGAAGCACGCAACACCATCTTCTCGCAGGAGCTCTGGTATGAGCTCACGAAAGAGTCGCGGTCGCTAGCCGCCTACGACGTCAAGCCCGAAGGGAGGAGGCTGGCCTGCCAAGTCGACAAGGCAACCAAGATCACGGTTGAGCTGCTGCCCTTGGAATCATGCCCCTCGCGGGAAGAAGACTTGCCAGAGAACAGCCTGGCGGAAAAGATTTCCATGGCATTGCATATCCTTCTCGGCTACGCCCACCGATACAACGAGCTCATGAGGATACGGCCCATCCCCCCTCACATCTCTCGCTCTTCTCGACAGCAGTCCTACGCTCTCCTTCGCCCCGTCCTCGCACGCGCAATGTACCTAAAGAACATCGACGAATCCATGCAATACGTCGGCGCGCTGGTGCGAACCCTCCAGGGAGCCGGCTTCTCCTCTTCGGTTGTCCTGCGCACGACGCTGGCCAGTGCTTCCGATGCCAACTCGCGCGGACCGAACCAGCTCTCGGCATCACAAACCTTGGTCCGCAATCTGCTGCAAACGCAGGACTTTACCATTGACCTCACCATCCTGCCCGGCGTCTCCCTCGTCATCCGAGGCCGCGCATTCAGCTTCCCCGTCACCGCAACTTACTACTACATCCTTCTCCCTCCCTCGTCCCCCCTTCCCGCCCTGTGCCCTCCCTGGGCAGAAGGCTATCCCAGCGTCCGAACCCTGGGCGACTACCTCCGGACCTCCGTCGTCCGCGTCCTCACAAGCCACTTCGTCGCCACGCTCTCCTTCCCTTCCGTGATCGTCAACAACAACGACAACAACAACAACAACAACAACAACACCGCCTCCCTCGTGGAAAGCTTCCACGGCACATCCATCCAGGACGTTGACAAGAAGAACATCGATATCCACTTTTCCATGGAGCACGAAGGGGATTCCGACGACCCGGCCCTCTCAATCACCAGCACCACCCAAGACGCAGCGACCAAGACGTGGAAATGGTCCGTCTGCGGCGCCAGCGAGACGCGCTCGGCGGAGGACGTCGTAAGGACACTCGTCACCGAGCTGGCTCCCTCCTAGAAAGACGGGGGGTCGGCTGGAGAGATTTCGTTGGACCGTCTGCTGTGTATGAATACGACGGCTATGATCGAGGCGTGGCTTGCGGGGGTGAAGGAGTCGGGGACGGAGACTGGGATGGAGGCGGAGGCGGAGGCGGAGGCGGGAAAGAGAGATATGCCCATCGAATCTTGGTTCTAATCATTGTGTGGATAGCAAGGGCGCCTGGTATCTGGTTTTTTTTTTTTTTTTCACACAGGCATGATGGTGCATATATATACAAGGACATGGAGTTTTCGTCATCATAATGGACGGGGATTTTTGGGGTTTTTTTTTTTTTTTTTTTTTTTTTTACGGTTGCAGGAATATTTTGTCACTACCCAACTCATCACCATTGTCTCAAACATTGCCCCTTCCGTCGTGTTCACAAAATGTCTCATGTCCTCCGCGGTATTTCCGTCAACAAATAATAACCATCATACAGAACATAACATCATGATGAGGGACGGAAACCCATACCATTGTCCACCATTACCGAGAATTCGTAAAAACGGAAAAAGAAAAAAAGAAAAAAGACAAAAAACAAAAAAGAAAAAAAGAAACAAAAAATAGAAAGCAGAAAATTTCCCCGCGCCAGAGTCGCAAGACCTTCTCGGCGCCCTCTAGTGGCTGTTAAAGAGGAATTTCAGTTCGTTCACGTTAAGGCGTCCGATCTTGGAGCTTTCGGCTTCATCCAGAGCCGCCTCCACCATTTTCTTCTTCCGATCTTGGAGCTCGACAATCCGATCCTCGACGGTTTCTCTCGTCAAAATGCGGTACACCTTGACCTCCCTTGTTTGGCCAATACGATACGCACGATCAACGGCCTGCATCTCGATATACGGATTCCAAAAGGGATCCATGATGATGACGCGAGACGCAGAAGTGAGGTTGAGCCCGGCATTTCCCGCTCGCAAAGAAACGAGCATAACCATGACGTCTTTCTTATCGCGAAAGTCTCTTGCCGCAGAAAATCGCTGCTCCGCAGACATGCTTCCGTCATAGCGTCTCAGTTTGCCCGGATAGTTGTCGTGCCCCATAGCCACCTCCAGCAAATCTAGCAAGAGAGTCCACTGAGAAAATACAATCGTCTTTTCCCCAAATTCGTAAATGCCCTTCAAGAGATTCATGCATTCCGACACCTTGGCAGCAGGCAACCAAGTTTTCCGCAAATAGCTCATATATTTCTTATAGGCAACTTTATTTTTGGATGCGTCGTGGCGAAGAGCCTTGAGCATGGAAGGCCTGATTTCAGCCTGCTTCTTCTTCCCCTTCTGCTTCTTCTTCTTCCTCCTCCTCGTCGTCTCCTCTTCCTTTACCTCCCTTTGCTCGTCCGACTCTGTACCGCTTTCGACGTCGTCTCGCACTATGAAGTCTTTCAAATCACCATAACGGTCCACATCGTCGTCGTCGTCGTCGTCGCCGTCATCATCATCATCGTCGTCGTCGTCATCTCTCATATCATCTTCTCCATCGCTAGACCCTTCGCTGTCGTCTTCTTCGGCAGCCGGCGGTTCGACACACTCGGGCATATGCACTTTTTGAAATGCCTCATAGGTGAAGCACTTCTTGGGGTCAAAGAGACCACGACACACAGGGCACTTAGCCCTGTCGCTCTCATTGCCCTCTTGGATATTTATAGCCGCAGCGCTATCCACCAATTGAGAGAGACACTGCCGGCAGCTATCGTGTCCACAGGGGATGTAAAACGTCGGGGACTGGACGGCGTCGTAGCATATGGGACACTCAAACGCATCGGCCTCCCTTATCCTCTTCACTATAGACGCGTCCAGTCGTCTGACCAATTCGAGCATCTCCTCATTGGAGATTGGCGCAGTGTCGTCTACGTCGAGATTCAGGTGCGGATGGCAGCATGCCTGCCGCAACCGAAGCAGAAGAACAAGAATGCTGGAGTAGTTTTTGCCCACACTGCCTTCACGCAGGTACTTGCTGAACTGGACCCGAGACTTCTTCTCCAGCTGGTTGTAGAAGTCACGCTCGTCTCCGGATAATTCGGCGTAGACAACTTCTTCGGTCTTTTGTGGTAGTATGAGAATAGGCTTTCCATCCAGCTGAGAATCTTTCTTGCGACGGAGCATGACGGCTTTGAGGAGAGCGCGTAGCCTAGACATGGCGATACTTTTCGGATCGCCATTCCTGCCAAAGAGCACGCCAAAACTCTGTGTGGCTAGTTAGCTCAGTGCAGTTGCCTGTTGGGGGGGAGGAGGCGTTTCACCCTGCGAAATTGGTCCCAGATACAGTACGGCTTTATTCGGAGAAAGCACAACAAGGAGTAGAGCTCCAGAACGCCGTTCATCATGGGAGTTCCGGTGAGGCACCACCGATGAGTCGCCTTCAGCTTGTGGCAAGCCTTGGCAGTCTTGGTATTCTGATTTTTTATGCACTGTGCCTCGTCGAGGATGACCCGGTAGAAGTTGGACCTTTTGGGGTTCAAAAGCGGAAACTTGGTTGCGATGGCTCCGTCGCTGTAGTTGATATTGCGGCCCGTGTTGTCCAGTATAAACTTGTCTAGCCGTTTCAGCTCTTGGGCTATCGTGCCATAAGTCGTGAGCACGACGTCAAACTTGAGCAAGTCATCAGCCGTTGCTTTCTTATTATGATATACAAACACGGACAAACGATGTGAGGCTTTTGTTTTCTTAGAAATTTCTTCCTCCCATTGTCGAATCAAGGCCAGCGGGCCTATAATCAAGTTTGTCTAAGATGAAATGGTTAGCACGAACAGGCCAAAAGGGCGTTGCAAAGGCTGCGTTGGTTGAGACGCACCTTGGGGCGAGACTTTGCCGGCCGCGATAGGATGAGAGCCAGTGTTGATATAGTCTTGCCAAGGCCCATGTCATCGGCCAAAATGCCGCCCTTGTTGGTTCCCTCCTCCATCTTTTTCATCCATGTCAACGCGAGCGTCTGGTGATAATAGAGGGCATGCTTGAGGGCCTCCGGGGTTCCATCGCGGTTGCTTTCTGGGATCTCCATGTCGGGACGGATATTTTTCAACAAGTCGTCCAGCTCTTGTTCTGTCACTCTAGGATCGTGGAATGAGTCGTTGATATAGTCCACCAGGTGACCAGGCAGCGGGTTTCCAAGATGATCCAGACGATTCGCATAATCAAACATGCTGGTTCTGTTGATGATATCGGATAAGGGTGTCAAGCTCACCGAACTTGCAAGGTTCGGCGCCCTAGACATGGCTGGCGAAATAGCTGGCGGATTAACTGGCGGCACAGGAAATGACCCTGGCATTCGTCCATCCTGCCCAAACGACACCTGATCAAAGGGTGAGCCGAAAGATGGCTGATTCGCAGCTGCGAAGAGCCTATGCCCAAAGTCGTTGGCATTGGGAGTCGCAAGGGGATTGCTGCGCCCGTGAAGCTGTTGCGGGGCTAGGATGCCCGAAAATGCACCATGTCCGTGGCTTTGGCTTGGGACAGGCCTGGACAAGATCGAGTCCCAGCGCGGTAGAGGCTCTCCGTTAAGCCCGGGACCAGGGCTAGACAGCTCAAGCTCATCGTCATCGGAGATGACTTCTACAGGAGCTCCTACAGGAGCTTCTACAGGAGCTCCAGGCGCGTTGGAGCCTTGCGTCGCCATGAGCCGAGAAAAGGCAGAAGGCAGCTGGGGACCCGAACTTGTGCGAGGTCCCGAAGCACTCTGGGACGAAGGCTTCGTGTCTTGGCTTGAGAGAAGAAGGGCCATCTCCCTATCTTCCTTTTCTTGCTGGTGCCTCCTTGCTTGTTTGATCTGTTCGGCAATGTACGTCGCGTCGGCATCAACGTCAGCTCTGCCTCGGTTGTTAGCTCCCAGCTACAGCTCAACGGCCGCGTTCAAGCATGCACGCATCCGGCAATCCCACATACCCTGTAAGATCAATGATCTCGACTTCATCATCCGATAGCGAGACCGCACCAGCTCCTCGTGAACGGCTTCTGAGCGGCGTCGGAGTTGTCCGCCGAGACTTACTTGACTCATCGCCAACATGCAGATTGGCCGAATCAAAGCCTCGCTTTCGACTCCTCAGCGATAGCGAGGCCTGACTAACTCCATCTTCGGAGATGCGTGGTTTTCTCGGAGTGTCCATGACCATGGTGGCTGAGCCGCGGTGCGACCTTGAGGGCCCAGCAATAGCCGGAGCTCCTCCTCGACTCGGACCTGTTGTTGTATTAGATAAGTGGTCAGCTTTGAAACCAGAAACCAGTTCCGCCACGTCTGGAGGGAGACTGATGAGCGTCAAATCAGGAGTTATGCCCCCGCCCGAAAAGAGCCTAGAAAAACGAAGATGTAGAGTCCAGATGGGGGGCACCTTATATGCCACGTGGAGAGCTGGTAGCGGTGCGAAAGAAAGAAAGAAAGAAAGAAGAAATCGTCACCTCTCATAGGAAATCAGGCTAGTGAAGTGGCGTGAATGCGGTGGGAGGCCAAGAAGAAAAAAAAGTCTGATGCAAGGGAGAGGGAGAAGGACAGTGCAACAGTGCTTCAGAGAAGGGTGAAAAGGGAGATGTTGGCAGCGTGAATTTCAACTTTTTGGGGGCCAATTTCTTCTCTTCTTTTTTCTTCTTCTTTCTTCTTTGTTCTTTTTTGTTCTTTCATGACTCACCCGCTCTGAAACGCAGGGAGGGGAGAAGAAGAAAGAAAGAAAGAAAGAAAGAAAAAAAAAAAAAAAGAGAGAGAGAGAGAGAGAGCCTTGTATAAAGCCGGGCGAGGCAGGAGCATATGGCGATGACGAATAGGAAGGAGCCCAAGCCAAGCCAAAGGGGGGGGAAAAACAACGATGGATACTCGAACGAAACCACACCACGACAGAGCAAGCACTCACTTGGAGATGATATGGAAGCCTCTGGGTCTTGCATCCGCAAAGGCGTTGCACTTGGATTGCCTAAATGCTCCATGACATCAGCAGGGCTTCCATAACGGGGGGGGAAATAAAATTTGGAAAAATAATAAAAATAATGATGATGATAATAAAAAGGGCTACAAATTCGAGTGGAAAGGCCTCATACCATCATCACCATGATTAGCCTTCTCCAAGGCCTTCAGGGCCCTCTTAAGCTTCTGGATCTCGGCTCGAGCCTCATCGCGCTCTCTTTCCACGCCCTCAAAGGCCTCGCCCTGGAGTGAATCTAGAATCACCTCCTGGACCGTCAGCTCCTCCTGGAGCGCCTCCCAGTCCATCGCGTGCGCTGTCGCCGGCTCTATTTGGAAGAAGTGCGCAGAAAGGCGGAAGAGGACGAGGCTGTTCCCAAAAAAAAATAAAATAAAAATAAAATAAAAAGCCTCCTCGGTGTAGAATCGCTGTGGATTTTAGGCAGGCGTGCTTCCAGATTCCCATTCGAGTCGGAAGCTCCGAAAGATGGCGGCCAATAAATGCGCACCGACGTATCAACTCTAGAAAACCCCCCTCCCCATTTAAAAATAAAAAATAAAAAATAAAAAATGATTTAAATTAAATAAATCCCCCCAAAAAAAAGGATGCCGGGCCGGTTAGGCAGAAATATTAGGTTAATAGAGGGACGAGAGACCCCGAAAATGAGATGGATATGACGTTGCAAACAAAACCGTTGAGGCTCCTGTGGAAAGTATCAAGTCATCGGGCTGTGAATAATTTGAATCAAGGTACGTAGTCGCGTCGCGTAATGTCACCCAAAAAAAAAAAAAAAAAAAAAAAAAAAAAAAAAAAGTTTCGTATCAACTCGACAACGTTTGGCCAAGCGCATCCACAGTGCCGAAGGTGGGGGGGGGGGCGGTGACTCTGTGTAGCGGTTTTTATGGGTCTTTTCTTGCTGGCCATGGGAAGCGCTCTATAATATACCAAGGTACCGAGTAGACCTTATATATATACCGGTAACCAAGGCATCAACAATGTTGTTTGCCGTTTGCAACTCGTCAAAACACATCTTTGGCACAACGCCAGTATTCTCTATCTCAACAATATTTTGAAATAATAATAACAATAATAATAATGATAATAATGATAATAATGATAATAATAATAGCAAGCACGCTCTCTGCCACAATTGCTCATGTCCAAACTACGATGCTACATCATAAAATGAGGGGGAGGGGGAAAAAAATATAAAAAAAAAAAGCCCCGAATAATGTTGCCAACAAAACGCCTCTGGTCATATATGTAACCCCTAAAAAAAATTTTTTTTTTACTGCGCCGTGACTGGAGAATCTCTTCCAAATTACTCCGATCCGCCGGTAATCTTGTGCCAAGCTTTATCTATCTCGTTGGAAATCCAGTCCCATATGCTCTGCACTTTATCTTTCAACGAGTCTGGGGCGTCTACGTCTTTCTCGTCGTCTTGGTCTCCCTTGGTATCGTCTTGAGGCTTTTGCGTAGGTGTCTGTATAGCTTCGCTTGTAGTAGTGTGCGGCGGCTTCGGCGAGGACGTCGAGGCGGTCGACTGCTTCGGCAGAATCGTTGGGGAAGTAGTCGGTTCAGCAGGAACCGATGGACGCTCGATGGTGTTGATTTCTGCAGGAGGCTGTGACGAAGTCGAAACGATGGAATAGGACGTGACCGGATCTTCTGGCACCTTTGGCTCGTCTTCAGCCTCGTGGGTGCCAATCGGCTTCAGCGGTAGACGTAAAGTCCCATTGTTAGGTTTTGGTGTCAAGCCAAGGGAGTCGCACAATAGATTATAGACTTCAATATTTTCTGCCAAATGTCAGTTTTTTTTTTTTTTTTTTTTTTTCCTGCTCGGGGGACAAAAAATAATAATAATAAATAACCAGAGGAGGACCCCCCCCCCAAAAGCTACCCCGTCACTTACGAAAAACATCGAGTTGGCTGTTCGCCGGGTGCGGAAACGCAGGCCCTCTCGCAATGAAGATGGCCCGCATCAGCGGGTGCTCGTGATCGTACCCATGCAGGCCACGAGGATGGTACACGAGGTTCTCCTTCTTGGCCTTCTCCACGTCAAACTCCCCCTTGGCGACAATGGCCCAGCCCGTCTTGGGCACAATCCACAGGGGGGCAATGCGGTCGTTTTTGGAAAAGTGGTATCGCTCCGGCATGTTCACGTCGCGGAGGTAGACCTCAAAGTTGGGGTTCGACCTGGCCTTCTCTGCCAAGCCATCGTACAGGCCTTGCAGGTCGTCGGCATTCTTGGGGCGGAGTCCGTACAAGGGCCAGCCGTCAATGTGCTCAATCTTGGAAGTGTCGACGAGGCCCTCCAGCTGCAGCAGCCGGGACGTGTCTGTCGTGGCCATGCCGTGATCCGACACGACGATGACGTTGACAATGCTTGTCAGGTTTCGCTCGTCGAGCCCCTTGAAGAGCTGGCCCATCATGGTATCCACCTTCTGGATGGTGCTTCGGATCTCTGTGCTGTTTGGTCCGTATTTGTGGCCATGGCTATCCACGTTGGGGACATAGGCGGCGATCAGCTGCGGCCGAACGCCTTTACCATCGGCATTGGCATTGGCAGACCCGCTCTCTCTCCCGGGCAGGTCCAGCCAGCCGAGAATTCTCGACACCTTGGTATCCAGCTCCTCTTTGCCGTTGTACTTGTCGACAAAGGTCGGCTCTTCGTATAGAATGTGCGCTTCGCTCCCAGGCCACATGTGAACCGCTGACCGGACGCCCTGCTTCTCGGCCGTCACCCAAAAGGGCTCCCCACCCCACCACTTTGGGTCCAAGCTTCGGGCGGGATCCGTGTAGTGGAACTCGGCCCCCAGCTCGGGGTCCCAAAACGTGTTGCCCACAATGCCGTGGGCCTCGGGGTACAGGCCGGTGGCGAGCGTGTAGTGATTGGGAAAGGTGACGGAGGGGAACGACGGGTGCATCCACTTGGGGGAGACGCCCTCCTTGACGAAGGCGCTCAGCGTCGGCGTGAGCCCCCGCTGCAAAAAGTCGGCGCGGAAGCCGTCGAGGCTGATGATGACGGTGGTGGGCGCGAACAGCGCGGTGCCGTTGCTGGCCAGGCGGGCTTTGGAGCCGGACTTGCGGCCCTTTGAAAGCTTCCAGGCAGCCAGGACGAGCATCGCAAACCCAATGGCGATCAGCGAGTGGATGAACAGCCAGCGGCGCCAGCTCTGCCCCCGCCGCGCCTTTGCGTGGGCAAACGAGTCGAGGTTCCGGCGGTCGTATTCGTCGCTTTCGCTGCTGTCGCCGGTGGAGCTGCCTTCCTTCATGCCACCCTCCTCCATCTCGTACATCAGCTCGCCGTCCTCGCCATGCCGGGCCTCTTCCAGAAGCCGCTTCCGCTTCGTCTCCCTCCTCGCGCGCCTCTGCTGCCTCTTCCCGTCAGACGAGCCCTTTTCGACCACGAGATTCTCGTTGGAGCTGCCGGCGGTCGAGAGACTTCCCAGGCTCGGCTTGCGGCCCAGGTTCTTGAAGGGATTGGGCAGCGCAAGAGCCGATCCGCGCCGCTGCAGCTCTTGCTTGCGCCGCGAGTCCGTCACCAGCTGGTCCAGCTCCTCCTCTTCCATCAGCACGATGCGATCGTGGGCGAGGAGCTCGCGGCTGTTCCTCGCGCGCTGCTGCAGCGCATCGTCCTCGCTGTCCGTATCTTGGTCTCGACTGTTGATGGACGACGCGTCGTCATCGTATGCGGCCGGGTATAGGAGAGACGCATTGTCGCGATCCCCCCTTGCAGTGCTGGTATCGAGGCGATTCGGAGACATGTTGCTGCGGCCTCGGAGAGCCCCTGAGGGGGTACAAGGACAAGGACCAGTTCTGCAGGCGTCGTTGCAATTCCAAGATGTGAGCCGTCGCAAGATCGGCCGAATTATTCACCGACCCACTCGGGCCACTCAAGGTGTGATGCGCCGAAAAAAAAAAGAAGCAACTTCTAAACTCTTACCCTATTGATTTTATTCATGAACCTCCGCGTCAATTAGCTCTTGGTTATTTTGATATTCTATATATTATCAGTTGCTTGGCAAAAAATTTCTTAATGTACTACCTTTTATACACTCAAGGTAGGTAGCTTGTGCGATGACAAGCTTGTCTGCAAAAGCACTATTATTCTACTTTTGCTAGTTATAAAGCGCAACTCCTTAACCCCCCCCCCCTTTTTTTTTTTTTTTTAATTTATTTTAACCTTTTTATTCCAACATCACGTATTTATTTCCGTCTACGGGTATAATTATGGAATGAGTAGTTGTAAAGAAAAAAGGAGAAGAAAAAAAAAAAAAGAAAAAAAAAACCTAGGCCGTGGTCGCGGCATTGGCATTGCTTTCTTCACATGGCTCGTGAGATGCTTCTCATGGGGCGCCAAACCTGTGTATATTCTAATCACCCCCCCCCCCCCCCCCTTTTTCTCCCCCAACTCTCCACGGTATATGTACGTCACATCGTTCCGAGTCCAAAATACCGAGTATGCTGATACTGTACACGGTTCCGTAGTACATTTCATCCGACATGTTAACCAAAAAAAACCAAGCCAGTTTCGCCACTGTTCCAAATATTATCCCTTAAAACATCCCAGATCCGCCGCTGGAAATAGAAGAGAGAGAGAGAGAGAGAGAGAGAGAGAGAGAGAGAGAGAGAGAGAGAGAGAGAGAGAGAGAGAGAGAGTATTTGCAGAGTGAAGAAAAGAAAGAGTAGTTTTGCGAAATGAAAAAAAAAAACGCAGTCTCCATGCCGTGGCCAGCGTTGGCGAGCCAGCGACCCGTGCTGCCAACAGCTCGGTCTTGTAGCCTTCTATTGCTGCCGCTGCTCTTCAGCAGATGCCCCTGCGGACGACGACTCTGCCACGACGACGCTATTCCTGACAGACGGGTTATGCGGCCAACCAATGGGCATGTTGGATACCCGTCGGCGACTCACTCCGCCGTGCCGAACAGGCTCGAGGGCCGCTGGCGCCGCTTCCGCCGAGTTGTTGTTCGAGCTGCTGCCCCGAAGACTGCCATTGCTGCCCGAGTCTCCGCTAGTGGCGACCGACTTTTCATTGATGCCGACTCCCTTTTCTTTTTCGCCCCTTCTTCGACCAGCGGCTGCGGCCGCGGCCATCCCCCCTCCGGCGGCAAGAGTAGCGATGGCTGCCGAGGCAGAAGAGTGAAAACCTTTGAACTGGACCAGGGGCCCTTTGCCCGATGCCTCGTCCAGGAAGAGGAAAAACATCGTCCCGACCATGCTGCCGAGAAGGAGCAGCGTGAGGATGGCGGCCCCAAACCTGTCGCCTCCATCAAGGGGCTCATACTCTGGGCCTTTCGGCTGGTTTCGGCCGATATCGTCGCCGCCGCTGCCAGGGTCTCCTTGGCTGGTGCCTCCGCTGTGTGCAGTCACCGGAGCGCTGCTATTCCCGACCAAGTTGGCCATGGTGACCTCCAAGGCTGCCATCTGCTGGCCGACTCCAGAGGTCCCGTCGTACTTGTCCTCATTCCAGACGAGGCCACACATGCGTCCGTTGTCGCCGCCGACGCACTGCTTTGCGGCCGCAATCGAAGATGCCCGGAGGAGCGGCATGACGACGTCGTTTGTGTGCGGGGCCCACTTGGTGATGGAGGCCAGCCAGCGGCTCAAGTAGGCCTTGAAGGAATGCTCATCGACGTTGCAGGTGCTGACTGGCTCGCACGCAACTTCCGTCATGATGTCATTTTTCGGGCCCGTGAAGAACACCTTGCTGCCGGTGACTAGGTTGTCCAGGCGGTCCTTCCACGTCTTCGACTCCGTGTAGTTGTACATGGCGGCAGCGCCGAGGATCATGCCTCCGGCGTTGTAGGTGAATTGGTAGGGAGTGAGGACGGTGCAGTTGGTCTCGACGTCGGCGCCGTCATACACGTACCAGTTGGAGGTGTTGATGAACTTGACGTCAATCATCCAATTCCACGTCTTCTCTGCCCAGTCGGCATAGGTCTGGTTGCCGGTATACAGAGCCAATCTTGCGCCGAGGGCGAAGAAGCACGCTTGCGAAATCGAGTTCTATCAAGGCATCGTCAGTCATGTTGCGCATGGATGCCGCCTCCCTTGGACCGCCCGCATACCTTGTAGTCATAACCGTTATTCCACGTGAAGATTTGCCACCGGAGGCCGCCGTTGCAATATTCCGTATCCCACCGAGCAGCCTGCGTGTTGAAGACGGCTTGAGCGAGAGCAAGCCACTGCGGTCGGTCAAGGGGCGGGTTCGGGAAGTTGAACTCGGCAGCCGACATGACGGAGAGGCCCCAAAAGCCTTGGTCGTCATTCCCCTCTGTGCGGGTTTGGTTCCTCGGCATATAGTCGTTAGTCTCGCCGACTTGAAAGAGGAGAGCCTGCTGCGTCAGGTTGTTGTAAGTGTCGTCGCCGGTGTAATACCAGTAGTCGATGAGGGTGCCCAGCATGGCACCGGCCTCCCACCCTGGGGAGCGTGCATCAGCAACACAACAAACCAAATAATAGTAATCATGATAACAATAACAATAATAATAAACAGCGCCTTCCTATAGCACCTGCGAGAAGGGGCGAGGGCGACATACAGTAATATGGGTCGGGGAGAAGACCAGGCGTGCCGCCAGGCTCATTGCCGTGATAGAAGGCTACCAAGTCCTCCGCCATTTGCTTCGATATCGACTTGACGGACTCTACATGGCCCGCATCAGCGACCATCCCAAGGGACTTTATATACCGCTACCACGGCACAATGGGATGGAATCAGTCTTCTCCTACCGGGAGAGTCCGGGTCCAAGTTGTAGGCCATGGCGAGCTGGCCGGCTGCGAGCAATAACCCCACGGTCAGGCGACCAAGCAGCGGTATCCGGCGCAGTGGCTGCATGATGGCGAATGCGCACTCCAGAGACGAGGCTCAAAGATTGATGGCGATGGACGATCTCATGGGCCCGGGGAGGGGAGGGCGGCCGCGAGAAGATCGCTGGACCGGTGGCTATATCGAGGCTGAGGTGGAACACGGAGTCCGCTACAGCTCCAGCTCCATCTATCCCCGGTTCGATTCTACACCTGCAACAACAGACGAGCACGGCAAAGCGAGTGAAATCCGACCGAGGGACAAGGGATGAGATCCAAAAGGGAAAGAGAAGCAAGATGAAGGAGAGCACGAGAAGAGACGAGTGGCACAAGCTGTGGAGAAGGAAGGAAGACGAGGCCGACGGCGGTGGATCATGCTTTCGCTCAGAGTCTTGCCCGACTTTGCAACTTGTTGGAGCCTCGAGCTTCTCCCCCAGAAGAACCGATCCGATCTGGCTGGGCAGCTTGTCAATCGGCTCCGGAAGCGCTTGCATTTCGAGCAAGCCATAGCACAACCGGCATTGACGCTCCCCTGACGTACGACGAGCGCCAGGGCAAACAAGCTCGTAACGAAACAGAGCACCGGCCGTATCTCGAGGTACTCGGTGCCGACGGGCTCTATGAGGCGGTACTTGGGAGCTACATCTGCTCGCTTTGGTTTTTCGCACAAGGGCGCCTGTAGCCCCGGCGAGCGCCACGGGAAAACCTTGGTTGCACCACCTCGATGGCCGTTCACAAAAACGAAGTTCCCCCAACCTGCGGGCCAGGGATCCTCAATACGAGAGCGAGGTGCTGCAAGCGGGCAGCCAAAGGGCAAACGCGCAATGAACACGGCGGCCCCACTGCCATCTGGGCTTTTGCAATTCTGAATCCAGCAATCGGAGCCGTGCGGAGAACGAGAAGCCAATTGTTCGATTCGATCTGATGAATAAATAAATAAATAAACAAATAAATAAATAAAGAAATAAAAATTATATATAAAAAAAAAAGAACCCGGAAGATGATGATGGGTGGTTCGATGGCCGGGACGTCGCAGGGGTCGCCGGAGGTTTTCGTCGCCTTGTCGCAGCTGTAAACTCAAGAGATGCTTGCACGGGCCTGGTTCGAAACTTGTTCCTTGTCCCTTTCTCAGGCTGTGTGGCTGGTCCCTGGGCGGCGGTTGGGCCGTTTGTGGTGGTTCAGTTCAGCCCGACATGGACAACCACACACCATGACAAGATGAGTTTGCTCGAGCCTGTGGTTGGTTGAGAGGTGGAGGTGTGGAAAAGAAAAAAACACCCCAACAAGTCCCTGAGAGGTTGGCTAGTATGTAACAGAGCCACCAAACTTGAGTAATCAAGGATGAATTTTTTTTTTTTAAAAAAAAATGAAAGAGAGAGAGAAAGAAACTGAGAGAGAGAAAGAAACTGAGCGGGGGAATTGGCACAATGAACGCATCACCATCATTGAATGATGGTTTTTTTTTTCGCGTCACACGCGGGCGGTGGACAATCGCTTATCTGGGATTCGGGGCCGTATTTTTACATAATCTGCATGGGTCGGCGCGACGTCATTCTCGTCTTGAACCCCTACAAAACGATCTGCGTAATTCTCCAGGCGACTCCTTAAGGATACGTACAACCAAATATATATATATATATATTCATATTAAACTGTATTGACTCGAGTAAAGAATGCCATGGTCATTAGACAAAAACTTCATCCCCAGCCATTCCCCCCCCCCTCCCTCCTTTGGCTCTCTCTCTCCCTCTCTACACGATCTGCGGGGGTCCTTCTCCCAAAAACGTTCTCCTCTTCTTGGCGTTGTAAAAAAGAGCCAGAAGTCCCACGCAGGGCTTAAATGGAATCCGCTGGACAAGAGGGGTTAGAGGCCACACAGGGGCAATGTATACGTACGTATACAAAGTACCTGCCCCGTACCTGTAAAAAAGGGCAACTCGGTGAACTAAATCAAAACGGGTGGATTCCATTCCAACGAGTTACAACGCCAACGTTTGTTGGTGGCGCCATGTTTGGCAAGTGGCTGCACAGCGTTGATGCGAAATTAGTATATAGTACGTATATATACAGCATGTATTGAATATTGATTTATATTACTTCGGGTTGCTCCGCACTGATAATAACACCTTACGCTTTAGGCTGTGATGTAAGTTGTTGTTGTTGTTGCTACTTGCACGCCGAACGCCGTTACGCACTTCTACAGTAAAAGAGACCCATGCTGCTTCGCTTCGTAATTGCTTTGTTGTGGTGTGTGTCTCGGATGCATCCGGCGAACGGTTGCTTCGCTGAACCCGGCGTCGTTGTTCTAGAAAAAAAAAAATTCCGTGTGTGCTCCGTGCTTTATTAGATGAAGAAGGGAAAAGGGAAAAAAAAAAAAGGACGGGATGAAAGATCAGGAATACGTCAAGGCGATGAAACAACCCTACGACAGTATGGTGGTTGACTGACTGGCTCTCTCTGTGTGGCCCGTCTGTATTCCAAAATGCGACGAGGCCTCGCTCGGGCGTTCAAGAGCTGGAATTTGACAACATCATCGGCGGACTGATGCCTCAAGACAGCCCCAAGAGCTTCTTTTGCGAGCTGCCAAACCCTCTAACTCTTCCTCCTTCTCTAACTCTTCCTCCTTCTCTCTCTCTTCCTCCCTCCCTCTCCCTCTCCCTCTCCCTCGGCTCTGTTGTATGTAAGCTCTTACTTTTCAAGCCAATTTTGCGCCGCTAAGCCCAACTGAACACCGGCCCGGTTTTCTGGCCGAGAGGGAGCGATCACGTGTGTGAGTGAGAAATAGTGCCAAGGTACGGTATTGGCGAGCAGCCACATTTCGTTCCATTCTTGTGGGAGTTGAGTGTGGCGGGGCAAAGTAGCGGTACAACTTTACAAGTTGCTTTCGTCTGAACTTGCTCCGGAGCCCCAGGATGGCGAGGCCGGGTCTCCTCTCCGGGCGCCCCCCATCTCGCCGGAAATCTCGGGCAAAGCGGTATGCAGGGCGGTATAGAGCATACGAGGGCTCGCAAACACTCGTTTGTAAACGCCCAGCACATACAGTCTTTGTGCGTGATGCAAACCATGGTGATGCTGAGCGTCCGCCGCGCGCCCGAGTCCGCAAGAGCGGGTACGGGCTTTTCCGTACTCGGTACTCCGTACCCATGGTAACGTGAGGCTGGGGGGGGGGGGGGGGGGGCCATGGGGTGGGGGGTCCGCAGTCTCCGCGCTGTCGTCAGCCCGGGGGGGGCAGCGCCTCCAGAGGCAAGGCATGCTCCCCTACTGGAGTCTGCTAGTGGTCTGAAGGGGCTATTCTGCGGGCCAGACGCAAACTTGTCTTCCTCAAATTCTCTGCCGCCGTGACGAGTCGCCATCTGTCCAAGCTGATCGACCAGCAACAACCGGCTTCAACGCTGTCGCTCAAAACTACGCTTCAAACCTCCAGTCGCTTTCTCCCCCCTGGGATTTTCCTGTCCGAGTCTGTTGTATCGAATACTCTATCCCTTTCAAAATGGCCGACGCTCCGTACGATCCCTATGTTCCCAAGGGCAGCACCCCCGATGCCCACGGCGAAGATGGCTCCAAGACGGGCAACCTGCAACGTGTAAGTCGGCTTTGCTGGCGACTGAGTCCCGTTTGGCTGGATGGCGGATGGCAGGAGATGAGACGAAGAAAGTGGACCAGCGCAAACGCAGGACGGCCGCTTCTTTCGTCCCATGCGACTGCACATCAACTTGGCTATCCTTCGCCATACGGGCAGGCCCGTCGTGCATGGCATGGTTATGGTTTTATTGGCAGTCGGAATGGCACTGGCTTCAGAAACTTGATGCTAACGAACCGTTTTTCTTTCTCTTCTTCTTCTTCTTCTTCTTCTTCTTCCTGACCAGCAAATCGACGAAACCGTCAAAGTGATGCACGAGAATATGAATAAAGTCGCGCAGCGTGGCCAGAACCTCGACGCTCTGCAAGACAAGACTAATAACCTGGCGGAGTCGGCTCAAGATTTTCGTCGTGGTGCCAACAGAGTCCGCAAGCAGATGTGGTGGAAAGATATGAAGATGCGAGTCTGCATTGTCATCGGAATCATTCTTCTCCTAGTTGTTATTATTGTTCCGTCTGGTATTTCCCCCCTCCCCGCGGGAAGCTTTGGAAACTCCGAGCAGAAAGCTGACATGCGGCTACAGTTGTTGCGACGCGCTGATGCCCTACTTTCTTTTATTGGAGTACCTTGTTTTTTTGCCACGTCAACGATGAACGCCAGACGTCGTTCTCCGAAGCTCAAAAACTGAGCTCGGGATCAAATGAAGGGTTACGAATCGAATTGCTATTGGATGTTTGTCCTGTAAATGATGGAGTTCGTTTAAGACACGCCCCGGGCTATTTTTCATGGGAGATGTTGCTCTGAGCACTTTGAGGCTGGATTATGTGTATGATTTGCAGGCTAGGCGTTTATTCCGACCAATTGAGATAATGCGAGCTTCTCTCTGGTTCTACAGGAATCATCATGAGCTGATGTCTGGCCATTGTTTTATCATCGATCCACCGACATTTTGCGCTGTGTTGCATTAAATCGCAGTTAAATGATGGAGAAGGCAAGTTGCTCCTTATGCTGAACCAGAAATACAACACACAAGACTCCTGCTCCCTCCAATTTTTATTTTTATTTCCAATTTTTTAGTGACGCAACTAATGTTTTATCTTAACGAGAGCTCTGTAGCAGCTTTGTAAGGCCAGTCATACTTCTCTCCATGTCATTGCTCAGTCGGAGATATTTTATTTTAAACCAATAAGAGCAGACAAAGTCATATATCCACCCTTTTTTTTTTTTTTTTTTGCTGTTGGTTGTGGATTTGAGGATCAGCACCGGCAATGTGGATCTGGCAGATGGCAAAGCATCCAACACTCACGAGCTGGCTGCTCGTTGTTCTGTTGCTGGTCTCTCTCTACTAGTATTACCCCCTTAACAAAGCTCTAAGAGTTCATTTTGTTTGATCAAGACACACGTATTCTACAAGCAGAGCAGGAGACCTACATATGGCTAGCGAACATGACTGACTGACTTACCTTGATGCGAGCATTCCGGTGCTGTAGCCATCGTCAATCTTATTTTGATTACGGAGTAATTACTGTCTACTGTAATAGCATTCTCGACAGGTTTCACAATCCGCCGCAGCATTTTCATAGTACGTACTATAAAATCTCCCGCTTGTGCATCAGCTCCCAATATACAGAGTGTATATACTTATATATATATTGATACATATCATTCAGCAGAATGTCTGATCGAGAGCCATTCACCGCCCAACCCTGCCATTGGTGAGCGGTTTCGGGTGATTGATTTTCTGCCCCTCCCCCCACAATGTATATGTACATATGTTAGGTGGCTCTTTATCTAATCTACATGCATATGTAACTCTGACCATTGCCTTTTCAAACCTCGCCGCGTCAGTTGGACCAGAGAAATCGTGCGATATGGCTTTCCGTCACCTCTGCGGCCCGGCGGCCTGGCGCTCGACGAGCTGCGCCGTCACATCTGCCCCGAACGCTATCCGATACCCGGGTCTAGCCTGTCGCAGCGGCCTGCCAGCGACGAAGCCTTTGACCTCGTTCCTTGCAAGGGACTGAAGCCGACATATTGTTCCCTCCATGTGCTCGAGCTCTAACCCCAACCATCGTCCATGGCGCAGGCCCTCAGCTTAACCGTCTCCTCGAGAAGGCCGGCTTCGAGCCTCAGTTCGATGAGGGTATCCGTGTTACCGACTCCGAGTCGAGACAATGGGTGTGGCCCACAAGCTCTTCCCTCAGGAAAACCCCGAGGCTGGTGGACAGGCTTGGCGAGCTGGGCGCTACAACCAGGTCTCTCAGCGGCGTCTTCATGACTGACGACCTCGACAAAGAGAAATGGCAATACGTCAGAAAGATGACAAAGGCGAATATGGAGGCAATGGAGAAGTCCATCGAGGCTGGATACATTCCCGTCCTCACTTCCCAGCCTGATCTGTCACCGAGAGGGCTTGACGCCGAAGCAATTGTTGATCGGTCTGTCGATTTTTTTTTGTAACGCGATTGTTATCACTGGCGGCAAAGACCGACCGACCCAGGGCTACACTTGCTACCTTGACCATTACCAGATCTGGCTGGTTGACCAATATAGCCGAGAAAGCTTTTGACACCATCAAGAAAGATTATCCTAGCCTTGTCTAGACTGTCGGCGAGAATGACGAGAACCTGACCTGGTTCTTTGAGAGAGCTGACGGCAGCAGCTTCAACCTCAACGGAAGCGTTCTGTTCTACGATGGCTGTGATCTTCGATCCGATGCTCCGTCTCCAGTCTATGATGACCTTGCCTCTCACGGACGTGCTATGCTGGGTGATTCTAAATCTAATAATCTTGGGGCCCGACTTCGTCGTGCTGCTCAGGCCAAGCCCAGCAGCGTTGAGGATATGCTTCTACTACCAGCCCCAATCCTCGCAAGCGCTTGCCCTGAAATGTAACGGAGTTAGAGAGAAATGCGGATGAGTTTGAAAATGTTCCTTTACGGAGCTAAATGGATCTGTGCTGGTCGACCTGACGATGCTCTCGTCATAGCGGCAACGGCCTTGACACCAACATTATACTCTACACGGGAACCAGGCTATCGGAAGCCCTTATTATTATTATTTTTACTCTATACTCCGTATGCATCACGCCGTTTCTAGTTTACAACGCGTTGGCATCTTTTCAAGTCGACCAATGGATATGCGATACATATGAAAATTTTGTTTGTGTAGACCCGACGGCTTCATAGAGCGTTTGTTTTCATGTGTCGTTCAAGTCATGCGTTTTTTTTTTCTACTTCTTCTCCTGTCAGCGGAAAAGAATGTGGATGGACACGTGCATGGTGTACGCCTTATGGAGCAGCGGATGCTGGTCCTGCACCAGGCAGCCTCCATCAAATCATTTCGCAAGGACCCCTGTTCGTATCAACAGTCAGCCCCGGCACAGGGCGGCTATGCGCATGACGACTAACGGCTGAAGAATCAACTGGTCGGGTTTTGCGCAGCTGGGATGCTCTCAAGAAGGAGGAGAGAGAGCTTTTTGTGGTCTGTCTTTTGATAGCAAACGAGATGAGCTGGTCAGGATTTAAATATTCGAGTTTCTTGCTGCCGCTCTCTTGACGTCGCTTCTTTTGGGGAAGCCACTGGATTGGCTGCGATACTGAGCAGATTCGCATCAAGTCCTTAGGGGCAATTCATCGCCGTTTGGAATGCGTGATCCTGTCTTACACACCGTCTACGGCGATTCAGAGACAGATGGCAGCGCCTATCTCTCTGAGCCGGAAATTGAGTGAGTAGATCCGTGTCTCCAAGTAGCTCTCGTCTGTGAAGAAGCCTCGCCGCTCATCAATTTCAACTCTTCCAGTGTAGTAGCTGTACATGGCCTCAACTTCAAGGGCAACCCAAACCATGCTTGGGCCACATGGCGTTCGAAGGGATCGCTATGGATCCGAGACTTTCTTCCGCAAAGACTTGGGAGGCCATGTCGAGTTATGCTATTTGCGTACAATTCCAGCCCTGCAATGGCGGCGGCACCAATGAGACTGGATGACCATGCAAGGTCGTTGTTGGGATGTCTGATGGACAAAAGAAAGGTGCGAAAGGAATGCGAAGGGCGAAATCCGTCCATGCTCTGATGCTTTCTAGGATACGCCACAAAGGCCGATCATCTTTCTTTGTCACAGTCTGGGCGGCATTGTTGTGAAGTCCGTGAGTAGCTGATCAATGAGGTGTGGCTCCTTTGACCTGGAGCCCTCGTACTGCTTGTGCATCGCTAACATATTACGTATGAGCAGGCACTGGTCGAGGGCACTCTAGACCCAGCATATAGATCTATTGTCAAGTCAACCAGACTACTCGTCTTTTTCGCGACACCTCACCTGGGGGGTAACTACAGTGGAATCGGAGATATTGCGGCCAGAATCGTCCGAACTGGCCTTAGGACTCCTAGCAACGACTTACTGGACGGCTTGAAGGCGCGATCTCGTGACGTGATAAGGCGCTTCGAACAGGGGCGCCACTTGCCCGACAACTGCCTCGTTATTAGCTTTTACGAAACGGAAAACTACGGCAGACTTGGACTGGTTCGTGATTTTTTTTCGCAGGAAAGATCTTTCTATGCCTTGCCTTCCAACTAACTTGGCTACTGATGCTTCCTTGCCCCTTAGATTGTCGAAAAGGAGTCCGCCGTTTTAAACCTTACCGAGGATCGAGAGAAGCAGGTGGCCCTCGAAGCCGATCACAGCGGAATCTGCAAATTTCCGACAGCGGAGAGCTGCGAATCAGTCATGGAACTGATCGTAACGGAGTTTGATAGAGCATCGGAGATGCAGAGAGCTCTTGAGCCGGGTCGTATGTAATTTACTTATGCGCGTATCATCTGATATGTTTTTTTTTCTAACTGGTTGAGCAGCTGTGAATGTCCACTGGATGGTGACTCGATATCCGAATTCGCTCTTCACTGGGCGAGGTGAAATAGTACAAAGAATCGTCCGCGCTATAGAGCCCAGTGATGATGATTCCAAGACTTTGCAGAAGAGGTTCGTTATCACAGGTATCGGAGGCCAAGGGAAAAGCGAGGTCTGTCTGAACGTTGCCACCGGACTTCGAAACAAGTACGCACTCACCCCGTAATTCTCGAGTTTGTCTATTCTTCTCTAATCAACGATGCCTAGATTCTGGGGTGTCTTTTGGGTTGACGTAGC
This sequence comes from Trichoderma cornu-damae, assembly GCA_020631695.1. Taxonomy (NCBI): domain Eukaryota; kingdom Fungi; phylum Ascomycota; class Sordariomycetes; order Hypocreales; family Hypocreaceae; genus Trichoderma; species Trichoderma cornu-damae. The sequence goes on from CM036091.1 coordinate 3,336,082, forward strand.
CACCGAGGCCACAGCCGTTAGAGGCTTTACCAAGATCGCTCGCATCCTTGGATCTGAAAGTGAAGACGTCGAAGACACATGCCTTCTTCTTTCAAACTTGCCTTCGGATCAAAACTGGCTTCTCATCCTGGATAATGCAGATGACAGCACGATAGATTATCAACATTACATTCCATCCGAGGCTCGAGGTACAGTATTGATGACGTCTCGGCTCCCAGAATGCGCCGTGCACAATACGGTTGGGCACATTGAGCTTGAAAATCTCAGCAAGGAGCACTGTGTCGAATTGCTCCTAAAGGCAGTGAGAGTGCCCGATTCACTACGTGCCGAGTCCACGGCGCCCGCAGCCGCAATCGCTGAGGAGTTAGGATTCCATACGCTTGCCATATTACAAGCTGCTGCCTACATGTTGACAAAAAAACGGTCCATGGAGGAGTATCTCATCAAGTATCGGCAACAGCAAGAAAAGCTTCTCAGATTTATCCCTTCTCAGGCACAATCGAGATACCGCAATGTCTGGACAACTTTTGAAATATCAGCCCAGGCTCTTCAGTCTTTGGAGAATCAGGCTGCTCAGGATGCGCTGCAGCTTTTAGAAGTGCTATCCACCCTTCATTATGACGATGTTCCCGTTGACTTTTTCCAAGACACATGGCGAGGCGCCAAAAAGGCTCAGGCTATACCGGAAGAAGACGAATCGCTCAACCAACTGTCACAATGGCACATCTCACAGCTCCCTGGCTTTGTCGATGTCCAGGAAAGCGAGTGGGATGAGCCTCGGCTTAGCTCGGCGCTGCATGAACTCTCTTCATTGGCCCTCATCAAGATCATCACGACTGGAAATGAAAGGACAGTCTCGCTGCACCCTCTCATTCACAACTGGGTGGCTATTCGCCAAGATGAAGCCCACCGACGCTCGCGTATTCAGTCATCTGCCTGTATCATCGCCCTCGCTCAGTATTCCCGAACCAAATGGCAGCCTCATCTCGAAAGACTCGGACATCATATCATATATTTAATTGCCTCACCATCTCTAGCTATCGATAAACATAGCTCCAAAAAGATGCTTCAGGCGTTTCTTCATCTCGGCGAGTGTCTGCGGGGCTCGAGATGTGACGCCGAACTATCCGCCCTTCTCAGTCAAATGCTTCACTATTTTAACGTTACTCCACAGAGCCCTAGAAGCGACCTGTTGCCCCTTTTTTATGTGCTCTCACGGAACCAGTTTGATTTGGGAGAAACGGGCCAGTGTATAAACACAATTGAGCAAGTTCGAAAAATCCAGCAGTCGTATCTTGATGAATACGACGCAAATCGCCTTGGGACAGATCAAGAACTTGCGAGGGCCTACAATTCCAATGGCCAGTGGAGAGAAGCAATAGTCATTCTTGAGAACATACGTCGGATTCACGAATCGCACTTGAAGCCGGAAAAGAACGATGCCGACAGGCTCACTGTGCTGCATTTACTTGGCGAAGCATATGAGTCGAGCGGACGGACCAAGGAGGCCATATATCTGCTAAAAGAGGTCGTATCCATCCAAGAGACGGAGAAGGAGAGGGGGGATCCCAGTCTATTTGCTTCGAAATACAAGCTTGCGACGTCTTACATGTCCAACTGCCAAATTGATGAGGCAGTCGCGATATTCAAAGAGCTGGACGAACTACAGGCGACAAATTATTCCGACCGCCACCCCTATCGACTTGGCCCCCAAATTGGGCTCGCCAAAGCCTGCATTGAGAACGGCAAGCCGAAGGAAGCAATCGATATTCTGGAAAATGTGCGCAACATGCAAAATAGACTGCTGGAAGCGGGATACTCGTCGCGCCTAACAATAGGACATCATCTGGGTGCGGCTTATCGACAGAATGGCCAATTTCAAAAAGCTGTATCAGTCCTTCGGACAGCACTCAAGCTATCAAAGCATCGCATAGACCACCCCCATCGGATAGCCGTCCAGTGCGAACTTGCCGCAGCCTATGGCGCTAATGGGCAGATGGCCGATGCAATTGGCCTCCTGGAGAAGCTCGAGGGACTTGAGGATGGTCCCCTGGAAAGCGACCATCCGATCCAGATCAAGATACGGGCCGAGCTGGGATCAGCGTATCTATTGGACGGTCAGTGGGAGAAGGCGATACATGTTTTGCAAGATGCCACGGACCGTCAGAGATGCTCTGATGAAGATCATCCAAATTTACTGGCCCTGCAGCAAAAACTCGGAACTGCTTATCTCGACAATGGCGAAGTCAAAAAGGCGATAGAGATTCTGGAGGGCGTAATGCAAAAATCACCGCATCCTCGCGAACTACCTCTCAACCGGCTCGTATCGCGGCATGAGCTAGGTAGAGCTTACATTGCCGACGGCCAGACCAAAGCCGCCATCAGCTTACTCGAACAAGCTGTAAAGGATAAGGAGGGCTTTTTCCATCGAAACCATCCCGAGATGCTTGCTTCACTCCATGAGCTCGCAAGAGCCTACCTTGGCGACGGTCAGATGAAAAAGGGAATCCAACTTTGTGAGGAAATAGTTTCAATCCAAGCGTCGACACTGGGTGCAGAGCATCCTAATCAGCTGAAAGCACAGCGTCTTCTGGGGTCCGCATACCTTGAAGACAGCCAAATAGCGAAAGCGATAGAGGTGTTTACGCAGGTTGACCGGTTGGAGCAGCAAAGGGTTGGTGAGGCTCATCCTGACCGACTGGCGTCCCAGCATCAGCTTGGTACCGCATATATCAAAGCAGGCCGACTAGACAAAGCTGTAGTCATATTCCAGAAAGCCACAAAAGCGGCAGAGCATACTTTCCGGGAGGATCACCCGACGCGAATTACGCTGCGGCATCAACTGGCCTATGTTCATCTTCAAACGGGACAGATAGACGACGGCATCCTTATCCTCGAGGAAATAGCAAAGCCTCATGAAAGATCCGACTTGGGGAATATCCAACTCGGTCGGGTCGCGGCACTACATCAACTTGGATCAGCTTACGCTAAGCATGGCCGAGCTGCTGAGGCGGTAGCAATTCTGGAAGACGTGGTCGAGGTACGCAGCAAGCTTGATGAGGGCAATCCGAACAGATTGGCGTCGCAGCATGAACTTGGGTGCTGCTATCTGTCTCTTGGGAGATTCGGCGACGCAATCAATGTTTTTGAAGAGGTTGTTCGTATTGAGGCTCTCAAAGATGATCAAAACGACATCTCCCGCGCCATATCTCAGGCGCGCTTAGGATCTGCCTATCTAATGAGTGGTCGAGCGATAGAGGCCGTGGAAGTGCTGAGGGCCGTATGGGTCACACGGAGGGCACACCTCGAGCAGAGCAATCTCTCACGCCTCACGTCGGAACACGAACTCGGCCTAGCATATCTCGAAAGCGGCAACAGCAAGAAGGGGATTGCCATGCTAGAAGATGTCCTCGCGGTGGAGAGGCAGTGTCTTGAGCAAAACCACCCGCTGCGCCTGAGAACGCAATATGAGCTAGCGTGTGCGTACTTGGACGCTAGCAGAGCGAAGCAAGCCATTCAGCTCTTGGAAGATGTGATTCGCATCAAGGAAGGCCACCCCGAGGACGGCTATCCAACGGTGAACGAAGTTCGGAACGAACTTGCAAAGGCATACAAGCAGAGACGCTGTAAGTGTGTGAACTTTTTAACAACCTACGGATTAGAAAGATATCTTTTTTGGGCTACCCCATGCTAATTTCACATTGGTAGTGTTATTTCGACTGTTGGGAACTGTTGGGTTGAACAGTTGCTTGCATGGGAAATAGGCTGATACACGTACTACGGAGCAGAAACTTTTGTGTCGTATTTTAGGAGTTATTTTCAAAGTTATTCCAGATTACAATGCATCAGACGGGCGCAATTTTGACCGGATTTTGGTTTCATCAAACTGTGCTCTGTCGACGTTTCGACGGTACTGCCCCCGTTGACAAACAAGAGTCATCCTAATTTGGGACGGGGGGAAATGGCAATCCAGTACCCCTATTTCACTCATGCACTACATACATAGTATAAACATCATACACATCGTTCGAATCCAAAGGTAACGGCCCGATGTCTTGTTTTCGTTAGTAGTCTTTTGATATCAAGCTAATGTAGGGACCAGTCCCCATCATAATCCATTGCACGGGATCAATCGATCAAGGATTGTTACACAAGGTTGATTAGAAAAGAAGTTTTTCAACCCCGATGCGGAGGGCGCCGCGGTACCGGGTTTGCCGCAATACGCACCTCCTGAACCCCCCCTCTCTCTCACTCTCTCTCTCCCCGTCTCTCTCTCTCTATTCAAACATGACAGCTGCCGATACAAGGCCCGAATGGGTTTTCATCAATACGTAAATGAGGAGTCTCATCAAAGGGCGCATTTATGGGGCGAGAAACGGTTTTTGCCAGTTCACAAAAGGCGGGGTTTGCCGAGGCTCTCGCATGGCTTACACAGACAGGCGTGGACTCTCTTGGAGGAATTTTTCCTGCGAGACAAATGGCGCCTCTAATATTTCATCGGAGCCCAATGGTTTACATGTGAAGCGACGTTACAGCATGGCTGGGCTGACTTGAGGAGGGTTGTCTGTCACCGCTGCTGACATTTCCAAGTGAAAAAAAAACCGAAGTTGGGAGTCGCCACATAACAGCTAAAGTTTCATATGGCGTTTTATTAAGCTTTTTGCATCTCATCGCAAGCATGTAAGCAGAAAGCAGAAAAGCCACCTCATAATTTTTTGTGGATTGCAAAATAACCCCCTACTAACGTCGTCAGAGGTGAGAATGTAGTTACATTTGTGTTGCCGTCTTTCCGGAAGGAAAATTAAGAAAATAAAATTTTAAAAAAAATAAAAATAAAAATAACCCGTCATATCCACGTCGCGCGCGCTCACTCATCCATCTTGATCGTTGGCGATGAAAAGTTTGGTGAATCGCACGTCGTACTCCGTGTCTTAATACCTCGTTGGTACCGCCTAGACATGGCCCTTGTTCCGTTGAGAGAGAGAGAGAGAGCAACAAAAGCAAACCTCTTGGATCAACCGCTCACTGCTCTTGTGGTTGCGTAACATTGCAATGAAACTTGACTCTTTGCTAGTGGCGGGGAATGTCAAAAAAAAAAAGATGCCTTGTTATTGGCTGCTTGTCAGACGACATCTGACGTATATTACACTTGTTGGCTAAATCGATCCGCCATCTTGTAGTAAGCCTGTGAAATGGGCTATGCGAACGATGTGACGAAAAAAAAAGGGAGGGAGGGAGGGAAGGAGGGGGGGAGTGGAGGAGGTCAAGCGCCGGGTGATTGAAGGGAGTTTCGGGGTGCTGGTGGTTGCTCATGCTTGGTATATTTACTGCCAGACCTTCCCCCCCCCCCCTTTTTCCATCATTTCTCAGTTGTCATGTGGATGTCCCATGGACGGTGCGTGAGAACGACTGCAATAACAGTTCACATAGAGGCACAGGGCTGGGCTGGTCTGTTCGTTTTTATATAAGCTCGCCGCAGAGTAAAAGGCATCATCATGTCCACCGTCGCGGGCGAGTTGGCCGCTCTTGTCGGTGCTGCAATCACCGGCACTTACATCGCGTGGTCTGTCCTGGAGCGCATCGCCCTCGTCACCACGAATCGGCATCTCACGCCGTTTTCTTCTTACGCCTCGCTCGGCGCCGCCGTCATCTTGACCCCCGTCTTGGCTGCTCTCCGCAGGAAACACCACTATCTCCACGGCACGCGTGTTAACCGATGCAAGGTGGGCAACGTATATCCTCACCGGGATCCGATCTTCGGCCTGGATCTGCTGCGCGTTACGGCAAAGGCACTCAAGGAGTATCGGCTGCTACAGATGTGGGATGATCTTCTTCACAACTTTGGGGGGACATACTGGTTCAACGCTATGGGTAAATGGATGGTCCTCACCTCGGAGCCGGAGAACTTCAAGGCGATTCTATCAACACGGTTCGAAGACTGGCCGATGAAATCCACGCGACAGCAGATCAGCGTATTTACGCTTGGCCCCCATGCCATCTTCGCCGTCAACGGGCCCGAGTGGCATCACGCACGCGCCATGATTCGCCCGAGTTTCGTGCGGAACCAGATCGCCGACTTGGAGTGCACAGATAGGCACGTTGACAATTTCTTGGCGAGGCTTCCCCGAGATGGAGCCAAGTTCGATATTAATAAGCTGCTGTATTATTTCACCATGGATATATCGACTGATTTCATGTGAGTTGAGGAAGATGCCGTCATGCCAAGGCCGTGCTAAATGCTTTGCAAGGTTCGGATACTCAACCTCTATCATGACATCTCCTACGGAAAAGGCTCTGCAATTCATGACGGCTTTTGATTATATCCTCACGACGGCGTCCATCCGCGCTCGTTTGGGGTGGTTGGCGCTGTTGTGGCCGGACAAAAAGTTTGACCAATGCGTCACCATCACCCAGCGTTTCGTCGACCAACACATTTCCCAAGCGCTCGCGCAGGAGAAAGAAAAGGAGAGACAGTACATCTTTATGAACGAAATCATGAAATCAGGCGCTTCTCACCGCGAGGTGCGAGACCAGCTTCTCTCACTGATCCTCGGCGGCCGCGACACGAGTGCCAGCGTAATGGCGTCGCTTTTTTGGGTCCTGGCCCGGCGTCCGGATGTGATGAAGAAGTTGAGGGCTGAGATTGCCGTACTGGATGGCCGCAAGCCAAGTTGGGAGGAGCTGAAAAATCTCAGCTATCTGAACATGGTCCTAAAGGAGGGTTAGTATTGCCATTTCCCATCTGCAAAGAGACCCTTGGGGGGGACCCTTTGGAAGACTTACACAAACTCTTTTTTTTTTGTAGCCTTACGACTCTACGCCCCTGTAACGAGCAACATGCGCACTGCCGAAAGAGATACCGTCCTTCCTAAAGGCGGTGGCCCCGACGGCCAGAGTCCGCTCTTCGTCCCTAAAGGCACCGACTGCCGCTTCTCAACCTATAGCTTGCATCGTCGAAAAGACTACTATGGCGCAGATGTTGACGAATTTCGCCCCGAGAGATGGGAGACACACAGACCGGGGTAAGTACTCTCTGGTCTCTCTGGTTTGAAAAGGGGGGAGGGGGACCGCAACCTGCTACGGGAGATGCTGACGACATGTTAGGTGGGAATATATCCCATTCAGTGGCGGCCCAAGAATCTGCATCGGCCAGCAGTTCGCCCTGACCCAAATGCTCTACTTGATCGCAAGGGTGCTCCAGACGTTTAGCGACATCCAGCCTGGAGATGACAAGCCGATGATACAGCACGCGGGCATGACGTTGTCCATGGTTCACGGAAGCTGGATTCGCTTGACTCCAGCATAGCAGGGTAGGCAGGACCTTTTGGAGGGAATGCAGAAACGCCTGAATTATGCATGGGCAGCTCGCAAGAGCGTTTCGCACCTCTGAATTCTATATAGGCGCACCCGGTTTAACAGAGTGACTCGTTATGACAGCGAGAGAGAACATTGGTGGCAGATCAAGGATCAAAAAGTACCTAATTCACCTAGGCTGTTGGTTCCATTATGTGCTCCGTAGATGATCGATATTTGATGTCACATATATAAAATAATATGTTGCGCTTGTTCTCCAAACATTCAGCCGATGTATGTTGTGTGCATAAGGTCGTTTCAAGGCAGGCCTTTATAAAGTATACTGGCAGGCTGAGGAACAGAAAGCCGGATATCTCGAAATTCATTTTCAACCTGAAAAATCGCCATGGCCAACAGCAGCCTTTCCGATCCGTAAATTCGGGCACAAAGCAGGTTGGCAATAGTAGTGGAAGAAACAAAAGAGAAAGCAGGAGGCGAGGCTCGTGCCCAGGATAGGAGACGTGGGTGCGCCGAGGCCGTCACGTGACCGCGCATTCGATTCACCCCCCCAAGGCGCTCCAGAAACGGGCAACGGAGCTTCGCAGAAAGCTCAAGCCTCTCTCTTCCCCTTTGGAGACTTGCCAACGGAACCCGTCGCGATTCACTGTCAACAATGGCGTCGCGCTCACCGTCTCGAGGCCGCTATCGGTCTGCCTCGCGATCGCCTCCGCGATCCGACGACTCGCGCTCGCCGCCTCAGGGCCACCGCCGTCGACGCTACGATTCGCGGTCCCCGTCGCGTTCGCCTCGATCCAGATCGCGATCAATCACTCCGCCTCCGCGCCGCAATGGACGTCACAGGACCGGCAGGGACACCCGCTCACCCAGCGAGGGCCCTCTTGCCAGAAGCACCAAGGTTGGTTGTCTGGAGCCGAGCCTGCTTGTTTTGCCTGCGAGACGGGATGCAGTTTTGACTGACAGAAGCCGGAAATTTGTCAAAAAAAATATATATATATATAGATTGTGGTAGAGAGGCTGTCAAAGAACATCAACGAAGATCACCTCTACGAGATCTTTGGCCAGTTTGGCCATATCAAGGACCTTGACCTGCCAATCAACCGGACTTGTGAGTTCCACGCACAGAGAGAGAGAGAGAGAGAGCTACCCAGGAGCCCTCGGGCCCTTTTTGCCATGACGCTGTCGCTGACATGTGACGGCCGTTGTTGTAGTTGGCACCAACCGGGGCACCGCGTACATCCTGTACGATCACGAAGCCGACGCGGAAGCCGCCATCGTACACATGCACGAAGCGCAAGTCGACGGCGCCGTTATCAACGTTTCCATCGTGCTGCAGCGCAGAAAGCTGTCGCCCGCCCCTCCCACGGCTCGTCGTGGCGCCAACATCGACCCCCGAGTCCCCTTTCAGAGCTCTCGCGGAGGTGGTCCTCCTTCCGGCCCTCTGGGCGGCGGCGGAGGCGGTGGCGGTGGTGGTGGAGGAGGTGGTGGCGGGCGTCGTCGTCTCTCGCCATCAAGTCGATACGGACCTCGATCCGACGTCTACCGACCCAACTCTCTGTCGCCTGCTCGATCCCCCGGTGGTGTTCCCCCTTCTCGCGGAGCAGGTGGCGGCCCCGGCGGCGGCGGACGATACCGCAGCCGATCCAACGATTCGTACTCTTCGCGATCGAGATCGCCAGTGCCCAGGCGACGGGGTGGAGGCGGTAACGGAGCAGGTCGGCATGACGACTACGACGTCCGACGCCGCAGCCGAAGCAGAAGCTTCGACAGCGAGCATAGCGCGTCGCGGAACCGAGGCCGGAATTACAGATAGGGGGAGGGGATTTCGGGGGGAGGGAAAGCTTTTTTTCTCTTGCAGCACGGCATGAAGTTAAGCTTTAAGGCTTTGGGAATAATTTGGCTTGTTTTTTTTTTTTTTTTTTTTTTTCTCTTTTCAAACATAGTGGCGTTCGGAGCCCGGAGGAAAGGCAATTAAAAGGGGATCTCGACAGTGGACAATCACGTTCAGGGAAACCCCCCCCCCCGGCGAGTTCTGCTCATAGTGTGCTTGCTTGCAAGGTTACAGATACCATATGGCGGCCCGAAAAAAAAAAAAGCCCGGGTTAATGAATGGATTGAGTGTGTGTTAAGGCGGTTGCCTCTAGATAGACGAGAATTTTCACAACAAAAAAAAAATTTGATTCAGGGGTTTTTGTCCACCATCTTCGCCGCAGGAGGTTTTTTTGGTGGGAACAGAGATAAAAGATGTCTTTTTGTCTTTTTTTTCTCATGGCCATCAAAATATCATGTCAAGCCAAACCACGGACAATTGAAGAAAAAAAGGACAAGGCTTTACGCATATAACAAATGATGTTTCCCATTCATCTCTGGAATCTCATTTCATGTCTCAAATCATTACCACACGCTTGAATAATCAAAACCCATATATGCCTCTTTCTATTATAAGCCAATAAAAATTCCAAAATCTCCCCCCCCCTCCCCCCAACTCATTACATCAATCTCCCTCATGCTTACGGTAAATGGGGATTTAAAAAAAAAAAAAAAGGGGGTATATCTATGTATGTATATATCTCTCTCTTAACATTATCAGAGGGATGGCAGTCCCAGACTTCACAACAACATCCCCGCGCCAAGCAGACCTAACGCGGCTCCCGCAGCCCGGATGTTGGCCGTGGCCAGAGCTTCGGCTGCTCCCTTGCTCTTGCTTGTGAATATGCTCGTTGAGGTGGAGGAGCTCGTGGCCGTGGGCTCTGCGGTGGTGTTCAAAGCGGTCGTTGTGACCGGACAGCTCACGGTGCAGGGCAGCGCCGAGGTGAAGGGGTTGCGGACCGTGGTGACGGGAAAGACGGGGGCCTGTGTGGCTGCCGTGGGGTTTGGCACGGCGGCGTTGGCATCCGGGTTGAGCACTCCCGAGATGAGATGCATGATGCCGTTGGCGAGGAGGATGTCGGGCTGGACGATCTGAGCCGAGTTGACGTATTTGTTGTTGCCGGCTTGGCGGATGACGAGCGACTCCGGAGCCGTGCCAGCCGGATTCTCGGCAAGAGTCTGCAGGCGCGAGCCGTTGGCGAGGACAGAGGAGACGAGGACCTGGCCGGGGACGATGTGGTATTCCATGATGCGAGCGATGGCTTTGGCATCGAGGTGCTGAAGAGAGCCGCCGATGGAGGTATAGGCGCTATTGACGGGAGCAAAGACTGTGATGTTTTGCTCGTAGGCGATCTTGGGCAAGAGCTTGCCGGCGTAGAGCCCGCCCAGGAAGTTGGGCACGTTGAACGCCTCGGACGTGTTTTGTATGCTCGTCGGGGGCACGAGCAAGTTGTCGACGACCTGGATCAAGCCGCCCTGAAACTCAATGTCGCCCTCGACGAGGGTGCAGCGAGTGCCCATGCTGGTGGTGAAGACAACGGTGTCGCCAGGCTGCTTGGCGATGAGGACGTTTTGCCCAGACGTCACGTTGGTGTAGAGAGGGCTGGTCAGAAGGGTGGGCCGGACATAGGTCGGGCCAGTGTCGAGAGCAGCCGTCGCGACGGTGCCCTGGAGGATGTGGTATTGCAACAGGGGCACAGTGGTGGCCTTGTCTGTTGGGTCCCATATGCCATTGAGGGCAGTGTAGGGAATGTTTTTGAAGGCGTCATTCGAAGGGGCAATGATCTGGTAGGCGAGACGGGGAGTTAGTTTGGAAAGGGGGAGGGGGGGGGAAGCATAAGAATTCGAATCAACACCAGCTGCTGCTTTCATTTATGAAGAGAGCGGAAGCCATGAAGACGGAGAGGGGAAGCACACGTACGGTTACGCCTGCATAGCTGGGAAGCTGAAGAAGAACATCTGGATATTTCTGCGTAAAGGCTGGTTAGCACCAGGAGGAAGATGTCTTGGGAATCTCGTATGCTACATACCTGGATGAGGTCATAGTACGTGGAGAGATCTGGATTGCCAGCCAGCACGCTCCCCAGGTCCTGGGGCTTGGGCGAATCTGCTGACACGAAAGACGCGAGCAGCGCCGCCAAAGACACGAGACTTTTTGAGAGCATCGCCGCAGAATAAAGTCTGCAGAAGAGCAAGAGATGAGAGATTGTTGATGCGTTTAGGTAGATTCGAGAAGGTATCTCGATGTTTAAAAAAAAAAAGGGGAAGCAAGGTGTGTGCGTAGTATATAGCAGCACCACCAGCCCTTGGGGGGGTTTTTTGGGGTTTTTTGGGGGGGTTTTTTTTTTTTTTTTCAAACCAGATTTAACGGAAGGCAGTGACTGGCAACGATGGGAAACTCTGGTCACCGCAGAGAAAGAAACCTCAAGTCCTCTCCTCAAAAGTCTATGGAGTGGACGGAGAGCAAAAGCAAAGTGGCTTCAGGGGAGAGACGGATGACCCTGTGTGATAGCCTGACAATAGCGTGTAAGCTAATAAACCTGAGCTGAAGCGGACATGATTGACGATCCATACAACCATGGGCATTATAAGGTAATGAGGAGGCTGGGCTTGCCCAGTCCAGTACCTGAGAGGTAGACGTCCTTGTACGAAGTAAATAGAGCCACAGTACGTATGCGGTCAGTCGTATGTATGTAGCAACACGGGGCAAAACATACTACGCGTTTATGGGCATGATAATTGGACGCTGTCAGCAGGCAGCATGCAAGGGAGTGCTGCCATTGGAGCCGCCTGCTTACCGTAGCACCGTGTATACCAACTACTACCTAGCAAGTAGCATTGCCACATGGACGATGCTCGAGATTGGCCCGCAACGCATGGAGGTTCCTGGATGATCGGCAGCGTCTTGGTCAAAGTGCTGCACCCGCGGCCGGACGCAAAAGCCAGCCTGCCACTCCCACCCAGCGGCTGGCACGATGCCTGATTGGCCCTAGATGCCTCTTGTCCTTTTTTTTTGCCTGGCATGCTGCACGGTAATCTATGACATGTCGGCTGATAAGTGCTCCAGACCTTGCCAGCTGAAGTTGTGACCCGACATTCCCAGGATGGCATGGGGGTGCTGTGTTCGTGCAGGCCGTCTACGGAGGAGCACGGCTGATGCAATATCACGAAGAAATTGCAGATGGAGAAGAAAGATGGGGGAAAAAAAGAAGAAGAAAAAGAAAAAGAAAAAAAGAAAAAAAGGGGGTACAACGATGGCGATGCTAGCTGAGCAGACGATGCCAAAAAGGAATGCGGCTGCATCGGTGACGCATCCCGGCAGTAGTTTGTGTGTGTGTGTGTGTCTCTCACTCTCTGTGTGTGTGTTGGCACGCAACGGGAGGAAAATACGAGCAACAACAAGAACAATGAGACGCTCCCAAAGGCAAAGGCTAGCAAAAGAAAAGAAAAGAAAGAAAAAGAAAAAGAAAAAAAAGGAATTATCCTGCTGCGTCAATGGCATCTCAGCAAATGCGGTGCCACCCAATTGCTGTTCTTTGACCCCCCCCCCCCCCTAATAGTTGTTCTGGCCCTACCGGCCATGCGCACATACGAGCCCTGATGCATCACAAGCGCGACCGCAAAAAGCGGGAACTCGTGAGGATGGATTCCAGTATATACAATAGCGCCGCGCTACGGTCGTCGCAACGGCAGCCAGGTGAAAGAAGGGGGGGGGGGGCGAACAAGAGGGCGATGAAAGTGATGCTATCGACGACTATTGATCCCTGTATTGCCTCATCGGGAACGACCCGATCTCGTCCGAGTCATGCTCCGTCACCGCCGTAGTTACTATGGAGATTTCGGCTTGTGGGAACGGAAACAACAAAGGCCATGGGATAAGAGAGAGAGCTTATGGATACCGGTGAGCCGTTGTGTTGATCCACCGTCGCGGCCTCGTTGGCATCAAACTAGGTTTTTCCTTCCTTTTTTCTCTTTTTTTCTATTTTCTTTTTTTCTTTTTTTCAAAACGCCTCGTGCGGCAAAGGCAAAAAGTTTAGGTTAGTTGTATGAGAGAAAGTGGAAGCTTTCGGATGTCTCTCAGCCCAGGCCAAGGGACGTCGGCTTATGGAGCTCTCGCCAGCCAGCCAGCCATCCAGCCAGCCAGCCAGCCAGCACAAAGACCATCATCATGCACATGGAAGCTTTTGCAACGACACGACACCAGCTTGAAGGTTATACGTATATGGTAGGCACCGTTGCCACCGACCGTTGTGCGTCGCGCCACACCCTCATTGCCGAGCTGATTAGCAGGTGGTACAAAAAAACGAGCGAGAAAAAAAAAAATCTTTTGAGTCCTAGATAGAGCGGATGGCGGCAATTGGACCTGTCTTCTCCAAGGTGTCACTGGGCAAATTAGCAAGTGACGCAGAGACTCGTAAAAAAAAAAAAAAAAAAACTGCCCATCATCTGGCACAAGCGCCGCGCTCGCGAGCGACCGCCAAGTTTGATGCCATTGGGGGTCGCGATAGACGACATCGGCAGCGGGCGCCTTTTCCAAAAAAAAAAAAAAGAAAAGAAAAAAACCCCAAAAAAAAAGCCCCGCTGATCATCTCCCAAGGCTGAAAGATCCGCCATAGCGCGCGTGGTCCTTGCGAGCGTCTCTTGGCCAGCCAGTGTCTTTCTCATCGCCAGCCAGCGTCTCATCGCCAGCCAGCGTCTCATCGCCAGCCAGTGTCTCATCGCCAGCCAGTGTCTTTCGGCCTGGCCATCCGAGGAGAGCGCGCATTATCTCTCTGGGTCGAAACGCGCGCCACGACAACACGCCAAAGCCACTCTATACGAGGAATGCAGACTGCTTGACTGAGACATGCAGCCAACAAAGAAGAGCCCAGGACGCTAGCCGGGCTGATAAAAATAGAGCGAGTCTCGTTCGATTGGCTGTCGATACAGCGGCATCTTGGTGGGGGGGGGACAAAGACAATGGCGTTGTCGATCTCAGGTCTTTTTTTCTTTTTTTCTTTTTCTTTAACCGTTTTTCACACACACCCACACACACACACACACTCTCTCTCTCTCTCTCTCTCTCTCTTTTTTTCCCCTGGCCGGGATATGAAGATGAATATCCTGGTTCACAGCGTATCAAGGTTACTTTCTTTTCCTGCGGCTGCAGCGCCAGTCGGAACCGCCATGATAGGTTCAAGATGAAGAGATGATGTGTATCACTTCCATGCCAGCACTGGTGATGATGTCGAGCGAGGGCCCCCCCCCCCCACAAAGCGGAGTGAGTCGAGCCTCTCAGCTGCCAATGTTTCGCAACACTAAAACAATCCTGTCCCAGTCCATGGCCGTCTGCAGAGCAGCGACAGTTTGCGCCGCGGTAGAAGCATGTCGGCGCATGGCTCGCAGTGTCCGGTAGAGCCAGAGACCACTGCCGGATTTCCATGGATTTCCTTGTAATCGGAGAAATACCAGCAATGTCCATGACAACAACTTAAGCGAGGCAAGAAGAATCTGCCCTTGCAAGACTGATTCCTTTCAAGTGGCGTGTAAGACAATGACGGTCGTGTTGCGCGCCGGGGGGGGAAAGGCACGAGGTCTCGCCGTTTTTCCATTGTGTCCATCGGCGAAAGCTGTCCGGTGGATGGCTTGGTTGTGGCTCTCGTGCCGCCAACCGACCGACCAATTCAATTTCACTCGTAGTAAAAATTGCCATTCGTCATTTATACCATCGCATCGACAGGAGAGCGTGAGGTCGGAGTGCGCATTCTTCGAGTCCTTTCTCCGCCGCTCTGGTAGTCTTGGACAGAATGCACGTTTGACCAGACGATAAGCTCATGAAGCCCCCCCCCCCCCCCCCCCCAGCGGTAAGAACAAGGATGTAAATTGTTTCATGTGTTGGATCTAGCGACAAAGTAAGTTCAGCGGTGGAATACAAATGACGTGGGAAGGGGCAGAGGTGAGAGCTACATTTCCTTTGAAGCGGAACACAATCCTAGGGTAGACGTTGAATGAAGGATTCATCACTGCGAGTATAGAGCAATGAATGGCTACAACAGACAGGGCAGCTAATTTGAGTTTTGTGCCTGATCTGTCAAATCTTAACCTCCCAAGACCTACCAATATGATCTCCGACAGTGCCGAGCCAATATGTAGGTTGGCCAACAGGACTGTTAGCACGACTGCCCTGGTATTTTACCAGTAGGAAGTTTGCGTAAAGTCTCAAGTAGAGTCTCAAGTAAAGTCTCAAGTAAAGTCTCAAGTATAGTCTCGAGTATAGTCTCAAGTATAGTCCCAAGTATAGTCCCAAGTATTGTCTCATGCTCCTACGCCGTATTACATACTATCAGAGGCACTCGTAGGAACCAGGTAAAGAAAGGCGACAACTTTGTCATGGTCGCTTCGCCTTTTGGCGTCAATTTACCCGGAAAGGTTTCCCACGTTGTTTGAACAGGCTAATAGAAGACGGTAAAAAAAAAAAAAAAAAAAGGACCGAGAACGTTCTCTTTTTTTCTTCTTCTTGAAGCACTAATTTTTTTTCTCTTTCTGGTCCGGCTTCTTGGCAGCATTAACACGGGACAGGAATTGTCTGCTGTAGGTTTTGGTGGTGGGTGGCGGCGAACCCTCGCTATTACGAGGTGGGTTCCCGGCATCTTTGGCGATAGTGCAGATGCGGGAGGAGAGAAGGAAAAAAAAAAAAACACCAATATTCGCACGAAGCAGTAGTAGCAGGTAGTTCTGCTACTAGGCAGGTGCTACTGCTACATGCTGCACATGGATGGCTTTTCGCCTTTGAAGGAACAAGGTTCAGGCATCTTGGGGAGGAGGAAGAAGAGGAAGGAAGAAGGCAGGGAGGGGAAAGGGGGGGGGTGTTTGTATCCAAAGGCGGTGAGCTGGCCGGTTGACAAGGGGATCGTCAGGTACGGAACCAAGGCAGAGGCAAAGTGGCGCAGGAGGCGGAGGGGCACGGCAGCCACAGCGGCACCTAAAATGGCAGCCACACGGTGCTGCTTTTGCGCCCTTTGCTCACTTGGCCCAAGGTGCCATGGGATGATGGGCTGAGCCGGACCAGCAGAATGAAAACTTTCTGGCATTTGCAAACCAACCAACAAGGGGGGGGGGGAGGACTGTTTGCTTTTCCGCGGCAGGGGGGGGATCTCGCTGGCGAATTTGCTGCGAGCCGCCACAAGACTTGCTCGGCTGGTTGTGCTGGCGGTGGACACAGCGGCTGCAGCAGATGCGGCTGATCGATAGTCGCAGGCAAACAAGGCCGGGCGAAGACGACCCCGAGCCCGAGCCCAGGCCTGGGCTGCTGCAATCCGAGATTGGGATACGGAGTGCCATCGCCTGCGGTTGCACGAAGGAGGGCGGATGGAGGGAGAGGCAGAGGTCACAGGGCGCGCGGTGCCACTGACGCCAGAATGGGGGTCACGATGGGAGTTGCGAATGTCAAACTGGAAGAACAGAAGGGCCTGATTGCCATCTCCTCCGCACGCAGAGTTGCTCGCGCGGCCGTTGTCCTTGGGGATGAGCATCGCCATGCGGCCGCGGAAGAGTTGCAGTCAAAGTGGGAAAACGCGAGGTAAGATCTAACCATGGACCAGACAGTGTTAGCCTCGTTTTAATTTCTTTTTTTTTTCTTTTTTTTTTCTTTTTTTTTCCCTCGTGTTTGGACTCAAAGCCTTTCTTTTTCCCTCTGCCGCCCCCCCCAGCCGCTCGCCATTCGAGCTACTTGATAGGACACAGCTGAGGTCGAAGCTTTCTCTCTCTCTCTCTCTCTCTCTCTCTCTCTCTCTCTCTCTCTCTCCAAAGGGGGGTGGAGATGCCGCCAGCAAAAAAAAAAAAAAAAAAAAAAAAAAAAAAAGCCCAACACCACACACCTGCATGCCGCCCCCCCCCCCCCTACCTCGCCGGCTTTTCGCAAGGGACGGCATCTTGGCGCCAGACGGGGCCGAAAGCACACGCCCTCAAACGCCTGCGAGTCTCGATATTCCAGACCCTGCGGGTCGCGGACAGCGGTCGACGGTTGACTGCGGGCGAGGTAACACATGTAGGGCCATGGCCGGGCTGGACTGGGCTGGGCTGGGCTGGACAAGACATAAGCTTCCATCTTGCTGCGCGCATCCGTTCGGCGCCAGCTGAGAGGGACGCTCGAGTCTAATTACTCGGGCACTGCCCTGGACTCTTGTTCCTTGCAACAAGCCGCTGCGGTCCCTCTTTTGTCTGCGAGTATTGCGGAGCGATTCGCATTGTTATTTTCATCTTTTTCCGTCTCTTCCTCTTGTTCCAACTCGACATACGTCACAGCAGGCCTCTTTATATTTACATACCCTCTGCATCTCGCCTACTCGCAAGGCTGCTCTCAACCACAGCTTGGCCAGGCCTTCTCTCTCTCTCTCTCTCTCTTTTTTTTTTCTTTTTTCTTCTCCCTTTCTTTGTTCGTTGAATCTTGTTTGCTCTATCCCAACTGTGGCCCCGATGGAGCAAAACTTCTACGGGCGACCAGCCGTCGTCCCCTCGGCCGCAACCTCCAGCGCGCCGACGCCTCTTCGCCCTGGGACTCCCAACACGGATGGCGGCCGTAACATGTTTGAGGCTGCTGACTCGGCATCCAACGCTCCCGGAACCGGCACAAACCCCTTTGTGAGCCCCGACGCCTCGAGGCCTGCCTCAAGCTTTGACTCCTCCAGCGGCGGTGCCCCCTACGAGGAGCGTGGCCAGCGATATTTCCACTCGCGGCTGGTCAAGAAGGGCGAAATCGAGAAGCCCTGGCTGAACAAGGTCGACCCCAAAGAGAAATGGGTGACTATCCTGCCCCTCATTGGTATTCTCGTCGGCCTGGGCATTTCCGGCTTCTTGGTCTGGGACGGTCTTCGCAGCGTCGTTCACCACACTTACTGCCCAGTCTTGGATGATGACTTTAGCAACGGGCTCGATCCTAGCATCTGGACCAAGGAGGTGCAGATTGGTGGCTTTGGGTAAGTGTCTTTGGGGTTTTTTTTCTTCTTCTCCTTCTTCTTCTCCCTCTCTCTCTTCTTTTTCTTTTAGAGGGGTAGGGGTTAAGCTTAGGTTGTCCAACAATTATTTGCTAATGCGCGTCCCCAACCCAGCAACGGTGAGTTTGAACAGACCACTGGCGGCGATGGAAACGTCTATGTTGAAAATGGCCATCTCTTCATCAAGGCGACTCTCCAAGATGCCAACCTCGTTGAGAAGAACAGCATCATCGACTTGCTCAAAGACGGCACCTGCACCTCCAAAGACTACTACAGCTGCGTCGCCGCTACCAACACCACCGCCGGCAATTCTAGCATCGTCCCGCCGACCCTGTCCGGCCGCATCAACACGTTCAAGGGAGCGAAAATCAAGTACGGCCGTATTGAGGTTACCGCAAAGCTGCCCGTGGGCGACTGGCTGTGGCCCGCGATTTGGATGCTGCCTGTCAATGATACCTATGGCCCCTGGCCTGCCTCCGGAGAGATTGACATTATGGAGTCGCGCGGCAACAACCACACCTACGGTCAAGGCGGCAACAACATTGTTTCGTCCGCCCTGCACTGGGGTCCGGACCCGGCCAACGACGCTTGGTGGAAGACCAACAACAAGCGCAAGGCCCTGCACGCGACCTACGGCTCGGGATTCAACACCTACGGCCTGGAGTGGTCGCAAAAGTATCTCTTCACCTACGTCAACAGCCGGCTGCTTCAAGTCACCTACACCAACTTTGACAGGCCCATGTGGGATCGGGGCGGGTTCCCGGACTCCACCTCCAACGGCACCAGGCTGGTCGACATCTGGAGCCAGACTGGCCGTTACAACACCCCATTCGACCAAGAGTTCTATCTCATCATGAACCTTGCCGTCGGCGGCACAAACGGCTGGTTCGAAGACGGCCAGTCCGGCAAGCCTTGGCTGGACCACTCGCCCAAAGCGCCAAAGGACTTTTGGGAGGCTCGCGATTCCTGGTACCCCACCTGGACGCAACCTCAGATGGAGGTCAGCCGCGTTGTCATCATGCAGCAATGCGATGGCAACGAGGAATTGTGAGCAAAAAAAAAAAAGGCTTTTGCGGAGATTTTTTTTTTGTTTTTTCAATTCATCCTGGTCTAAAATTTTTTTAATCGTGGGGAGAGGAGAATAGGGCATCATACGTAATCATAGACACGAAGGTGGAGGGAATGGTGTGTGCAACTCTTGTTTGCAAATTCTTTTATTATTATTATTATTAGGTATACCTTATGCAGGCAAAGGGGATCTTGATCGATCGGGGGGGAGTGAAGATGGTATTAGCGATGTTGCTGCTACATAGGTATTATAGGGATGGATGGTATCTTTTGGCTATTAGATGCGCAAGATGGGTCAAACGGCGTCTGGAATGAATATCCTCTGCTTTTTTTTAATATATATATATATAAACAATTAATTTTTTTCTATCAAGATTACCATTGTTGTATTCTTGTGTGTTATGTTGGCGGATGTTGACCTTTGGTGGTTTGGTGGAAGCAAAGGCCTATCTATGTATTGCTGACAAACAGCAATCTTCAACCGATATTTACACTTTCTAGAAGAAGAACAAAGGCGTCTTTTGTCAACAGATGACGAGTTATATTTCGTTCTCTTTTTTCTTCTTTTTTTCTTCTTTTCTTCTTTTTTTTCTTCTTTTTTTTTCCTTCTTTTTTTCCCCCTTGCATATGAATAATTGGACGTCCCTGCATGCATATACCAAGGTTGCACGGAGCCTCTTTCATTATCATTATTTTTTAATTAATTTTTTAAAAATTTTTTATTTCAATTTCTTCAATTTTTGTTTCTAAATTTTCAATTATTTTAATTTCAATTTTTTTTCAATTTCAATTTTTAAATTTTTCAATCTTAACATTTCTCCCCTTCTCTTCCCATCGTGGGGGGGGGGGGGGGGGCAAAACTACCAAATACCAAATAGGTACCTAGTAGGTAGTTAGAACCAACACATGCCTGCAAGGTCTAGATGCCTGCCCTGCGCACTACAGTAGTATTAAGGTAAGTAAGGTAAATGTATATATGTACATGTACACTGTACATACCTGCTAGAGTACTTATGACACGGGTATGGATGGTGCATGAAGCTGAAAACAGGGATATAGATAAGGCTGAAAATGCAAAGTCCGCTTTTTTTTTTTTTTTTTTTTTTTTTTTTTGCTTTTTTATCATCTCATACGGTAATTATCATCATCATCATCATCATCATCATCATTCTTATTTATCCCCCCCTTTTTTTTTTCTTGGTCGTTTTAGTTTTGAACCTGCGGCCGGTCTGACCCCTGTTACCCTGAGAAAAAAAAAGTCAATGTTTGTCGAGTCTATGGAGTAACTCTCTGGTAGGATTTTGGCCTTTTCAACCCCCCCCCCCCTTGTCCATTGTCCCTTGTTCCTTGTCCCTTGTTCCTTTGTATATCTGCATCGATATCTTACAATGGATTGATTGTATCTGAGACCTGCATTATCGTTCGTCTTACCGCTGCCGAGCAATCCATCGACACCGCCTATGCACATACATGAGCCATGATGTGACGGCCGCCAACCAGATGATGATGAGATTACTGTACTGCTGGCAGATGTGTAGATATCTAGCCGATCATTCTTTTGGCGGCTGAATCTTTACTCTTTAGTGCATAGTTCCATGAGATACTAGCTACCAGGAGAAAGGGGCGTGCAATGTGTGTGTGTGTGTGTGTGTGTGCGTGCGCGTGTGTTGGGGATATCTTCCGACTGGTTGCAGTAGCTCTTCTTTTTTCCCTTTATTATTATTAGTATTATCATTCTTATTAGTATTAGTATTAGTATTAGTATTAGTATTATTATTATTATTATTATTATTATTATTATTATTATTATTATTTTGGCTCTCTCTTCTGCAGCTGCAGAGAAACTTCAATACTCTCGGCGACTACTGTTAGTTCCCTTCCCCCCCCCCCCCCCCTCTCGGATATGTACTAACTAACTTTGCTGCATCTTATCTATAGGCTTACATACATATATACATACATACATACCTGTGTGGTCTTACCTATGGGCCGGAAAGGACGGCGATGCATGAACACGTTTCAATGCGCTAGGATTCCCTTTTTTTTTTTTTTTTCCCTTTTTTCCTTTCCTTTTCTTTTCTTTCTTTTCTTTCTTTTTTTTTTTTTTTACAAGGGGCTTTCCCAACGAACACTTGGACGCGAGCACGGAGAACACGTATACGATATACTACTAGCACTATGTAGATACGAGTACATTATTACCCGCCCGTCAGGGCTCGCATGGAGAAGAATGGACCCCCAGCGGCTATATTATGTGACTTGAGTTGTTTTTTTAGCGAATTCAATAAACGCAGCCACAACGGAGATGCTTTCATGCTAACCATGCCTGAGCTGAAGGAGGGTCGCCGGGCTACGGTGACGTTTTTTGATGGCCAATGTGTTCTCTTGGCGGGTAGCACAGCATGGGGGCATCTGACCGAGCGTTGACAAGTGCAATTGTGGCGAGAACCATCGAGTTTTGGCGTGGTTAATCCGGTGATGGTTGGCCCCCCCCCTTATCTTCCTACTACCGTACTGTACGGTACATAGGTAGTAGCTAGCACTACTACTAAAGGCGTCTGGGCTAATATTACCTAGCAGGACGGATATGTAGGAGCGAGTGCCGGCTAATAAGGCTGCTGCAAGGGCATGGAGATGAGAGCTGCCTGTTACTACGCACTACTACTACTACTACTCTAACTACTACTACTACTACTACTACTACTACTACTACTACTACTACTACTACTACTACTACTACAGGTGAGCAGCACTATTTAGCAAGCTATCCCAGATGGCTGCGTTTTGGCAAAAAAGTCCAATCTTGTCTTGGTTGGTGTTGGACGGCCAAGTTTTTTTTTTTTTGCAAGGGGGCGGCTGATGCAGTCTCTCATGACAGACCGTGTGGCTTCCTTGGCTGATGGAAAGAGGAAGATTGCCGTGGCGTCGTCTCTATACGGGCACATGGCAGCCGCATGGGAAAAAATAAATAAATAAATAAATGGAAGGCAATCAAATGTTCCGTGGAGGAGTGAGGCGCCGCAGGACGCACGAGGCCCGTATTTTTGCGGGAGAAGCCACCTCTGAAATACATACGTAGGCTTAAACATGCTAGCCGTAGTACTGGGTAGGTAGTACCAAAGGCACGTAGGATGCGTCGTGATGATAAGGTTGTATGTTTACGGAGTATGGCAAGGTCCACGGCCTTTGTACGACGGATTAGACTGCCTAATTAGTTCGAACTCGTATAGAAGATGCATGTACGTGTATATACTCGTATGTATGTATGTATGTATGTATGTATAATACTCCATAATCTGAACAACAATACAGAGTACGGAGTGCTGTATCCGTAGCCTGAACGGTTTATACGAATAGGTAGCCCATTGTGTGTGTGTGTGTGTGTGTGTGTGTCTGATGCTTCTCACAGGGCCCTTTCATACAACCCCCCCCCCGGGTCTCTTTGTTCGGCTGGTGGCCACGTGCACACAAATCCGATAAAGTTGATTTGCAGACTTTGAACAAAAATAAATAAATAAATAAATCAGGCTGATGGAATTGTGCCCCCCCAAAGATATGGTCTTTGTGTGGGAGACACACAAACACAAACATATTTTTTTTTTAAAAATAAATAAATAAATAAATAAATAAAATAAATAAATAAATAACAAAAGAGGTCAGTCGAGAGTCGAGACCAATGTCAACGCATGTTCGCAAACCAGAAACGGAGAATTTTGCCCACCCAGAAAAAAAGTGGAAATACGAAGCCCCGCCGATGCAGATGCCCAAAAATAGCCCTTTCCCATGCTGCCCATTGTATGGAGTACGTACTACTATTACCTAAGGCAGCTCAGGTACCTGGTAGTACATAGCAGTTGCTAGGTTACGGTAGCACGTTAGTAGTACCAGGACGTACCTGTAGGCGCAAAAAAAAAAAAAAAAGCAGCGCTCAGCCCCCCCCCCCCCCCGGTTTATGTACATATACAGCCCATCTGATTTGCGGGTTGGAGGTTGGCGCGCTCGCCTCCCGCAACCACAGGCTGTCATGGGGACGGTGCCTGTGGCCGTTGCGATTGGGAGACTTTTTGGGCCTCTTTTTTTATCTTTTATTTCATTCTTTATCTTTTATCTTTTATTTCATTTCATTTCATTTTTTTTTTTATTTTTCCCAAATTTTTTTTTCGTTGATGCGCTGTTGCGGTGGCGCCCGTCCGACCGTGCGTCTGTGGCTGTCCTGAATCTGGCGTGCAGGTTTTTTTTTTTTTTTCCTGGTGCGGCTGCCGTCGAGGGATCCATCCAATCAAGGCATCAGGAACCATGTCAAAGGTCCAGCCCATTCGATGCCGTTATCTTTCGAGGGCTTGACGACATGGGCTCGAGCTACATACACGCGTTATCGAACGGGCGGTGCGCTGTCTCTTGTTTCTGGCTGGCCGATCCGTCTTTTTTTGCAAAGCTTCCATCAGCGCCTGTGCGTGCACAATAGAGTTTAGCTTAGCAGATAGAGTGCAGTAAGAACCCATGTAACTGGAGCCTATACGGAGCCTATACGGAGCCCTGTCTGTCTGTATGTATGCGCTAATCTCGCTAGCGGCACAGATTACAGAGCATCTTCCGATACGCTCTCTCTCTCTCTCTCTCTCTCTCTCTCTCTCCCGCGCCATCTTTGGTAGTGGCACATATGTGTGCTACAGCACTTATTTACTGTATGTAACCTTTGCTGCGCGCCGATAAGACGGAGGCGTTACTGCCGGGAGACACAAAAAAAACAGAAAGAAAGAAAAGGAAAGAGCCTGGACCCAAGCAGCAGTAGCACGAATGCTCCGATCCGGAGCCGCGGACTGTGTATCAGCCACCCCAATGGCGGTGCGTATGTTGTTGGAGTTGCAATTTTTTTTTTTCGGTTTCTAAATGCGCGCTAGACAACCGCCTTCATCGCCGCTTTAAGGACCCCCCCCCCCCTTCCTTTGGCCGGCCCTAATTAACTTTCTTTGTTTCCCCCCCTCCCCCCCACTCAAGGTTTGCGTTTTTCTGCCGGTTTTTTTTTTCATGTTGCTAAATGCACGCCCCCCCCCTTCCACCTCTCTTCACGGCCCACCGCCTTACATACAAGTAAGTAATGGATGGACTTGGGAAGTTGCACCCCAGGCGAGCGATTCGCCGAGGAAAACCAGAGGAGGCGGGCACGGACTGGATCCACCCCTGGAAACGAAGCCAAAGTGCACAAAAGATACAAAAAAAAAAAAAAAAAAAAAAAAGCAGCCATACAGTAGCAAGCAAATATCCATCCACCTGAGAGTCGCCCTTGTCCCCAGAAGCTGCGTGTCGTCGCCATTGGTATCGAGAAGCCGTCGAGGATTCCAGCTCTCAGCCGCCCGCTCGAAGCGCTGCGGGCTGCGTCGCGTCGAGCGTTGAGCGGGGAGAAACACGTCCGGATTACTGGCACTAACAAAGACGCTGGACTGGACTGGCTTTTCTCTGGACACGAAATCCACAGCCATTGTCACCATACCGGCGGCTGGTTTGGGAAAATGGGGGGGCAAATCTGTGGCGCATTGTTTTCGCGCGGGAGAGCAAAACATGGAAAAGGGCTAATTTTTTTTTCTTTTTTTTTTCTGCTCGTCTGCCGGATGGATGATGGAAAAAAAAAAAAAGGCTGTATTCGCCAGCGTGTCAAGGGGGCCGAAACTGGCGCTGGCATTCGCGACATACGGAAAAGCATAAACGAGCTGCCGCTTGCAGGAACAGCGACAAGGCAAGGCACCCAAAGTGTTCGCGGCTAGGCCCGGGGGGGGGGGGAGACCAGCTGGGCCGGTCCAATGTCAGTCATGATGGATATTCGCCCGGATTGCTGAGCAAGGGTGTGCGTCGTCACGGAGTGGCACAAAATGGCCTGCTGCTACTACAACTGGATTGCATTCTTGGCTCGAGGAAATCGTGGGCGCTGTCTGGTGCCGGGGCCCATGTATTATTTGGGAATCGTCTTCTCACAAAGGGCTTTCTTTGTCGTCAAGGGAAAGCGTCTCCGCCAGCTTGGTCCGGAATCGTTCACAACCTGGTTTGCCTCGCTGGTGACGGATCTCTCTCTCTCTCTCTCTCTCTCTCTCTCTCGCCAGGAGGGAGGAGTCTTTTGCTTTTTTTTGCCGCCCGAATATTGGGCAACCGAGCCCTACTAGCCGGATCTCCCTTCTCCTGGTCGCCGGCCCATTGGCCCGTTTCCCCTTCGCTTTCGTGGCATCCCTACTGCCAAGGGAGTGCTGTATGCTGCCGCTTGGCGTGGCGTTCCAAGAGCGGAGGCCATTTTCCCATCAGCTTGCTCTTGTTCCTCGACATTGCCCACTCCTACTGCAGCAATGCATGCACCTTGGCGCAGAAAAGATGCAGCTTGTTGCGCCTACTATTATTACTATCACTACTAGTACGATACAGCAGTAGCACAACCTTGCACGGCCAAACCACACCCCCCCCCCCCCCCCCCTTTTCCCCGAAGGCCTGGTGTTGACCAAACTCTGTTGTCCCTCTTCCTTTCGGCTCTCACTCAGCTGGGCTGTCCAGGAGGTGCTGCTTTTGCCCACCATGCGCGCGCACACCAGACCGAGAGATCGAGCGGAAGCCACCGATCGGGATGCTTTTGGAAACCTGGCCCGTCAAGTACATGGTCTTTGGGCTGCCACAGGCCCTGGCCTGATCTCGTCCCTGGCCCATCATCCGGCGATTGCATTTCCCTCGTCTGCGGCGGCCTTGCTTCACTCCCCCACCCTCTCTCTCTCTCACCCTCTCTCACCCTCTCTCTAATCATACTTCTTCACGTCGTCCCACCTCTTTATCATCTCCTCCTCCCTCCTGTCCTTCCCCTCAATTCATCAGGGCCTGCAGGTGTTGTGCACTCGGCCGATATCACATAAACTCGAACAAGGTCTTCGGGCATTGCTTTCGTTCCGGTCCACACCACACCACACTGCACTCACTCGCTCACTTACAGCTGCTCTCTTCTCAACGCCGCTCGTTACCGGAGGGAGCCCTGACCTTGTCGCCTCGGGGGCCTCCTCTCTTTGCATTGCGGGCAGCTTATAATACCAAACTGCGCGCTGCCTGTTTTTTGTGGATGACAGTCACTTACACGCGGCATATCCATCTGAACTGCCCACCGTTATCTTTGCTAGCGGATATATCATTCATTCATTCTTTTTCTTTTCATTTCCTTTCATTTCTTTCATTTCTTTTTTTTCCTTTTGGAAAAGGATATCCGATAAGCTCGTTTCTCTCCCCTAGCTAAGAGAGAGAGGGCTTGGGGCTCGAATAAGCTCATTGCCTGGGGGAAAGGCACCTCCTCTCTTCGCGGCATCTTTCAGATCACACCCACATCCTTCAAAATGGGTCTCGGAAGCTACTTCAAGGCGAGCACCAAAAAGGCTGAGCAGGAGCCGCCAGCGCCGCCGCCGCCGCCGCCAGCAAAGCTGGTTCCTCCTCCTCGATTACAGAACGAAGCGCGGCAGTCGGTGATGTCGGAAAAGCCTCCGTCGTCCACCTCCGGCAATGAGATGGAGCTCCAGCCTCCTACTCCCAGATTTCACTCCCGACCGCAGTCCAGCTCCGGCAGGTCTACTCCGTCCGTGCAGAGCTCAATGTTCCTGGATGATATCAAACATGAGGTCATGGTCAACTATTTGTATCAGCAGCAATGTTCTCAGCTCTGGGTCAGCGACGGATCCGGCGAGATCGAGGGAGTCCTGCTTCGCAAGGCCCGAGGCCACTACATGGCCTGCCCCCCCCAACTTGCCAACTCTCCCTTCGCCTTGGCGTGTGCCGCTCTCAACGTTCAGTGCGCCATGACTGTCAATTCCCGCGTCATCAAGACTTTCTTGCAATGGTCTCCCGACGCCGTTGATGTGCCGCTCATGAACGGCTTGCGTGTGCAGATTCTGCCCACGGTCGACGACCTGCCACGCGCTCGCAAGTACCAGTTTGCCGCCTTTGTCGCGTCGGAGGGCCTCCTCGTGGTCTGGGACGATGACGCCCTTCATCTGGTCGCACGCGCCAAAGCCATCGAATCCGAGCTGATGGAGCTGGTCTGGAAGGCCGGCAACACCGAAGAGGAAGACAGCGACGAGAAGAGAGGCCAACCTGCCGCCGAGGTTGAAATCGACGAAGAGAGCGGTGAGATCAAGCCGGAGAAGCGACCTATCCACCTCCAGAACACGGTTCTCGTGTCGCTCACCCTGGCTCTGGTCACCGTCTCTCTCGGCGCCGCCTGGAGGCAGCTCGCCATTGAGGTTTCCGTCGACAATGGCTATACGCGCCTTGCCCTCGTCGCCCTGGCTCCAGTTCAGGTGTTCTTCACCCTCTTCTTCGCGCAAGTCATTATTGGCTGCCTGGCTCAGATCTTCGGTCCCATCCGTCAGCTCACCATCAACTCCAAGTTTTATTCCGCCCGGCCTCCGCCGCGTCTGCAGACCGCCATTCTCCCTCACGTCACCATCCAATGTCCCGTCTACAAGGAAGGCCTGGCAGGCGTCATCATGCCCACTGTCAAGTCTATCAAGCAGGCCATGTCCACCTACGAACTCCAGGGCGGCTCCGCAAACATGTTCATCAACGATGACGGCCTGCAGCTGATTTCTGAAGAGGATCGCCTGGCCCGCATCGAGTTCTATGCCGATAACAGCATCGGTTGGGTTGCTCGCCCGAAGCACGGAGAGAACGGCTTCACCCGCAAGGGCAAGTTCAAGAAGGCTTCCAACATGAACTTTGCCCTCATGATCTCCTGCAAGGTGGAGGAAAAGCTTCAGGCGATTGAGCGCACCCCCGAATGGAGCCAGAACGACGAGGCCATGGCCTATGAGGACGCTCTCAAGGAAGTTCTCGAGGCTGACGGCCGCGCCTGGGCTGATGGCAACATTCGCATGGGAGACTACATCCTGCTCATCGACTCTGATACTCGTGTCCCCGCCGACTGCTTGCTCGATGCCGTTTCCGAGATGGAGCAATCTCCCGACGTCGGCATCATGCAGTTTTCTTCCGGCGTCATGCAGGTTGTCCATACCTATTTCGAGAACGGCATCACCTTTTTCACCAACCTCATTTACTCCGCCATTCGATACACGGTGTCAAACGGCGACGTGGCGCCCTTTGTCGGCCACAACGCCATTCTTCGTTGGTCCGCCATTCAGCAGGTCGCGTACCAGGACGAAGACGGATACGACAAGTTCTGGTCGGAAAGCCACGTTTCGGAAGACTTTGACATGTCGCTACGTCTGCAGTGCAATGGCTACATCATCCGCCTGGCCGCCTGGGCCGGCGAAGGCTTCAAGGAGGGCGTCTCTCTGACTGTCTACGACGAGCTTGCCCGATGGGAGAAGTATGCGTACGGCTGCAACGAGCTTCTGTTCCACCCCATCCGAACTTGGCTCTGGCGCGGCCCCTTTACTCCTCTGTTCCGCCGCTTCCTCTTTTCCAACATCCGCTTTACCTCCAAGGTTACCGTCATCTCCTACATTGGTACCTACTACGCTATTGGAGCCGCTTGGATCCTGACCGCCATCAACTACTTCGTCGTGGGTTGGTTCAACGGCTACCTGGACAAGTACTACGTCGACTCGTGGCAGGTCTGGTTCTCCATCATCATTGTGTTCAATGGCCTCGGCAACGTTGCTCTGGCCGTCATGCGTTACCGAGTTGGCGAGCGTGGTTTGCTCTATTCCCTGTTTGAGAATTTCATGTGGACTCTCATGTTGGCTATTTTCCTTGGCGGCCTATCGCTCCACGTCAGCCAGGCCCTGTTGGCTCACATGTTTGAGATTAACATGACTTGGGGGGCCACCAGCAAAGAGGCCGAGTTTTCCAACTTTTTCATTGAAGTTCCCAAAGTTTTGAAGAAGGTTAGTCAATTTCAGTGTTTTGCTTGCTGTCTTGTTCGAGGGCGCGTTTTGCTGACTTGTATTCTCCCTCGCCCTTAGTTCAAATTCTCCATGATTTTCGCCCTGATATTCATTGCCGGCATGATCATCCTTGCTCAGGCACCGTTCGTCCCTTACGACTGGCAAATCAAGGACTTCGTCGCCATCCTGCCCATGTCCACTGTCGCTGCCAGCCACTTCCTTCTGCCCCTTGCCTTGAACCCTGCCCTCATGACCTTTTCATGGTAATCGACGCGCAAGTATCGACACCTACAAATATTGGACACATACAAATATACCACAGGCAACCAAAAAAACAAAACCAAAAAAAAAAAACAGTATAGACGGGATTGGTGTTTTTTTTTTATTTGATTTGATTTACCTGGCGGGCAAGCATACGCTATATATGCATTCTCATTCTTCATTCCATTCCCACAAAGGGGAATGGATCAAGCTTGTCTGTGGCCTTTTTTGCTTTTTCGGCTTTATTCCCACTTTGACACATGGCCTTGGTTGCACACGCTTAATCCTACGTCATCACTGTTCATCATGTTTTTAGACTTTTAATATTAATTACCGGACTACTGGTAGGGTTTTTTTTTTTTTTTTTTTTTTTTTTTTTTTTTTTTGGAGCGCTGGGGCCTACAGTGCTGGGAGGTTTGGGGTGGAAATCATTCACGACGAGTACGAGGAAACTTGGGGGGGGACATGACGGGTACGAATCCAAAGGTATTTGAGAGGATGAAAATCACGGTGGTGTGTAGTCTATGGTGATGCTAGTTGCGTATAGTATAGCATCGTATAGTATCATGGGATAATATGCGCAATTATTCCCTTTAGAATGGCAATGTTGTCTTTTTGACGTAACATGATCGGTCCAAATCTGTGTCGTGATTTAAAAAAAAAAAAAAAAAAAAGGTCAATTTAATACATATCTGAGAGAGACAGACAGACGGCAAGACTTAGAAAACGTCCTATATTGATTGATAGCTCGACAACAAAATCTATACGAATCATGTATCAATTCCCAAAAGACAACAAAAAAAAATCTATCTATATGCCAAAAAAAAAAAAAAAAAACGCCTCTATACCCCTTTCATTCATCAATTTGTGACTTCCAAGGTCGTATAATGATCCCCCCCCTCCCACATCACATCATCTCATTCTATCTATCCAGTCTCGATAACACGCAAAGCTCTACCAGACGCTAACACGCAGAGTTCACAGTAACCTCAAAACCAAGCTCTAACACTCCTTCAAAATGAGAAAAGAAAAAAAGAAAAAGACCAAAAAAAAAAATTCAAAACTTTTCTCAGCTGAGTGACCAATAAAGGCACCGACCCCCCCCCTTTTTTTTTTAGTCCGCCTCATCGTCAGTATCAGGGGGGTGGGGGGTTCCCTTGGGGCTGTTGAGCCACTCAATGTGTCTCAGACGGCGGCGGACCTCTCGCTCCTTGAGCTCCTTCTTGGTCATCTTCTTCTTCTTTCTGGCCTTGAACTTCAGTTCGCCATTGTCCTCGACACCAGAGTTGACGGCGCTGCTGACAACTGAGCTGGCCGCCGTGCTTGTAACGCCGCTTCCGGGACGGCTGTCCTCGAAGCGGCCGAGATCGACGGCGGCTGTGCCGCGCTGGGCGACTCGTCCGTCGTTGACGTGCCACTGCTCAGAGCAGAGAGCACCGACAAACTCTTCGTTGTGGGAAATCAGGATGACGCCTCCCTTGAATTCTCGAATAGCCACAGCCAGACCGCCGAGAGAGTCTCGGTCCAAGAAGTTGGTAGGTTCGTCCAGGACCAACAAGTGGGGATTGTTCCACATGGCACCGGCAATGACTACCTTGACTTTCTGACCGCCAGAGAGCGAACCGATTTCGTTATGGTTGGCAATATCGGGGTCGAGGCCAAGATCCTCAAAGTGCTTGGAAATGACAGATGGCTGAAGCTCACGGTATCCAAGACCCTCACGAGATGCCTCGTGGTCGTCAAACTCTTGAACCAGCTTATCAAAGCCCAGTTCCAGCAGAGTTTCACGGGAAATCATGGTGTTGTATTTGGGCAGGGTCGCACGCCATTTACTGAATGGGAGTTAGTCTCACAGAAAAGCATGCATCAAAGGGGGAGAGAGAGAGAGAGAGAGAGAGAAGAGAGTGATTGTACTTACACTTCGTATTGAAAAGTCTTCTTGTATTTTTGACGACCAACAAGCGCCTCAATCTGCTTGGCAGGCTTTCCGTCCTTGAGGTCGATGAACTTGTCCATCTGCTCACGGTCCTGGTCTGACAAGGCACGGGTCTGCTTCATGTGGACTTCGCGGTCGTCGCCGTGCTGGTATCGCCACTGCAGATATTGGTTGGGCGTCTTCTCGAGGTGCATCTCGACGTGTTCCAATGCATGCTGCTTGATGTAACCGATTCGAAGGTTGGGATGCTTCTCGACCTTGCCAACGGTGGGGATGGTTTCGCCGGTGAGCAGCTTGATCAGGGTAGACTTGCCGGCGCCGTTGGGTCCGATGATGGCCACTCGCGAAGACAGAGAGAGGGAGCAGGAGACGTCCTGGAGGGAGGGCTTGGGAGCCTTGGGGTAGGTGTAAGAGACGTTGCTCATGCGGATGATGGCGCGGGTCTGGGACTTGATGCCGGTGAGAATGCCGGGAGGAGGGAACTTGAACTGGACGTTGGATGCCGACAGGGTATAGTAGCTCTTGGCCTCCGGGCGGAGCTTGACGAATGCGGCAAGGTTACCCTTGTAGCATGCGAGTTTCTTGTTGGGCTCGTAGTGGTAAATGTCGGTGGTGACGTTGTCCAGGAATCCAGAGTCGTGAGACACGATCAGGCTGGTGATGTCGGGGTGCGACTTGAGGTAGTTTTCGAGCCACGCAATGTTCGCGACATCCAGGTGGTTGGTGGGTTCGTCCAAGAGGAGGACGTCGGCGCCCTTCAGCATGGCTCGGGCCAGGGCAAGCTTCATCTTCCAACCGCCAGAGAGTGAGCCGACCCTCTGAGCCTGGCGACCCTCGGGTCCGTCGGTAAAGCCAAACTCGAGCAAAACGGAGGAGATGTGCTCCGTTCCCTGAGGGCCGATCTCGGGATCCTTGGAAACAAACTCGAGAATGCTGATGTCGGCGTCTTCGCCTTGGTTGTGCTCGACGTAGTAGGTGCGCAAGACGTCCTGGGGGGGGAAGCCCTCCAGCTTGCCGCCGGCGATGGCCTTCATGAGGGTGGACTTGCCAGCACCATTGCGGCCGCAAAGGCCGTACCTGTGGCCCTTGAGGAGTCGCAGGTTGGTGTGGGAGAGAAGCAGCATGCCGCCGTAGGCCAGGGAGAAGTCGGCGTTGACAATCTCGACCTCGCCATCGTCCTCCTTCTCGGGAACGCCATATCGGCGCTGGTCCTCTTCCAGGTAGTATTGCTGGACCGCGTCGGCCACCTGCTGGGCGCCGACGCTCTGCAGAAAACTCTCGAGGTAAGGCGCAATCTTGGCAGAGATCCGGCCGACGTAGCGATAGTTGACGTCGGCGGCAACCATCTCGCCGATGTAGGCCTTGGCAAGCCTGTATGTCTCGAGCTGCGCTGTCGGCGCATTGTGCTTCGCGACCTGCTCATCGAGAAGCTTGGCAACGTCGTCGGCGGTGGTTCGTGCGATAATGTCCTTGTCGTTGCCCATGGCCTTGACCATGGTCGCGAGGGCTCGTTCCGCAATCTCCCGCACCTCGGGGAGAGAGGCGCGGTCGCAGACAGCCTTGACACCAGGCGTCAGCTTGGGGAGGAAAGTTCTAGCCTCGATGGGGTCGTGGACGAGCTTGGTCAAGTTCTCGACGATGACGACGGTTTGCCTCAGGACCTCCTGCGAGGTGGTGGGAGTGTTGAGAGACCGCTCAAGAAAGGGCGTCAGCAGGGCCAGCACGGGGGACGTGACCACGGCCACAAAGGTAGTCTGTGACAAGGCGTGGATGGCTTTCTGGAGGGTCTGGGGGGAAGGATGCTGCATGGTGTCGACAAGCAGGGGGATCCGAGGGGCGACATCGTCGTTGGACAGGAGCGTCGTGAGAGAGTTCATCGTCTTGACGGCCTGCTTCTCCACTTCGGCCTTGAGGTCGTGCATGCCGCCCTCGACGATGGGGATCAGGCCAGCGAGCTTGGCGCCCATGGCCTCACGAAGCACGTCCTTCTCGGCAGCCTCCTCCTTGGTGCTGCCGACCACGATCTGGGCCTTGTCGGCCATCTTCTGCAGCATGAGGTAGGCTCCCACGGTGCCCTGCCACTTGCCCGTCTTCTTGCC
Organism: Trichoderma cornu-damae; assembly: GCA_020631695.1. NCBI lineage: Eukaryota > Fungi > Ascomycota > Sordariomycetes > Hypocreales > Hypocreaceae > Trichoderma > Trichoderma cornu-damae. The sequence continues at coordinate 3,369,455 of CM036091.1, forward strand.
GAGATACTGCGTCAGGACCGGCAGCAGGCCAACGACCAGAGCCTCGGCGCTGAGGTTGGCGAAGAGGGCGTCGAGGCCGTATTGGGCAGCCTCGCGGACGACGGAGCCCTTGTCGGCCAGGGCATCCAGGGCACAGGAGACGGTGCCGGCATCTTGGACCAGCAGCACGACCTCGCTCAGGGACTCTTTCGGGGGGAAGCGCTCAAAGATGGCGCCCAGCAGGTTCTGGCTGCTCTCCCTCCGGAGCCCGCTCTTCTTATCGGCAGCCGCCTTCTTGAGCTCCGCGAGGATGCCGTATTGGGTCAGGCCGACGGATCCGACCGAGTTGAGGAGCAGTTCGCAAAGGCCGTAGCAGGCATCGACGGACGCGGCGGACGTCTGAGCGGTGAAGATGGTATTGAGGAAGGCCGCGACATCTTGTTGTGATGGCGGGGGAGGGGCTTCTTTCGACACCACAGTCGGGAGGCCCGACGGCGGCGAAACCGGGTGAGGCATCGCAAGTGTTTTTTTTTTTTTTTTTTTTTTTTTTCTCTTTTCTTCTCTCTCTGTTTTTTTTTTTTTTTCTCTTTCTTCTTCTTCTTTTCTTTTTGGGAGTCCTGCGTTTCCGTCTCTTCCAAATCAAGAGGGCAAAAGGGGGAGAAGAAGAAGACGGAAAGGGACAGAAGAAAAAAAAAAAGAGAGAGAGAGAATCCCCCAGAGCAAAGAGTCTCAGCCGCAGAAAGAGCCGTGCTATTGACCAAGTCTGGGGAGAGTTAAAAAAAAAAGAAGAGGGAAAAAGGAAAACAGAGATATTTATTGCCCAGGGAAAAGGGAAAAAAAAAATTTAAAAAAAGATTTCAAAAAAAAAAAAAAGAGGAAAAGAAAAGGAAGCCCAGCCAGTACGAGGAGGCTGAAATAGGCTTTGGGTCCTCCCGCAGAGGCCTGAAATGGGACCCCCCCCCCCCCTAAAGTTACCCATTAGCAGCCACTGCACTGGTTGGCTTCAGAGCCTAAATTTTTTTTTTTTTTTGTCGGGCGGGATCGAAAAATTCTCTTATCTGCCCCCCCTTATCTCTCTCTCTCTCTCTCTCTCTCTCTCTCTCTAGCTTTATGCGAAATTTATGGCCGCGTGCCGAAAACTTATTATTACACGTGCGGCTGACGTTATCACCGCTTCCGAACTCTCCACGTGGGCCATCCCGAGCCTCATCTTTGGACGGCACAAAAAATCGCTTGACAAAAATTGCGACTGGCCTCGGCTCATGAGGGAGTATAAAAAAAAAAAAAAGTAAAATAAAAAAGTAAAAAAAAAAAAAGTAAAAAAGAAAAGTAAAAAAAAAAGTAAAAAAAAAAAAAAAAAAAAAGGTAAAAAAAAGCAAAAAAAAAAAAAAAATGGCTCGCTTGAAGCAATCAACTGGCGGATCTTTAATCCGTGGCAGAAGCTTTGCATGTTTTGCATTCACATTCCCATTCCCATACAAACAATGACCCAAAGAAGAAGAAGAAGAAGAAGAAGAAGAAGAAGAAAAGGGTGGGTGTTTAAGTACTTGACATCAGGTCGATGCAAAAAAAAAAAAAAAAAAATTGAAGAGAAATTTGTTCTTTGTCTAGACGACTCCATTCTCAGCCAAGCCCAGCATGCTGTAACACTTTACGTTCGTGACCCGAGTCTACACTTCGTTTGCCCATCTCCATGACGCCACCACGCCTCTCCCATCAGAAAAAAAAAATAAATAAAAATGAACAAAAGCGAAAAAGAAGAAGAAGAAGACAAGGAAGAAAAAGAGGACAAGAAAAAAAAAAAAGAAGAGACAGAATGACAGAGAGAGAGAGAGAGAGAGAAAGTACAGAATAGGTAGAGTACGCCACCAACAGGGGTATATAGTTAGAAACACATACAATAGCTATATTCCAACACGTTGCAAGAATCGTACACTGCAGCTCCATGTATGTCCGTTCTAAGCGTATGTGTTTCCTTCATGATTTCTTTTTTTTTTTTGATTGTGAAAAATGAACCAAAGTTGCGAAAGAAAAGAGGAGAAGAGCAAAGGAAAACAAACCCGAAAAATAAAATAAAGTAATTTAAAAAAAAAAAAAAAAAAAGCAAGCACGCGATATGCCTAGGTCATCAACATCACTGTTCGCCCTGGCTTGAGCCCCGTAGGGCTACCGGGCCTTGGAAACCGCCTTGCGAAGAGGGCTTCACGGCATCCATCTCGATTCCTCGAGAGTCGAGCGTTGGCCGCTGGTCGCGGCGGATGCCTAGCCGCTGATCGCCGGTTTCATACTTCTTCTTGAATTGATAATAGCTCGGGGTGCGAGGTCTGCAGAGGACGGCCAGGATATTCCTCCAGAAGCTGGCCTGGTCAAAGGGCCTATATCGTTCGTTCTTGGTGAACTTGTGAGAGTTCATGAATTCTCTCGTCGTTTCGCCGCGAGCCATGAGGAAAATGTGGTATCCCATGAGGGCGGCGGGATAGAGAAAGGCGAAGACTCCCAGAATGACCAGCGCCAGGGCAACGCGGAAGTGGTTGACGGACGTGGCGAAGGAGACGTTTTCCTTGTTCATGTACACAATCAGTTGAGCGAGGCTCGCGCCGATCAAGTAGAGGGAAAGGATGGTGGCGGATGAGACAAAGGTGAAGAAGTATCGGTAGTTGCGTTTGCCGACGCAGTTGTTGAGCCACACACAATGGTGGTCGTGCGTCTCGACGCAGTTGTCACATAAACGGCAGTGGTGGGCACGAGGAGGCCGCCAGATGTTGCACGTCCGGCAGTGCTTGACCGGAAACTCCATGGCGGCGGCCGTAGGCTCCGCCGACTTTATCAGCGTCCAGTCGTTTGTGGGAGGGTCGACGCGGAGGGGGTCCTCGTGCGGCCCGAGGGGGGGGAATTGGTGAAGGTTTCGCGGAAGGATCTGGCACCCGTTAGCAAGTTGGCCATGCTCAGGAATGAAAAAGTGAGAGGGGAGGGGGAGGATGTCTTTGATTCATCTTTATATATATATATATATATATATATATAGAGAGAGAGAGAGAGAGAGAGAGAGAGAGAAAGAGAAAGAAAGAAAGAAAGGACGTAAACCAAGGGTCCTGGGTACTTACTCCGGGATCTGAAATGGAGGCATGGAGAAAAGACGAGAAGCAAACGTAGGCGAGGTAAGCAAAGATGACGGGGATGGCCGGAGAAATGTTGTGCCACAGCCAGGGAGCCTCAAAGACGAAGAAGAGAAGGCAGGGGATGACGACGAAAAGCCCGGTGGCAACGTTGATGGGTCGCTGCCTGGTGTTCTGCCACCGGCCTCCAAACAAGAACATGGTGTTGCCCTCGAAATACTCATAGTTGCGATGCCTGCCGAATTTGTGAGGCACCGCGGTGCTCTCCGTCTTGGGCCGGAGCTGGGAATCGACGGGGTTTAGCCGCGGCGACGAGGCGGCGGTGGAGGCGAGCTTCTCCACGCCGGCTGCGTGCCGGCCCTGGCCGCTCTGGCCCTGATCGCGGTCGCCCATGCCGGGGAGGAACGTCGACCCAAACGACCGGGGGGTTTTCGCCGTCGGGCTGGGGAAGCTCCTCAGGTCCCGCAGGTTCTTGCTTTCGCCGAGATCAAGACGCGGAGGGGCCTTCTCCTGGACCGAGGCCTTGCGCAGCGGCCGAACGCTCTCCGACATGCTCCCGGCAGCATAGTGTCCAGTGGGACTGGTGGCCTCAGTGGCCTGGTCGAACGTGTCGTGCTCGGTGACGTCGGTGCCGCGGGAGGGCAGGTGCCTGTGATCTTGGGCGTACATGACGTGCGGCACCGGCGGCGCGTGGTCGGCCACGGGGGCAAAGTCGTGGATGACGCTTCCATCAAGATCCGTTGCGTTGTCGGGCAGGTCCCCAAACTGCAGCTGGGTCTGGGGCGCAGCCGGTGGCTGGTTTGTCGCAAGTGGTCGCGCCGTTCCGCCTCGTTGGGCCTGCAGCTTTTGCGAGCTCATGGGGTGGAAGAAGGCGTTTGACGTGAGAGAGGGGACGTGGCTCCGCGACGTCAGGCTCGGCGATCGCCCCAACGCAGAGCTTACCGTGCTCGTGGCGCTTCCCTTCTTCCCAGCGCCGCCCAAGTTCTTCCTGGCGCTTCCCCATGCCTTGGACGATGCCGCCGTCCTGGCCGTCTCCGGTCGGAGCACTGAGCCTGATCCTTTTGTCCGATGCGTCTTGGGTGCCGACGATGATGCATTGCCATCCCCTTCCTCCTCGCTGGCAATGTCTGTCATGTGGGAGGATACGACGCTCGCGGGGCGCTGTCCATCGGGTCTAGGAGTTTCGGGAGCCGGGAACGTTTGGTCCTCGCTAGACGGCGCAGCTGGCTCGTCTGGGCGCGGGGAGGCCATCGTGATGGTCCCGTTTGTGCAATTTCCGCGAGTTGCCCTATAACATAGCCTGTTCCTTTGTTCCTTTTATTTTTCCCTTTTTTCCTCTTTTTTTTTTCTGTTCTTTTTTTTTTTTGTGATTTTTCCCCCCTTCTTTTCCCAAAGAGCACAGAATCCGAGTGTTCCGCCAAAAAAAAAAATTTTAAAAAATAAAAAATAAAAATCCAAAGCAAAAGAGATCGTGGCGAACAGCGTATGACAGATCGGCTTGACGTTGGACAAATTTGGCGGCTGCCGGAAACACGCAGTGAAAAAGGGAAAAGATGGATGATTTCTACTCGTCGGGAGGGGGGGGAGGAAAAAATCGTAATGTGGAAATCGTAGTTGTTCGGATGGCCGCTTGTAAAAAAAGGTGTGGCGCAAAAACAAGTCGTCGTGGGTTCGGATCGCGAGATTCCAGAAAAAAGGGTGTATTAATCAAAGGAAGGTAAAGAAAGGGCTAAATAAATAAAAAAGACAAGGGCAAGAGAGCGTAAACGAATCGAAAAAAAAAAAGAAAAAAGAAGAAGAAGAAAGAAAGAGAAAGAGAAAGAAAAAGAAGAAGAAAAGGAAAAAGAAAAAGAAACTGGACAAATTGTAGAGGGAGCGCCGGAAGCGGGGGATGCTTCAAGAGAAAAAAGAAGAAGAAGAGAGAGAGAAAAAGAAAAAAGAAGAAAAGAAAAAAAGAAAAAAGCGAGGAGATAGTCCGGAGAGTTAAAAGGGAGGCAAGGCCAGAAGGACGCCCGCTCCGGCAAAAAAGCGGAGGAGAAAGGGAAGGGAAAAGGAAGAAGAGAGAGAGAGAGAGAGAGAGGGAGGGAGAGGGAGGGAGGGAGAGAGAGAGAGGAGGCAATAAGCGTTAAACATTAGAACTTTCTTTTTTTTTTTAGTTTTTGTTTTTTTTCTCTCACCTCGGTCTCGCGACGAAGCGTCTTGGGCCGTTCGTCCACTTTTCGATACTGCCCTTGTTCACGAGGCTGCGAGCCAGGCCGCAGCCCAAAAGACCCTCCCTTTTTCCTGGGCAGGGCAAAAGGGGCTGGCCATTGGTTCGTTTGTCTCTAACGTAATTTGACGGGTTGCACGGCCGCAGCGGTACTCGCAAGTGAGAGCGTGCTGTACTAGCTACCGAGATTGTGGCACGCTCTGCAGTGCGTCTCAGATGTAGATGGTACCTTGGCAGATTGCGATCGGTACTTTCGCAGGGAGCACAACACACATACACAACACGCAGATGCTTGAATTGACCTGCAGCCCCGGCTTTTTCTCGACGCCCGGGGGCTTTGCATGACGGCGCAATTAATTAAGGGTTTCTGCGGACGGAGTACAAGGACATGCTCATGCTGCTGGATGAGCGGCTGATTTTTGTGGCTGCTTTACGGAGTACCGAAAAGGCGAAAAAGTGCTTCCTTATATACCTAAGATGGATGGAAACAATGAAAGAAAGAAAAAGAGAGAGAGAATGGAGAACGGAGAGTGAGATGAAGTGCTGACAAAAAGCGAGAGAGAGAGACAGAGAGAGAGAGCCATCGCCAAATCACGACGCAACAAATCTCGCCATTTTTTTTTTGGCCTCCTAATAAGGCACTGAACTAGCACTAAAGGTACTTTACTACCTTAGGCACTAAACTACCTTAGTAGTAGGTAAACCTCTGTACTTGCTCGAGGGTACGTACCACCACCACTGGCAGCTCCATCCCATCAGCGTCCATGTACTCCGTACTCTGTAATAAATGCAAATACCGCCAAGGCTCATCATAGGCTTGTGGAAATTGCCCAGCAGCCATCAAAAGGCCCTAGCGCGCGCAGGCCGATGTGATGGCGATCGATGCCTAACAAAAAAAAAAAAAACAAAAAAAAAAGGTTTTTTTTTTCCTTGGCCTGCGAGCTCGTTTGCTTTTTTTACATAAGCCCGGCTCCCCGGTTTTCCATCTCCATGTGATTTGTCACGTGAAAACATCCCACCTTCGGCATTGGCCAATGGCAGCCTCGGAATCCCGGGTTGAAAATCATCATACGACCCCCCCCCCCCCCAAGCTTTAGCATAAACGGAAAACGGATTCCAGCAAGCTTTTTGGCTTCAAAAAAAGACAAAAACCACCTCCTAACGAACCATCCTCTTCTCCACCTGTCAGCCCAATTCGACCGTTCAAGATGGCCTCCATGATCACCCGCCGCTTCTTGTCTACGACCGTCCGTCGTCTACAGACAACCACCAAGCAGGAGCTCCAGACCGAGTCCAAGCGCAACCCCGAGACCTATGTGCGTCATATTGAAAAAAAAAAAAATGAAGCTTCTCCTTTCGGGCTCCGCGAGCATGCCGAACCTGATCCGTTCAAGGGGATCATCAACAGCTAATGGTTTTTGTTTGTCTTGCTTGTAGATCCTCGGTGGTGTTATGGTCCTTGCTCTGGGCGGCGCTGGCTTCTACTTTGGTATGCAATGATGTTGTACACCTTCCATGATGCAATACACACTCAATCGCCCCTGATATTTGGCCCTTTTCTTCTTTTTCTCCTTCTTCTCCCTCTTCTTTTTTGACACCATCAAGCCTGAACACATACACACACACACACACACACACACACACACAATGAATACATGAATAATGTCACAATGCTAACCTCCCCTCCCCAGGCCGATCTCCTACCGGCGCCACCTCCGAATCTCCCGTCAACGTCGCCAACATGCCCTGGCAAGGCGACGCTCAGGGCAAGTACAAGTACCACCCCGGCGGCGACCCCAGCGCCGCTCCCCGAGATGCCCCCAGCGCTCTCAACGTTGTCATCATCCCCAACGTCACCGCTCCCAAGGAGTACCACGACAAGTTCAACAAGTGGGGCAAGGAGGGCTACCCTTGAGGGACGGAATAATTTACGGGCGTGGAAACCGTCAACGATGAAGAGAAAGGTGGAGCAGGCAATTCTTTTGTATTTAAATGAGGCGTGTTCGCCTGTGTAGACATATGAACGGGAGGAGTGTGAACATGAACCTTTTTTTTTTTTCGAAACAAAACGGTGACGTGAGAGATGAGAAGGGAAAAAGAAGAGAAATAGAACACTTTTTGGACATGCACTTTTTAAAGCAAAAAAAAAAAAAATGAAATGAAATGAAAAGAAAAGAAAAAGGAGAAAAAGGAGAAAAAGGGAATTAAAAAAAAAAAAAGGAAAAAGGTCAGCAGTTGCAGTCAGGGAGAGGTTTGCCTACCTTTTTTACCTTTTCCTACTAGGAGATGAGTATATCATATCACACCGACGGTCAAAACCCCTTTCAAACGCTTATTAGCATGCAAGAGTTAAAAAACAAAAAAACAAACAAACAATGCAAACCACCCATGACTTCTCTCCGGTTATTGTAGCCCCTTTTCTTTTTTTCCCATTCCCCATTGGAAAGAGGAATTTCAGTCATACACATACAACATACAACATACAATATACACATACACGACAACAAAAAAAAAGGGGGGGCTATCAAAACAAAGCAACTCCCACGAGCCCTGTAGCCTTTTTTTTTTGCGGTGCCGAGGTTTCTGATGTCTCCCAACAGTCCATCTCACATCTCACCCAAAACCGGAACCCCCCTTCCCAACCCTTCCCTTCCCTTTCCTTTCTTCACCAGACGCCTATACATCCCCGCATCTAAGAAATAAGCATGTCTATCTCCTCGCCCGTAAACCCAAACAGGTAGAGCAGGTCCAGCATGCTCTGCCCGTTCAACCGTGCGCCTGCCTCCATCTGCACCGTCGGCTTTGCGTTCCATGCCACGCCCAGGCCGGCCTTTTCCATCATCAGGAGGTCGTTGGCACCGTCGCCGACGGCGATGACCTGAGACAGATCAATGCCCTCGCTTCGGGCAATCTCGACAAGGAGATCGCGCTTGCGCTCTTTTCCGACGATTATGCCCTTCACCTCCCCCGTGAGCCTGCCGTCCTCGATGACCACCTCGTTGGCGTGCGCGTGGTCGATGCCGAGCTCCTTGGCCAGCCACCCTGTCAGCGGCAAGAAGCCGCCGGAGAGAACCGCCGTCTTGACGCCCAGGCGTTTCAGCGCCCTGAGCAGGTCCCGCACTCCGTTGGTGACGTTGAGCACCGGCCGGAGGTCTTCGAAAAGGGTCGCCGGCAGGCCCTTGAGAAGAGCGACCCTCTCGCGGAACGACGACTCAAAGTTGAGCTCCCCCATCATGGCCCGATGCGTAATGTTGGCTACCCGCTCGGCGAGATCCGGCGGGTCTCGGATGGTCTCGGCCAGGAGATCAATGACCTCCTGTGTGATGAGGGTGCTGTCCATGTCAAAGACGACCAGTCTGGGGTGCCTCCTCCACAGGACATCCCTCTGCAAAGCCACATCCACGTTCCATTCCTGCTCAAATAGGTAGATGAGCTCGTGCTTCCGCAGGTCCGCCAGGCTGAGGTAGCCGGGGGCGGGGGCGGGCGTCAAGGCGAGCTCGACGACGCGCGGGCTCTCCTGGTTGTCCAAGCAGCGATGAGACGAGTGAGGCTCTTCGGCGCCGTCGGGCAAGGGGAACGTCGACATGAGGTGGAGGAAGGAAGTGATGCACAGGGGCGAGACATAGGAGCCGTAGAGATGATCCAGCTGCTCCGACTCCTGCGTGGGCGGCTCCAAGGGGAACTCCTCCATGCTGGTCGTCGGGGCCATGTTGGGGGGCAGAGACTCGGTGCTGTCGGCCAGTCCGGCCTTGGCCGGAGAGCGCGATCTGCCGAGGCCACCGGAGGCGCTCCCGGCCGGCGCATTTCTGTTGTCCGACGCCTTGTAGAACAGAGTCGCGACCAGCCTGTCCGTCCGTCGGCCCGCGGGAGGCGCGCAGTTGGGATGCGAATAGCTGTGGGTGACGCCGCTGTCCACGATGGTGGGCGGGTGCTCGGGCGACGGGACGCCGTTGAAGGGCAGGACCGGCTTGGACGGCCTGGACCGCGACGAGTCCTCGACGACGGTGTCGATGCCGTGATGCGCCTCGGGGATCCTTTGCGGCGGCGGGCGATATTGCTGGTGATCGCTCAGGTAGGAGCTGCTGCGCTTGGCGCTGGTCAGCTGCGGGCGCTGCGAAGGCTGCTTTGCCGCGTCTGCCATTTCTCGATCAGAGCAGGAGTCTTTTTTTTTTTTTTTTTTTTTTTAAAAAAAAAGAGAGATATATAATTTAAACCACAAGCGAACAGCACTGCCGGCCGTATGGATTCGCCAGGTCGGGGGACAGAAGCTAGAGCGATGCCCGGAGCTAGCGAGACGAGGCAGCCCGTATAAACAAAGACGAGGCCCTATAAACAAAGACGAGGCCCTCTCCCCCCTCAGAGGAGTCGCCGATTTGCAGCCTCGCTCAGTTTCAACAGAACAACAACCTGACGCGTTTCCTAGGCGATGGCGTGGAGAGAAGAGCAAATATATGGTGCGGTTTTGAGCAAATCCGAAAATTTCATGCTGCGATGCTGGGGGGATGGAGCTCGAATGGCACGGATTGGGAGCACGGCTTTGCTTAGAAAAAATAATAATCGCCCCCCACGAGCTTATCGGTCCCACGTGTGTTGGTCGGTATATAGGCGAGGTACCTACGACGACAAGAAGGTACTAGGTACCTAGCAGCCTAGGGGGGGTTTTTAGTCAGTGGTTAGGTGAGCATTTTTAAGGCTAGTTAGGATGATAAAGCTATTATAAGGCCTGGTTAAAGTAACACAGGCCTAGTAATAATGCCAAATTGGTTATTAAGGATATATAGGTTTTATTACATAAAATAACTACTAATTAGCCAGCATTTATATTTTTATAGTTATAATATAAATATAAAAAGTATTTTTATAAAATCTAAAATACTTAATATTATTAAGGTGTTAACTAAAGAAAAAGTACAGCCCTTAAAATAATTATATAAACAACCTAATAATAAATAAAAAAAACTATAATAAAGTTTAAAAACTATTACTATATATTATATCAGGGGATAATCAAGACTGCAGCGAGATAGCAGCGCAGGTCCTGTGCCTTAATAAGGAGAAACCCTAGCCTTAAACCCTTAGTCTTAAGCTAAAAAAGGAAATATATCTATAAAAGGCTAATTAATTAAATAAAAAGCTAAAAAAAGGTTAAAGATTAATATAGTTATTATACTACCCTTTATATTTAATAATAACTTTATAGTTATTTTATAAAAGGCTAATAACTATATATTACTTATTATATTTTATACTTTCTTACTTTTTTTTATAACCTTATTTTTAATAAATTAATCTCTTTACCTTTATAAAAGTAAAAGAATTATTAAAAATAAAATAATAAAAAACTTAAGTATATTATTTATATAAATTATTAATAAAGAGCTAGTAAGTATATAGTTAAAACTTAAGAATATTACTCTTTAAAATAAAGATATTATAATTAAAAAACCCTAGCTTATAAAAATAAAGGAATATAATAATTTATCTTTTTTAAAGCTATAAGCCCTTACCTTAAAAATAATAAATTAATAAAAAAAATATAAAATAATTAAGTATTTTATATTTAATTAAAGTAAAAAAGCTTTAAACCTTAAACCTATCTTTATAATTTAAAAAAAACTTAAAAAAAAGTAAACTTATAGCTTAATATAAATTAAGCTTTAGCTACTTAACTTAAAGTTTAAAAAAAAGTTATAAATAAAACTTTAAATATATATTATAGATTTTAAAAAGTATTTTTAATTTAATAAAGATAGGTTTAATAATAAAGCTTATAAAGTTTAATATATAAATAGCTACTTAAAAAATAATATAAAGTTATAATAAACCCTTTACTTTAATTAAGAGTATAAAAAGATATTTAATTAAATTATATATAATTAATACTTTAAGTAATATAAAGATAATATTATAAAAAAAGGCACTTATACCTTAAAAATAATAATAAAGTTAAATACCCTTTATTAATAAGATTATAAAACCTTTTTAAGATTTTTTTTATATTTTAAAACCTTTATTAATAAAATCTTTAAAAAAATACTAAATATATTTAAAATCTTTTAAATAATTAATAAATATAATTTTTAAATTAAAAAGAACTTAATTAATATTAAACTACTTATTATATAGTAAAAGCTTTATAATATAAATATAAAAGCTAAGGTAATAATAAGTAATAATATAGGCTTAAAGCTAGCTTATAGTAAAAAAAGTAATAATAAAGTATAAGTAATTACTTTAAATTATTAATTACTATAAATTAAGAATATAAAAGAAAAGATTTAATAAAAAGTTAATAATAATCTCTTAATATTCTTAAAAATAAAAAAAAAAGTATAATTTATATTATTAAAGTATTAAAAATATAAAAGAGTTTATTTATAATATTATTATAAAGCAAAAGATTATATAAAGTATAAAAGTAATTTATATACTATAAAAAGATATAATAACCTAGTCTATATATTTATAAAAGCTAATACAGTATTAATAATTAAAAAAGCTTAAAATAAAGACTTTAGTACTATAGAAAATAAAGATACTAAATTAATAATAAAGATTATAAAAAGAGGAATATTAATAATAAAATCTATAAAGTTATAGCTAGATTATAGCTAAAGAAAAGTAAAGACTATACTAGACTTTAAGAATAACTTAAATATATTAAATAAAAAGCTATTATTAAAGAGGATAAAAATCCTACTTTATAGCAATAAGGTAATTAAAGAATTCTTAAGCTTAAATATATAAATCTTAAGAAAAGCATTAATTATTATAAAGCTAGTAAATAATTAAAAAGTAATTAAAAGGTTTTTAATTTTTTTTATAATTATAAAAATAATAAATAATACTATCTTAAGCAGCTTATAGTTTAAAATAATAAACTTAATTATAGCTTAAAAAGAAAAAAAATAATACTTTAGGTTAATAAAGGAGACCCTTAAGTTAATAGTATTATAAAAGCAAGCTAAAAAGTAATATAAAAAAGTAAAGATTAAGATAATTATTATTAATATAATAAAAAAGTGCCTTAACTTAAGCTTAAATTAAAATAAGCTAAAGACTTATAATAATTAACTAGTAAAAGAGCTGCTACTTAAGTATTAAAAGTATATAAAGGTATTTTTAAAAAAAAAGACTATAAAGCTAGTATTTTTAAAAAGATTAATATACTTAATAAACTTAAAGCTAAATATAAAGCTACTATAAAGACTTATTTACTCTTTAATAAAGATTAAGCTAGAGGTTCTTTATAACTATATTTAAATAGCTTTAATAAAAGGCTAGATTAAAAGATTAAACAGCTTAATAAGTGCCTTAGTATTATTTATACTTAAGAAAGGAGGCAAGTTATAATTATATATTAATTATTATAAAATTAACTAAATAACTTAAAAAAACTATATACTTATTTTATTAATATATAAGATTATAAATTAACTTTAAGGCATTAAGGTATATATAAAGCTTAACTTAAAAAATATATATTACTAGCTATATATTTATAAAGAAGATAAATAAAAAATAGTATTTTATTATTATTATAGCTATTTTAAATATTAAGTATTACCCTTTAAATTAATAAATACCTTAGCTATATTTTAAAGCTATATTAATAATATATTAATAAACTATATAGACTATTTTTATATTATATATTTAAATAATATCTTAATATATAGTAATAACTTAAAAAAGTATAAGCAATATATAAACAATATACTAAAAAGATTAAAGATATATAGGTTATATATAAACCTATAAAAGTATAAGTTTAATATAATATTTATATTATACTTTAAGTTTATAATTAAACTAAATAAAGTATATATAAAGTATAAATATATTAAGGCAGTAGTATAATAATAAGTGCTTAATAATATAAAAAAGATTTTCTTATTTTTAAGCTTTATTAGATTTTATAGATATTTTATTAAAAACTATAGTAAGATTATAATGCCTTTTATAAATAAAATAAAAAAATAATATAAAGGAACCTTTAAGCTTAATATTAATAAGCTAGCTATATTTAAAAAGCTATAAAGCAAGTTCTTAAATAAACCTATATTAATATATTTTAACTTTATAGTAAGGCTATATATTAAGATTAATACCTTAAACTTTATAATTAATATAATATTAATATAGTAATAAAAAGATAACTAGCACCTTATTGTATACCTTTTATAAAAGTTATTAAATATAAAGTATTATTATATAATATTAAATACTAAAATACTTATTATTATAAAGGCCTTTATAATATAAAGATACTATATAGCCTATTTAAAATACCTAATGTAGGTTATTATAGACTACTTAAACTATAGCTACTTTATAAATAAAAAAAAGTTAATAATTAAGCAGGTTGCTTAATTAAAGATATTATTACTATATAATTTTATAATTAAGTATTATTTAAAAAAAAAAAATCTTATAAATATACTTTTTAAAAGATTAAACTACTATAATAAAAAAAAAGAAAAGAAGTAGCTAAATAGTAATTACTTAATTATATTTATAAAATAATTTTTAATAATTAATTATAATAATTATAATTTTAAAGGCATTTATAAAGCTAGTATAGTTATATTAAAGAAGATTATAAATAATTATATACCCTTAAGACCTAAATATAACTTAAATACTAGGTTATTATTAATATTAATTCTTTAAGTTAAGAAGGTTTTAACTATAATTAAGTAAGTAGCCTGCCTTTAGTATATATCTTTAAGGATTTTAATTATAAATAAGTAAGTAGTTTATAAAAGTATTACTATAATATTATAAAAAAATTGCAAGATATTTATAAAAGCCTTTTTTTTAATATAAAAAAAAGATACCTTAATTAAAAAGTTAAAATTAATAAAAATAATTAAATATAATATTATTAATAAGAATTATATATATAACTAAATAGTTAATAATAATTAGCTACTTTATTATAAAGGGTAAGTATTTATTTTTTTTAATATAAAAAAAGAGATTTTAATATTATTTTATAATAATTTAATAACTAGGTATTAAAGAGTTAATAAGACTTTAACAAGAATTACTAAGACTTATTATTAAAAAGGTTTATATATTAATATAAAAAGATATATTAATATATATATAGTTTACTAAATAAATAAAGCAAGATACTATCTACTATATAATAAGTTAGCTATATTATTAATGCCTATAAGACTATAAAAAGAGATTATAATAGATTTTATTATAAGGCTGCCTAAGGTAATCTATAAAAAATAAATATATAATTTAATATTTATAATAATAAACTATTTTATAAAGTATACTATCTATATACTATACTTAAAGAATATTATTAATAAAGAATTTATAATAAAGTTTTTATATTATATTTTTTAACTTTATAATATATTAAAAAGAATTATTTTTAATAAAGGCAGTATATTTATAAATACTTTTTAATAATCCTTTTATTATTTTATTAATTATAAATAATAACTTAATATAGCATTCTACTCTTAAATAAATAGCTAGATTAAATAGTAAAATTAAAACCTTAAGTACTATTTATAAGCCTTTTATAATAAAGATTAGCTAGATTAGGTTAAATAGTTATTATTTATTAAGTTTATATATAATACTGCTAAGCACTTAACTATTAGTAAAGCACCTGCATTCCTACTTTTAAAATACAACCTAGCTATATTAAGGACTTATAATATTAAACTTAACTATATAAACTAGACTGCCTTAAATAAGATTAATAAAATAATTAATATAAAGGAGTATATTATAAAGATATTATAAAATATTAATAAGTTATATAATAAGTAATATAATAAAGGCTATATAAAGAAATTATTTAAAGTTAATAACTAGGTTTTTATCTTTATTAAATACTTAAACCTATATTAACTTAATAAAAAGCTAGTAAAGAAATATATAAGACTTTATTAAATTAAAGGAATTATTAAGACTAGCAGCCTTATTTATAAACTATAATTATTATTATTAATATAAATATATAATATCTTTAATATTATAAACCTTAAAGAGTTTTATAATAAAGATAATATATTAATTAAGTTAATAAATTACCTTTTTTTTATTAAAGAGATATTTAAAATTAAAGATATTATTAATTATAAATACTATAATTATAAATAACTTTATTATATTAAGTAAAAGGATTATTTAAATAAAAAAAATATATAGATATATTACTTTAACTTTATAAATAATTTATTATAAAAAGAATATAATATAAAAGTTAAGGCTAGACTATAATAAGATAGTAATATTAAGGTAGTGCTTTTAAAAAAGAGGTATATTTATAAACTATAGCTAAAAGTAAAATATTATTTAAAAAAAAAGCTATAAAAAGGTTAAAGTAAGGCAGTAATAAACTTAAGGTAAGGTAGTACTAGGTTAGTGCTTTTAAAAAAGGGGTGTACTTAAGGGCTATAGTTAAAAAAAAGAGGCTATTACTTAATAAAGATAAGGCTAAAAAAAAAGATAAGGCTAAAAAAAGATAAGTTAATACTATAAATATTAAAAAAGTAAAGAAGTAATAACTATATAATAATATTATTAAAGATTAATAATAAAAAAGGAAAGAGTTATTTTTATAAAATAATAATAAAGATATTACTATAAAAAAGGGGGCAATTTATTAAAAAATAATTAAAACTATAGTAAGATAGTAGTGCAAGTCTTATACTTTAGTAAGGAGAAACCCTAGCCTTAAACCCTTAGTCTTAAGTTAAAAAAAGAAATATATTTATAAAAGGTTAATTAATTAAATAAAAAGCTAGAAAGAGGTTAAAGATTAATATAGTTATTATACTACCCTTTATATTTAATAATAGCCTTATAGCTATTTTATAAAAGGCTAATAGCTATATACTACTTATTATATCTTATGCCTTCTCACTCTCCTCTACAACCCTATCTCTAATATATTAATAACTATTATTATTTAATTATACTTTAATTATTATATTTTATAATAGTTATAAAAAAAAAAGCATTTACTTATTTTAAAAAATTATTATAAAAACTAAAAGCAAGATATATAAAAAATAGTTTTTCTTTAGCTTGTATTTTTATATCTATATATTAATTATAATTCTTAATACTTATTATATAAAGGTAACTCTTATTTTATTATTATCTATACTATTACTTATATACTATAGATTTAATTAAATAGTTTAATACTTTATTTAAAATATAAAAAATAATTAATAATAATAAAGAGATTTTTTATAAATAGTAATAATTATATTAATTAAGCAATAGATTATAGATAGCTATATTATAAAATTCTATTATAAATATAAAAGCTCTTAATAATAAATATTATTTTATAATTACTATAAGAATGTAAAGATATATATAAGCAACTAGATAATATATAGTTATAATATAAAACTATAAAGATATATTAAAGAATACCTTTAAAAATAGCAAGCTATTATAATATAATCTTTAAAAAAAATAACCTATTTAGGTCTTAATATAAAATATTAAAGTAAATATAGTAAAAAGCCTATATAAACTTATTAAAAAGCATCTTTATTAAGATATAATAAAGTAGTTAAACTTTTAATTCTCTTTAACTTAATATAAAATTATTATCCTTTAGTTATAAAGATCTTATAAAATAATTTCTAAAAGTACCTCTGCCTTAATAAATTAATCTATTTTACTTTAAGTATTCTTTTTTTATAGTAATATTATTCTTTAATTTTATACTATAAAGCTTATTTTTATTTTTATATAATATCCTTAATAATACACTAACTCTTATTATAAAAATGATTTATTCTTACTTACCTATAAAATAAAGTAATTATATTATTAACTTTAATTATTAAGATAAATTCTTATTACTTAAGCTATAAAGTTATTATTATGCTCTTTAATTATATTAAATATATAAGTAATTTTAAGTAATTTATTAAATATTAATTAGCAATTTATTTTAAGTTACTTAAGATACTCTTAAGTTTTAATAATAAAACTAGTATTAATTAAAGTTAAAGTTCTATTATATTAATTTATTAAATACTCTTTTATAAAAATCTAGTTATAGGCTAGTATAAGTATCTTAATATTATTTATTAAGTACTTAAGCATTATTTTAAGATATTTTTATTTATTTAGCAGTAGTTAGTAAAAAAGTTAATTTATAATATATCTATTTATATCCTGCTAATTACTTATATCCTTTAATACTTTATTATTAATTAGATTAATATTAATTCTTTATTTCTTTACCTCCTTTATATCTTTTATAATCTTATTAAATATAGTAGTTAATAGTAAGATATATTAATATATATTACTATAATATATTAAAGATAATATTTACTATAAATAATATAAGAAATTTATATTTATTATTATTATTAACTTTATTATTATTACTTTATTTATTTTTATTATTATTTTATTTACCTTTATTACTATCTTACTTATCTTTATTACTTTTATTTTTATACTTATTATTATTAGACTTAAAGTTATTACTATAAATTATATTATCTTTATTTTTTTTTATTTTTTCCTTTTATATTATTATTATTTTCTTAATAATATATTTAAGCTTTAACCCCTTTATTTTTTTTTTAATCTCCTTTTTAATTAAGCATTAAATATATATAAACTTTTTTCTTTTAAAGACTAAGCCTTTAAAGATAGTAAAGTAAAATTATCTTTTTTTACTATAAATATCTTTATTTAATAAGACTGCTATAAAGTATTATAGTATTATTATAATATTAAGGTAAGCTTAAGTAAAATCTATTTAAGCTTTGTAAAGTTTATTTTTTAAATAATTAAGTTTTTTTATTATTATATTAATATATATAGTAATATTTAAGCCTTTAGTTCTTAGGTTAATAATACTTTCTTTATAGGCCTTTATAAATAGTTAATAATAATAATTATATTAGCTTAAGTAATTACTATCTTCCTCTTTACTTATTTTTTTAACCTACTAGTGCTTTAGTATTTAATAAAGATAAAGTATTAATACTACTTAAGTAAAGCTATATATTAAAATTAAAATATACTTTAAAAACTAAAAAAATAAATTTTAACTTAAGCAGTAGTAAAAAAAATAATAAAAAAAAGATAAGGTTTAAGAAAAAGGTAGATATAAATATATAAAGAAGAGAAAGAATTAAAGAATACTTTTAAAGTAATTATTTATAATAATAATAAAAAAGGTTATAATAAAAAAGATAATAAAAAAGGAAGAAAAAGAAAAAATTAAGTTTATTTATAGTTAAAAAAAATATAAAATTAAGAATTAAAAAAAGACTTACTTATAGGTTAAATTATTATTAATAAAGATTTATTATAATTTTCCTCTATATAATAAAGGGCGCTTAAAAGAAAACTAAAGTCTTAGTATAAAATTTATAAATAAGTAAAAAATAAATTAATATACCTATAAGTATAAATATTAAAAATAAATAAAAAGTCTAGATTAAATATAAACTATAAATATAGTATTTTTTTATAATTAATATTACTTACCTTTTAAATAGTTAAGTATTATTAAAGTAATTTAAAGTAAAAGATTATTTTATAAAAAAGTAGAGTTTATTTATTACTATATATAGTAATAATTTTATAAAGTAAAGAAACTATTAGCTTAATAAATACTTAGTTACTATAATATAGTAATAAATATAAGGCTATATTATAGAATAGTAATATTTTTATATAATAATATAAACCCTAAGATTAAAGAAAAAATAACCTATTAGTATTATAATATTAAATAAAAGTATATCCTATAAACCATATTATTATAAACTATTACTTATTATATTAAATAAACCTAATATAAAATTATACTTTATAATTAATATTTATTATAGGTTTTAAAAGATATTAATTATATTATCTATAGTAAAAGGTAAAAAAAAAATATTGTAAGTATTAATATATATAAATAAGTAAAGGCAAGCTAGTATAGACTTATAAACTCTTATATTATATTTATCTATAATATAAAAAAAACAAGCCTTAAAAGCTCTTTATAGTTATTACTACTATTTATTATTCTTTAATATTAACTAGATTTTTAATTATAGCCTTAACTATATCTTTAAGGATATAATGATTGTTTATTAATATTTATATTATTAGGTTGTTATTTTTAATTATCTCTTGCACTTTTTATAACTTTATATAAAGAGTAATGTCTTTTAGTAATAAATATAAGTTATTATACTTACTTATTAATAAATAAACTTTATACTATTTTAAAATAGTTTCTTTATTATATTAAATTAACTTAAGGTATAAGTATATAGCTTTAAGCAATAGCTTAATATTTTACTTTAAGTTATATTCTATTTTTAAATAAAATCTTAAATTAATCTAAATAATTAAAAAAATAAAATTAGCTCTTTAATTTTTTATAAAGTAAATAAGAGATATACTTTTATACTAGTTCTTTATAGATTACTAAAATTAAAAAATATTAATCTATAATTTAATAAAGGTAAAAATTAATATAAAGTTCTTTATAAAGAAACACCCCTTTATATATTATTAATATTATATTATATTATATTCTTTATAAAAACTTTTATCCTTTTTTATAAATAAGGTAATAAACTTTTATATTAATTAGCTTAAATATAAATATAGGTTAGTATAGTATACTTACTTAAAACTATTTTAAGTTTTTATATTTTTAAAAATTAAAAAGATTAAGAGCTTTTTAATAAGACTTATTATAATAATATCTTTTATTTACTTTAAGTAAATTATTAAAGTATTACTTTTTAGTAATATTAATATATATTTTACTAAAGTTATATAGATATAAAAGCCTTAGGCTTAATTTAAACTGTTTAAGTATATCTTGCTTAATTAATATAAAGTTAAGGTTATATTATTAACTTTTATATTATAGTTATAAGACTTTAAGCAACTCCTTTATATAATTAAAAGATATATCTTTATATAATTACTCTTAGTATAATATTATTAATAATTAAAAATAGGTAATTATAATAAAGCTTTTATAATAGCCTGCTCTTTTTATATACTAAAGTTATTATTTACCTAGATTTAAAGAATTAAGGCAAGTTGCTAAATAAATAGATTATCTTTAAGAAGAGCTAGGTCTAATGCTAGCAACTTAAACAAGAGCTTTTACAAGTTAGTCTATATACTATAAGTCCTTTATATAAAATCCTTAAGGTTAACTAGCTTTATGCTAGAATGTATTTAATAATAAGAGATATATTATTATAAATGTTTTAAATTATTTTAAAGAGCTGTTTTTAAATAAAGAATATATTATAAATAATATTTATTAATAAAAAAAAAAAAAAAAAAAAGTTAAGTATAGGATATAAATTAAGCAGAAAGCTTAATTATTTAAAAAGAATTCTAAAAAACCTAAATATATATATAAAAAAAAAATATTATATTATAATAATTAAGCGCCTTATATATACTAATGCACTATAATGCACTATTTTTTATATTAAAATATTAATAATTTTATACTACCTTTAAAGTAAGTATAAGAATTAATATTTATATAAATTAATAAAACTTAATATATTCTTAATATAAGTAGAAAAAATACTATAAGGTAAAGAGTATATATAGCTTATTTATATATTTTTAAAAATTAAAATTCTAGTATATTTTAGTAAAGAAAATATTTAAAAACTAAAAGAGTAAAAAGTACTTATTCTATTTATAGATAAAATCCTAGGGTTTTATTAATATTTTATATTATTTTATATATTACTATAGCTTTAGATTATTATAATTAAGTTAATAACTAAGTTATATAAATATTTTTAAACTTTTATTACTTATTTCTAGCCTTTTTTTTATTTATTTTATAAAACCTTTATAAAAATGCTTAAGAAACCTCTCTATTTTATATATAGCTTGCTATAGTTTATAAAGTTTATTAATAATTAGTAAAAAAAAGATTATAAAAGGCAAATATAAATATTAATATAAAAAACAATTTATTAATTCCCTCTAGCGCTAAGAGTAATTAAAAATAAATATAAAATTAAAAAAAATAATTAAAAAGATAATAGATTTATTTAAGGCTGGCTTAAAAATATAGAATAGTCTATAGACTTTAAGTTATCTCCTCTTTTTATTTAAGATAAATATTTTAGTAATACTATATTATTATTTTATAATAATAATAATAGTAATAATAATAATAAGTTTTAAATTAATATAAAAAAGGCATTAAATATAATAAATTAGATTATAAAGGTAGTAAATACTTAGCCTAGTAACTTTTTAAGCAAGGTTAATAAGTATAAAATATTTAAGACTATAGGGCTAACTAAGGATATATAGACTGCCTAACCTTTAGTAAAGTTTTTATTATCTATAGTTAATAATAAATACCTTAATAATAATATAGTATTTAAGGATAAAAAAGATAATATTTTAAATAAAAATGCTAAAGAGATGCTTAAAATTTTGCCTAAAGAATCTTATTAATTTAATATATTAATAAAGATAGTAATAATTAAAGCTATATCTTAATTAAGGAGTAAGACTTTAAATATAGTTAAAATAATAAATTTTATAACTTTATTAATTATTTTATAGTCTTAATATTATATTATAAACTTAATTATTAAAATAGTTTATACTTTTATATAGTCTTGCCTTTTTAAGTTTATAGTAGCTTTTATGCTTTAAGAAGAGTAGAATAGTATAATAATACTGCTGCCTACAGCAGCTCACCGCCCTCCTGCAGGGGAAGTTCAGCTTAATAGATTATCAGGCTATATTCAGCCTTAATTTACTAACCAGTCTTTACTAATTAGCCTCTTTTACTATAGCCAGGCTTAATTAATTAGCTTAACTAGTAGTAAGGCTTAATCTTTTTTTTATAGCTTTAGCCCCTTTTTAGCTATAAAGCCCTTAAAGAGTATAAAAAAAAAATAACTCCTTAAGCTTTAATTTAATAATATAACTTATTATTACTGCCTCTTACTTAACTTTTTTATTTTATTATATTTTAAAGCTTCTTTATTATAAATTATTTAAAAAAGTAGTAATAATAAGAACCTATAGTAATATTATAAAACCTATACCTATAGTATTATAAAACCCCCTTAAGTTTATAAAGGAAGATAAAGACCTTTCTTAACTTAAAAAAAAAAATATAAAAGCTTTACTTAATAAATAAAATATTTAATGCCTTTATAATAGTATTAAAAAGGCTTAAGATAAAATAACTTAATTAAAATAGCTTAAAAAATTAAAAATACTTTAAAAATAAATAAAAAAGCTTTATATTAAACTTTAAAATAAAAAAAGCTTTTTTAAGTTAAAGAAAAAAAGGTATTAAAAAGCTAGTAACTCTTTTAAAAAAAGTAAAAAAGAAATTAAGATTAAGAATATATAGTATATAATAATTAAGGTAGATTTATATCTTTAAGATAAATAGCTAAGTAATTTATAATACTTTTTTAAAAGCACTTTTTATAAATATAAAAAAGACTTTTATAAAGTCCTTTATACCCTTAATAATATAAATAATAAAGCCTATATAAAATAAGAATATTACCTTAATAAGCAGACTTTATAATAAAAAAAAGACTATAAAAAGGATTAAGAATATTTTAAAGAATAAAGTAATAAGTTACTTAAAGACTTTATTTACTAAAAGCTTGTTCTATCTTTTACCCTTTATAAAGCTTATTAATAAAAAAACCAGTCTTTTTATAAATTTTATATTTATTTAGACTTATTAAAAAAATAATTTCCTCTCTTTAATAAAAAGAACTATACCTTAACTTATTATAATTAACTCCTCCCCTCCTTTTAAGACTATATTAAAAAGTAAAGTAATTACCTTTTAAAGACTTATAAAGAAATTATCTCTTTAATAATAAAGTATTAAGATAATCTTTATTATACAGCCTTAAAGTAAAGGGTTAAAGACTCCCTTTATATATAAAGAAAAAAGCCTTATTAATAATACCTTAATAACTAATTATTAAACCTTAACTATATTTTAATTAAAGCCAAGCTTTATAATAAAAATAAAAACAAGAACTTAAAGGGTATTTATTTTATTTATAAAGCCTTAAGCTACTATATAAATTATTATCTTAACTAGATTAATAAGTAAAATTAAAAAAATAAAAAATAATTAAAGTAGCTACCTTTATTATAGTTAATAATAAAAATACTAAGGTAAAAAGATACTTTAATACTTTAATAATAATAAAAGACTTAAACCTTATTAAGTTTTATATAGACTTAAATAGTAGTAGTAAGGTTAACCTTATTAATATATAATTTATAAAAAAGTAAGGCTATTAATAAGTCTTAATTAAAGGCATAAGACTTAAAGTCTTTAATAACTTAATTATTTTATATTATAATACTTAAGCTATCCTTATTAACCTTATAAACTTAAAAAAGACTACCTAACATTTCACCTACTATTGCCTTAATATTAACTATAACCTATGCCTTTATAGGGCCTTAGTACTCTTAAGGATACTAACCTTAGTTAATAAAAAAATCTACCTTATGCCTTAAGACTAAAGATAGTAGTTTAAGCTAAACTAAAAGTAGATTAAAGTTATATAACCTTATAAGTTTTAAAAAGCTTATAAATAAATAACTTATATTTACTTAATTATAGCTGTATTAAATAGCCTTTTTTTACTTAATAAAGATAAAGAGATAAAGCTTTAAGACTTTAATAATATTTTTATTAAACTCTTTAACTTTATAAAAGTATTTAACCTTAAAAAATTAAGTATCTTACCTCTTTATTAATTAAGTAACTATATAATTAACCTATTTTTAAGTATAAAACTACCTTATAGGTTTATCTACCCTTTATTCTTTAAAAAGCTAAAAAAACTTTAAGAATACCTTAAGGAAAACCTTAAGAAAGGAAGGATCTAATTATTATAAAGTCTTACTAGCGCTTTAATCCTTTTTATATTAAAGAAAGATAAGACTCTTTACCTTTATATTAACTACCAAGGCCTTAATAAAGTAATAAAAAAGAATTACTACCCTCTCCCCTTAATTTTAAAGATCTTAAACTATATTTTAAGTATAAATTATTTTATAAAGATTAATTTTAAAGATCTTAAACTATATTTTAAGTATAAATTATTTTATAAAGATTAATATTAAAGATACTTATTATTATATTTAAATTAAAGAAAGAGATAAATAAAAAATAATATTTTAAATATAATATAAGTATTATAAATACTTTATAATACTTTTTAAACTTATTAATACCCTTGCTATATTTTAATACTATATTTATAAAGCATTATATAAACTGCTAGATACTATTTATATAGTATACTTAAATAATATCTTTATTTTTTTAAAAATTTATAATAAATATATTAATTATATTAAGCAAGTCTTTAAATAGCTATAAAAAGTAAAGCTATATATAAAACCCTTAAAATATATATTTTATTAAAATTAAATTAAGTTCCTTAAGTTTATTTTATTAAATAAAAGCATCTTAATAAACCCTTAGTAAGTAAAGACTATTGCAACCTAAGAGCCTCCTTAAAGCTATAAAGAAATATAAATCTTCTTTAAGTTTTATAACTTTTATTAATACTTTATTAAAGATTACTTAAAGATAATAACCCTTTTTATAGCCTTACTTAAGGGTAGTAAAAATAAGAAAAAGCTTAGGTTTCTTTAGCTAGATCTTAAGGCAATAAAGGCATTTTATTAACTTAAGGATGCTTTTTAAATAATACCTTTTTTATAGTATTTTAACCTATAGCTATAGGTTTAAATAAAGATTAATGCTTTTAGATTTATAATAGCTAGTATACTTTCTTAACTTAATAAAAAAAAAAAGTATTACTTAATAGCTTTTTAATTAAAGAAGTTTAATAAAGCTAAATTTAATTATAAAATACTAGATTAAGAGATATTTATAATTATTAAGTTATTTAAATATTAATAATATTATATTAAAAAGGTAGGGAACCTTATAAAGGTTTTATTAAACTATAAGAATTTATAAATATTTATATATTAGCTAAAGTTATTAAAAAGGTAAGCAAGATAGTATATATACCTTACTTTTTTTAACTTTATTATTAAATATAAGCTAAAGAAAAATAACCTTATTAATACCTTATTAAAAAAACTAAATTATAAAACCTTAATGCTAAAGAATAAAAAGCTATTACTTAACCTTAAAAAAAGGCTTGCTTTAGTATAAAATATTATAATAGTATTAATATATTATAAAAAATATAATAAAAAATTAAAAGTAGCTAAAAAGGCTTATATTCCTAGCTAGTTTAAGTATAATAAGATATCTTTATAAAGCAAGATGCTTAAGGCTTATAATTAATATAATAAAATATCTTTAATAAGTAAGATACTTTAAGTTAAAGGGTTAAAAAGTATAACCCCTTTAATTCTTAAATAATTAGCTAATTAAGCTAAAGGGATACCTTATTATAAAAAGCTCTTTCTTAAAGAACTAATTAAAATAGCACTTTATAAAAAATAGTATATAAAGAAAAGGCTTTTTAACTATTATTATCTTTTATTAAAGACCTTTAAGTAAAAGACTTAAAGATATAATATTAAATTATTAAAAAAGTAGTAATAAGGCTATACTAAAGGACTAATACTTGGTTAGTAGATGCAGAAGGTATTTTATAGTATTATAACTATATTTTTATATTAAAAAAAAGTATAAAGGATAAGATAATTAATCTTTATTATAATAATCCTTTAGTTAAGCACTTTAGTATAATATAAACCCTTAATCTTATTTAAAGAAAGTTTTTTTAATTATTTATAAATAAAAATATAAAAAAGTATATATAAGTCTATAAGCCTTATTAAAGAAGTATACCTAAAAGGTATAAGCTATATAGCAAGCTTAAATCCTTACTGCTTTCTTTATAACCTTAAGAAGAGGTCTTAATAAACTTTATTATAAGCCTGCCCTTTACTCTCTTTAAGACTAAAGAAGTTAATTATTAGAGATAGGGGTTATAGAGGAGAGTAAGAAGGCATAAGATATAATAAGTAGTATATAGCTATTAGCCTCCTGCAAGATAGCTATAAGGCTATTACTAAATATAAAGGTAGTATAGTAACTATATTAATCTTTAACCTCTTTTTAGCTTTTTACTTAATTAATTAGCCTTTTATAAATATATTTCTTTTTCTAGCTTAAGACTAAGGGTTTAAAGCTAGGGTTTCTCTTTACTAAAGCATAAGACCTGTATTACTATCTTACTATAGTCTTAATTATCCCTTAATAAATTACCCCTTTTTTTATAGTAATATCTTTATTATTATTTTATAAAAATAACTCTTTCTTTCTTTATTATTAATCTTTAATAATATTACTATATAGTTATTACTTCCTTACTTCTTTAATATTTATAATATTAACCTATCTTTTTTTAACCTTATCTCTTTTTTAGCCTTATTTTTATTAAGTAATAGCCTCCTTTTTTAACTATAGCCCTTAAGTATACCCCTTTTTTAAAAGCATTAACTTAATACTACCTTACCTTAAGTTTACTACTACCTTGCTTTAATATTAAAGATAGGTAGATAAGGAAGAGTGATAGATCTT